>JARBWK010000012.1:117557354-117600700 GCA_030556195.1 Anolis apletophallus | reverse complement strand
GAAGACCCGGAGAGCCTATAAGCAATGAGTTCAGGACTGAAAAGGTGAACTCAAACAAGGTTTATTTGCTTACAATCAGTAAAACTGATGGTCCAAAAAGCTTGAGGTTGGTTACTCGAAAAGTCCTTTAAACAAAGGGACAGCGTCCACTTGCCTTATTTATTTATTTATTTATTTATTTATTTATTTATTATTTGGAGTTCTTGGTCGCCCCTTCCAGGTGGCTCGGGGCGACTCATAACGATTAAAAACAATTACAATCAATAAAACACAGTAAAACACAATAAAACCATACATGACACATGTTAAAAACATGGTTGGATGTATGCATCCACAGTTAAAACCGGCAATGATGACTGTCTGCTACATAGGATCACAGCCCTTGGCCAAATCGTGGAGCCTTAGCCTTGCTCCGACCCAAAAGCCTGAATGAACAGGTGGGTTTTACAGGCCTTCCGAAAGGCCAGTAAAGTGGGCATCGCGCGAATGGCAGGAGGGAGAGCATTGCACAACACAGGAGCGATCACGCTGAAAGCTCTCCTCCGGGTTGTGGTCAGGTGGAAGGCGGCATGGCTTGGTACCGCCAAGAGGTTCGATGATTCAGATCTCAGTGGTCTTAAAGGATTATATGGGGAGAGGCGGTCCCTAAGATACACCGGCCCCAGACCGTTCAAGGCCTTGAAGGTTAAAACCAGCACTTTGAAGGTGATTCGGTGCTCAATTGGGAGCCAGTGCAGCTCCCGCAGGACCGGCGTAATGTGGCAGCGAGATGGGAGACCTGCCACGAGCAGGGCTGTGGCGTTCTGCACCAGCTTAAGCTTCCGAATCACCGACAGAGGAAGGCCAACGAAGAGAGCATTACAGTAGCCCAGTCTTGAGATGACCGTGGCTTGGACCACTGTGGCTAGGTCATGGGAGCCAGCTTCCTCGCCTGCCGGAGATGATGGAATGCAGAGTGAAGGTTCCTCTCTTTGATTCCAGGGTTCTTTGTTGCTCCAAATGGTCCTCCGACACACAAAGTCCTGAGGTCCCTGCAGATTACAGTCTATGGGTGAAGGGCTGGCCTTCCTATCACTGCAATCCTGGCTTGAGAGCGTTGGGGGAAAGCTATACGTGGACAAAGATGCGTTGTCTAAGCCAGCTTCAGGTTTCCGCATGCTTCGTCCATGTGTTCTTCCTTGGAATGGAGGCAGGAAGGAAGTCCAGCCTCCCAGATGAACTCAGGAAGGGGAGGAGCCCAGGGTGGCGATGCCAGGTTTGGAGCCCGGCACAACTCCTCCCATCACAGTCCACATGGCTAAACAAAGGCCATGCAGGTAAAGGCCAAATAGGTGCATAGCGCAGTGCCAAACAGCCCAGTGGGGGCCGGGACACTGGTCCTGCTCAGGATCTGCACTCGGGACTTAGACGGAGGGTGAGAAGGCAGGATCATCCACTTCGCAGGCGACACCAAGTGGGAGGGGAAGCCAGGACTCCAGAAGACAGGAGCAGAATCCAAAACCATCTTCACAGATGAGAGAGATGAACGGCCACAACCAACAAAATGGGGCTCAATGGGGACAAATTATTTATTTATTTGTTCGTTCGACTTAATCTGCCGCTCTCTCTGGAGCCCAGAGCGGTTTACAGAGTTAAAAACAGATGACCACATAAAATGCAATAAATGCAAGAGACTCCATTTGGGCAGAAAAATGAAATGCCAGGAGACAGAGCGGGGGGCGACGAGGCCTGGCTCGAGAGCAGGACGTGTGAAAAAGATCTTGGGGTCCTCGTGGGGGGGGGGGCAAGGGGAACATGAGCCAGGAATGTGATGCGGCGGCAAAAAAAAGCCAATGGGATTTTGGCCTGCATCAATAGGAGCGTATTGCCTAGGTCCAGGGAAGTCATGCTCCCCATGCTCTCTTCTGCCTTGGTTAGGCCACACCTGGAATATTGAGCCCAATTCTGGGCACCACAATTGAAAGGAGATGTTGACTCCAAGCTAGAATACTGTGTCCAGAGAAGGGAAATTCAAAGGATCAAGGGTCTGGAGAACAAGCCCTATGAGGAGCGGCTTAAAGAGCTGGGCATGTTTAGCCTGCAGAAGAGAAGGCTGAGAGGAGACGTGATGAGGGCCATGGATAAATAATATGTGAGAGGAAGTCACAGGGAGGAGGGAGCGAGCTTCCTTTCTGCTGCCCTGGAGACTAAGACGCCATGGAACAATGGCTTCAAACCACAAGAAAGGAGATTCCACCTGAACATTAGGAAGAACGTCCTGACTGTGAGAGCCGTTCAGCAGTGGAACTCTCTGCCCCAGAGGGAGTGTGGCGGAAGGAGGCTCCTTCTTTGGAGGCTTTGTAACAACAGAGGCTGGGCGGCCATCTGTCGGGGGAGCTTTGAATGCGATTTCCCTGCTTCTTGGCAGGATGGGGTTGGGCTGGGCGAAGGCCCACTGGGTCTCTTCCAACTGTAGGGTTCTAGGATTCTAATAATAATAAAAAGAACCTGCTTTAAGTGAAGTCAGTAATCTGTAACTTCTCAAAGCACAGCAGACAAAGAATCCGTACAAGAAAACTGCACAACAAGCCAGCGTTGACAGCTGGCACAACCACAAAGCATGGCACGGGCAGTTCCTTGACGAAATTGAAGAAAACGTCAAGAAGGAGAATTAGCCCTGGTGATGGCTCATCACGAACGGGACCCTGAAGAAGGAGGCCGGAGAAGGCCTGGTCCTTGCAGCCCAGGAGCAAGCCATCAGGACCAAGGCCATTCAGGCCAGGACTGAAATCCAGCTGAGGACCCAAAATGCAGGCCGTGCAAGGAAGCGGAGGAAACCATGGATCATATCTTCACCGGCTGTACAGAGGGACTACAAACAGAGGCACAACGCTGTGGCCCAAAGGATTCCCGGGAACTTACGTCACGAGTACCGCCTGGCAGGAGTCAAGTACTGATGGGATCATAAACTGCAAAGGCAGTGAAATACGAACACGCAAAAATCCTGTGGGACTTTTGAGTCCAGGCTGAAACAGGCCGACAGCTGACGAATTGAGTGGGGTCCAGGGATGGTTTCTTCAACAGCGGTTTCATCACAGCTTGTTTTAAGCTGGCTGGAATACTGCCTTCCCGAAGGGAGGCACTGACCACCGCCTTCACCCACTCGGCCAATCCCCCGCTGGCCTCTTTCAGAAGCCAGGATGGGCAGGGGTCCAGGATGCATGTGGTCACTTTCATCCCCCGAGGATTTGTCCACATCCTCGCATTTCACCAATTGGAACGAATCCATCACAATTGGACAAGCAGGTGCTCGTGTGACATCCTCAGAGACTGCCGTCAACATGGTGTCCAGACCAGAGCCGATCAAAGCGAGTTTGTCTGCAAAGGTACAGAAAAGGGCAACAAGAATGACCCAAGGGATGGAGCGGCTCCCTTATGAAACCAGGTTGCAACGCCTTGGTCTTTTCAGCCTTGAAAGACGGCGTCTAAGAGGTGACTTGATCGAAGTGTATAAAATCATGCATGGGATAGAAAAGGTGAATAAAGAAAAAATATTTTCTCTGTCACCCAACACTAGGACTAGGGGGCACTCCCTAAAGCTCCCAGGTAGGAAAGTTAGGACTAATAAAGGGAAATATTTCTTCACCCAGAGGGTCATTGGGTTATGGAACTCACTTCCAGAGGAGGTTGTGACAGCGGTCAGCCTGGACAGCTTCAAGGCAGGATTAGACAGATTCATGGATACCAAGGGAATCAGTAGTTACTGAAATGGACATCCAAGTGCCACCTCTGTGTTGATGGAGGCAGGCAGGATTTTCCCCGGGTACTGGTTGTGGGGGGTCGGGAGCAGGTGAGGGTTTGCCCTCCCTTCTGCTCGAGTTCCCCGTCTACAACTGGTGGGCCACTGTGTGACACAGAATGCTGGACTAGATGGGCTGAGGTCCGATTCAGCATGGCTCTTCTTATGTTCTTATGTTCTAACGAACCCTGCAAAGAACCGATTGAGGCCAAGAAGGTGTTGAGCAGTTCTGCTCTGTCTCCTGTGAGCATTTCAATCAATCAATCAACCAACCAACCAACCAATTTTTATTACGTGCTTAGTCGCTCTCCACCAGCCACGGTGCTCTGGGCGACTTACAACATAAAACCAATAAAACACTGTAAAAGAATTACCATTAAAACCACTAATCAAACGCTAATCTGCCAAAGAGCCGAGTCTCCAGCGCGACAGCAGCGCTGCAGCCGCCCGAGAGTAGTCCCTTGTCCTTCCTTTTGCTACAGACATAACACAAGCCAGCCAGCCAGTGACAAAAAGGCCTTCAACTCTCTACCAAACCTGAATTGTTTCTTCCTGCGACTTAGCTTTTCTCACTTTATCCTACTTGAAATGTTGTTTTGTTCACCTATTCAGGCTGGCGTTTGATTGCTTGTGATTTCTGTCAGTGTTTTTACTGTGTTTTATTGAATTTTGCTGTTTTTACTGTTTTATCCATTGTGTTGAACTTTTATGCTGAAAACCACCCCGAGCCTCTGGGAGTGTCGGTGTAAAAATCCAATGAATAAATAAATGTTTTTATGTTATTATATTGATATAATAACATAGAAATCTCCGACCTGAGGTCCTCAACCCCCCCTTCCCTACGTACCATTCACTTATCATCAACGAGGCAGAGGGCTTTTCCTGTTGTGGCACCAAGCCTACGGAAGGCTTGACCGCCGGAGGCCCGAGCGACCTGTGAATTGCCGACCTGTTCTTTGAGACAGGCCTTTGGCCTCTAATTCTTGGTTGGTAGATTAATACTGTTTTAGTGGGATTACGGGGAAGTGGGTTTTTACCTTGTCATTTATTGTTTTATTGTTGTGATTTTATGTATTGTAAACCACCCTGAGCCATCCGGAAAGGACGGTATACAAATTGAAGTAATAAATAAATAAAATAAAATATACATTCCTGGGCTTGGCCTCGTGTAAGGCGCCCCGAGTACCCTTCGGGGAGATGGTGGCGGGGTACAAATAATAATAATAATAATAATAATAATAATAATAATAATGTCAATGGGATTTTGATCTGCATAATCAGGAATCCAGTGGGGAGATAGGGTGCTCTATAAATAAAGGTGGTGGTGGTGATGATGATGATGATGATGAGTGCCTAGATGCAGGGAAGTCCTGCTCCCCATGCTCTATTCTATTCTGCCTTGGTCAGGCCACACCTGGAATCACACTGTGTCCAGTTCTAGTCACCACAATTGAAGGGAGAGGCTGACTCTAAATACTATGGAATACTATGTCCCGACTCAACGGATTAAAGGTCTGGAGAACAAGCCCTGTGAGGAACGGCTGCAAGAGCTGGGCATGTTTAGCCTGCAGAAGAGAAGACTGCAAGGAGACATGAGGAGGGCCATGGATAAAGACGTGAGGGGAAGTCAAAGGGACCCGTGGGCAGGCTTTTTCCTGCTGCCCTGGAGACTAGGATGCAAAGGAAAAATGGCTTCAAACTACAGGAAAGGAGATTCCACCTGAACATGAGGAAGAACTTCCTGACTGTGAGAGAGAGTTGTTCAGCACTGGAACTCTCTGCCCCAGAGTCCGGTGGAGGCTCCTTTTTGGGAGGCTTTTAAGCAGAGCCTGGGTGGCCATCTGTCGGGGGTGGGGTGGGGTGCTTTGAATATGATTTTCCTGCTTCTTGACAGAATGGGATTGGGCTGGATGGCCCACGAGTCTCTTCCAACTCTATAATGCTTTGATCCTATGGCATCTAAAGCACACCTCTGACTCCTTTGACTTCCCCTTTCTGCTGAATCACAAACTCCCGAAGAACATGGTCACTCCCACCTAAGGAACTCACTGCATCCACCTCATTTATCAGGTCCTCACTGCTGGCGAGGATCAGGTCTAAAACAACTGATCTTGTGGCCTCTTCCACCTTCGGGGCCATGAAATTGCCTGCAAGGCGAGTGAGAAGTTGGTTGGACATGACACCAAGCGGCCGGCCAAGGGAGAGAAGGAAGGGGCCTGAGGCTGCCAGGAATTGTGGGAGTTGAAGTCCAAAACAATCAGAGGGAGGCCCCACGTTTGCCCATGTCTGCTCTACACTTGTCACACCACAGGCCCTGGCTTCCCTCACTTCCTATGAACCTAACTGTAGCCATGTTGGCTCTCAGAAAACTTCCAACCCTGTCTGTGTCTCCCATGTGAACTCTGTACATTGCAACTCGGTTGAAACAGTCAAGGCCGCAATAGTTACTCCCATGATAAGCAGAGACAGTGGAGCCCAGCGGTAGGCTAGCCTCCCTTCCGCAGATGTGGGCACTAATTGGTTCACATACCTTACCTCTGAGCTTTACCTAAACAACAGCTGCAATCCCTCATGGAAATCTTGATGTCCGACGCAACCACGTCGAAGCAGATCAAAGGGTTTGGACCCTATATCCGTTTGGGTCAGAGCTGGGCCGAGTTATCTCGAGCCAACCATCGCAACTTCCATGGATTCCTGAACGGGCCTTGCGGCCTTCCAGCTCAAGCCTTTGCCTGCCAGCCTTTGGCTGTTTAGAGACTCAGCCCGCTTGGGCTTCCGTTTGCTTTCCTGCTGTGTTCCTGATTGCTTTCAATAACACTGTCAAATGGATGCAATCCTGTCACCACTTTAACTGCAGTGGGTCCATGCTATGGGTGCGTGGGAACTACAGTTTTACAAGGTCTTCAGGCTTCTCTGCCAAAGGTTGCTGGTGCCTCACCCAAATCCCAAATCCCTGGATCCCAAGCAATGATTCGTGGCAGTTGAAGTGGTGTCAGACGGCATGAGTTCCACAGTGTAGATGCAGCTGGGGGTCGAAAACGTATCCCCTGCAGATTTGGGGGCCTTTCTATAATACCAATTGGTTCCATTTGGCCCCGAAAGTCGTGCAAACATACTTCAGTGGGCCCTGCACAGCCATGCTTTCCCAAACAGCCGATCGGAAGATACACATACTTACTATACTTTTTCTTCTGCTCCTCCAATTCGGATTGACTCTTTTCTATGTGCTCAGGCAACTTTTGGACTTCATTTGCCGTCTTGACATCTGCAATGATTTCCAGAGTTCGGGTGAGTTTTAGAGATCTGACTCATAGAATCAGAGACGCGCAGAACGACAAAAGGTTTGGAAGAGACCCCAAGGGCCGCTGGCCTGATTCCCTTCGGCCTCCTCCTCCTCCTCCCCCGCCTTCATTTGTCCATCAGGGACACAGCGTTAATAATAATAATTATTATTATTACCATCATATATTTTATTTATATTCCTGTCTATCTCCCCGAGGGGTCTCAGGGCGGATTACGGGACACGTATACGGCAAACGTTCAGTGCTGTTTTACATTGAGCAAGGACAGACAATACATGAACAGAGGTAAAGGTTTTCCCATCTTCCATCTCTGGCATCTGGAGGCTGTGCTTGACTCTGGCCACGGGTGTGTGTGTGTGTGTGTGTGTGTGTGTGTGTGTAGTGTCCCTCCATCTTCCATGCCGAGAAGCTTTGTCGTCCTTAGACATCCTCCCTATCGAATTGCTGGTATGTTCTTATGGGCACCTTTCATTACCTCCCTGTGTTAAAGCTGTATCTATTTATTTACTCGCATTTCTGCTTTCAATCTGCTAGGTGGGCAGAGATCTGGGCTGATGGTGGGTGCTCGCCCCGACCCGAGCTTGAACTGCCAACCTTTGGATCAGCAGGTTTTTCTGCAGCTAGTGGTTTAACCTGCTGTGCTAAGCCCGTATTTCCTTCCCTTCCCTTCTTCCTTCCTTCCTTCCTTCCTTCCTTCCTTCCTTCCTTCCTTCCTCCCTCCCTCCCTCCCTCCCTTCCTTCCTTCCTTCCTTCCTTGCCTTCCTTCCTTCCTTCCCTCCCTCCCTCCCTCCCTCCCTCCCTCCCTTTCACTCATACACACATCACTTCTTTCTCAGTTACACGATGGAGGCCCACGTAGCCTGGCCACAGCCAATCTGCTTCATTACTTTCCTTTCCCTCTGCTCTGGGCCCAAAAGGGGTCAGTCGTTTAATTCAGTCCCCCCAATTATTTTAAGTTGGATAACAAAGGGTATGTGGGCCAAGTTTGATTCAGATCCATCAAGCCACAGGTTAGTCCTTGTGGTATAAACCAACACACACACACACACACACACACACACTGGCTATAATTGAGAGAGAAGAAGATGTTTTTTGGGGGGGGAGGGGGTGCAAAGCCAGGCTTAATGCAAGAGCAGCGAAAGGCAGCCCAGAAATTGTCCAAACCCTGCTCCAATAGAAGGGCCACCCTTAAGACAAGGGACACCCAATAGCCCCTCGGGGACTGACGCCCCCTTCCATAAGGACTTTGCAACCAACCCAAGCCTTTAAGCCATCGGTCTCTTTTCTCTGATTGTACCCCATAAACTCCTTTGGTCTCCTTACGTTGAGCTGAGCATCCTTTTTTAGAGGCCCAAGGTTTCCCGTTTGTGGAAAAGCTTTAACTCCGTGCCCCGGGTCAGAGCTTGTTTTGTCCTATTTTTAGAGCCTCCTTTTGGACCCCTGGCGAGACGGAAGAGAGGCAAAGGCACTTTCCTTCCCTCAACTAACCTGCAATGGCTCACCGTGGGCCACCAGCCACTTACAGCTCTGAAAGTTGACATTCCTATTTCTGAGTCCAACTGCCATCGTACCTCTCAGATTTCTCATAGGTTCTTCGGCAGGGAGCTTTTCAACTCCCTTCCAATACAGATCTAAAGTTGATGAGAGAAAAGGAACATTGTTCCTGTTGTTGTTACAGAAACTGCCTGACCCCCCACCCCACCCCCTCACCCCCCAATTCAGTGCTGTGGCCATATCTATGGCCCTTCGGTGGTGCTCCCCCGCTTTTTTGTTTTGATGGTGCTCAAACAGAGGGCGAGACTTACAGGTGTAGATGGAAAGGGTCATGAAGACAATGCCAATGATTCCAATTACACCAAGAATGCTCCACATTGTCCTGCGAGTAGCGATATTGAAAGGGAAGTCAGCATACACGCCCTCGTCTTCCTTCTCAGCTGCAGGTTCAGCTGCAGGTGCAGGTGCAGGTGCAGGTGCAGGTGCAGCTCCAGCTCCAGCTGCAGGTGCAGGTGCTTTTGCATCTGGCTTAGCCCCCGGTTTGGCCGGGGCCGGTTTGGCCGGGGGCTTTGCCTTGGGAGCCATGGCTGGAAGGAAAAGAGAGTCAGAGAGGCCCACGCAAGCAACCCATGAAAGCAAAGGAGGATAGGGGCACTGCGGCCTGCCCACCCGCCTACCCTTGCTTCCTGCCTATCCTTGAAGCTTGACCCAGGGTCATCATCAGTACCGGACAGTTTCAGCCTAGGATTGAGGGCGGTGACGAGCTGGCTCAGGGCATATAGACTCAAGATCAACCCGGCTAAAACGGAGATCCTCTGGCCGGGTCGTCCCGACCCCGCCCACCACTTCCACTCTTCGAGGGCGAGTCCCTGGCTCCAGCCCCGGCGGTGAAAAGCCTGGGAGTGATCCTAGACGAAAATCTCACGATGGAGGCCCAGATCCAGGCTGCAGCTAAGGGCGCCTTTTTCCATCTCCGTAGGGCCCGTCGGCTGGCTCCCTACCTTCCACCAGAGGCCTTGAGAACAGTGGTCCATGCCACTGTCGTCTCACGCCTCGACTACTGCAACGCCCTATATGTGGGCCTCCCCCAGACAACAACTAAGAGGCTGAAACGTATCCATAACGCGCAGCCAGACTCATTACTGGGTCATCAGTGAGGGATCACATTTCCCCCATTCTTAAAGAACTTCACTGGCTGCCCCTAGAGTTCAGAGCCCTTTACAAACTCCTGGTGCTCACCTTTAAAGCCCGGCACAACATTGGGCCTTCCTATCTGAGTGACCGGCTGACGGCCCAATGCAGCGAGAGGCCAGCACGCTCCATCAACGGTGACCGCCTGACTACCCCTGGAGTGCGGGAGGCTAGACTGGCGGAAACTCGGCGGAGAGCCTTCTCCGTCGCGGCCCCTTCGACTTGGAACTCACTGCCGCCCACCCTCAGAGCCTCTCCGACTCTATCTGGATCCGGCCAGCCTTGAAGACCTGGCTCTTCCGCCTAGCGTTCGGGACTGGCTCGGTACCCTGGACTACCTGAGCCACCCCTCCTGTTCATATTCCATGTTTTTAAACTGTTGTACATTGTTCACCCTAGGGTTTTAACTGTTGTAAGTCGCCCGGAGCACCGCCGGTGGAGGGCGACTCACAAATATTAAAGTATTATTATTATTATTATTATCCATTCTGGGATGGTCCCAGCACTGGACGCTCTCAACAAGCAACGGCCAGTCGCGCCCCAATGGCATGCCTTGTCTTTTGAGAAGGCACCTTTCTGCACCGGAGGCAGATGTGGCGAATACACGATGTATGGTTGGAATGAAATTCTATGAAAAGTGTATGGTTAGGACCTATAGAGGTTGGAGATGCCATCCTAAGACATGAAGCCGGGAAAACCACAAAAGAAGCGTTTGTGAACTGTAATTAAAAGTTGTTGATGAGAATTGCTGACATTGATGACCAGAGACAAATGGTAAACTCTGGTGGAAAACAACATGTTTACAGTATCAGACACAATGACTCTTTTCCGTTAACACAGAGATTCCTCACGTTAAGATGGAAAAACAGCATCCGTTAAGAAGGAAAGAAGCTAACGTCTGTCCAGGAACCGATGGAGTCGTTGGGTTGCTTTAGATCAGTGTTTCTCAACCTGGGGGTCGGGACCCCTGAAGAGGTCGCGAGGGGGTGTCAGAGGGGTCACCAAAGACCATCAGAAAGCATAGTATTTTCTGTTGGTCATGGGAGTTCTGTGTGGGAGGTTTGGCCCAATTCTATCGTTGGTGGGATTCAGAATGCTCTTTGATTGTAGATGAACTATAAATCCCAGCAACTATAACTCCCAAATGTCAAGGTCTATTGTCTCCAAACTCCACCAGTGTTCACATTTGGGCATATTGGGTATCCGTGCCAAGTTTGGTCCAGATCCATAATTGCTTGAGTCCACAGTGCTCCTTGTATGTAGGTGAACTACAGCTCCAAAACTCAAGGTGAATGTCCACCAAACCCTTCCAATATTTTCTGTTGGTCATGGGAGTTTTGTGTGCCAAGTTTGGTTCTATTCGATCGTTGGTGGAGTTCAGAACGCTCTTTGATCATAGGTGAACTATAAATCCCAGCAACTACAAGTCCCAAATGACAAAAATCAATCTCGCCCAACCCACTATTAAAATTAGGGAGTATCAGGTATTTGTGCCAAATTTGGTGCAGATATTGACGTTACAATTCATAACAGTAGCAAAATTACAGTTATGGAGTAGCAACAAAAATAATTTTATGGTTGGGGGTCACCACAACATGAAGAACTGTATTAAGGGGTCGCGGCATTAGGAAGGTTGAGAAACACTGCTTTGGATGGAAAACACCTTTTCAGAGCAACGCCGGCAGCCATTGCGCACCCTAAGGGGCACTTTGCTATTCTGGAATGGCGGCAGGCAGGGGAGCCTGTGCCACTCGCCATCTTCAACACACAACTGTAAACCTAAACAAATAATGTCCGTACCATGAATGTCTCAACTGTGTGGAAGTGGTATACTGATGTAGATTACCATACCATCAACGCAAATGCGCCCAGTCCCCCATGCTACTGGGTGTGGGAACAGCGCGTGCAGGAGGCACCAAAGTCTGTCCAAAAGGGCGATGCCCCAGTGGGACAGGACCGCAATAAATCAACAATAATAATAGTAGCCCTCTATTCCCGGATGTCAAATCATACAGCACAAACGAATGCTCATAAAGGACTGGCCCACCCCACATGCAAGCCCATCAAAGTGTAGTACCAGTAAGGATAAATGATAAACAAATGCATGGAATATCCTCCCAAGCCCCCCTATATACCGTCCTGAAGTGGGTCCAAGGCCCACAAACCGTGTCCGTCTTGTGTGGAAATCCACCAGGTTGAAGGGCGGGGGCAGCAGTAAGCCGCGGCAGGAAAAAAGCTGCGCTGCCGCTGCGCCGCAGGCCCGAAGCCGCGCGGCGAGGCCGGGCGCCACCTGATGACGTTGGGCGTTCTGGTGCGTCCTGGTGCGTGGCGGAGATGGAGGACGTGCGGCCAGCAGTCTGTCCCACGAAGATGACGGGGACAGTCGACCCGGAAGTAGGGGGGGGACTGGGCGCATTTGCGTTGATGGTATGGTAATCTACATCAGTATACCACTTCCACACAGTTGAGACATTCATGGTACGGACATTATTTGTTTAGGTTTACAGTTGTGTGTTGGAGTTTCTCTGACAAGATTATCCCCCGAGTGTTCGGTGTGGTTGTTTCCACTCGCCATCTTCCCCAAGGGACGGAGAAGGAGGCGTATTCGCAGAATGGCGGGTTTGCTGGGAACGCAATCTGACCCATGTCGTCTCTCTTTCCCAGGGGAAGGAAGAAGAGAGGGCAATGTATGCATGCTGAGGGCGAATGTGTCTATGTGTGTGGCCAGCAGTGCTGAGGAATGCGAAAAGGCATGAATGGAGGGTGGAAGGGTGAAACGTGCGAAGAGGAAGGCGCACCAAGCCAACCCTGACTGGGATCGCCTTCCACCTGGAAACCGATGTCCTCACTGTGGGAGAACATGCGGATCAAGAATGAGGCTCCACAGCCACCTACTGACCCATCACCTTGGAGGACCATCATCATCATCCTTGGAGGACTACGAGGGATCGCCTCAGTAAGTAAGAATGCCGAGAGAAAACGTAGTTCACCTTTCTTTGTGTGCCCAATGTAGCTCTGTAGCCTGTGTGCGCCTGCCTACCTCCTTTCTCTGTAAAGCACCTAATACTATGTCTCACTGTGAACTCAGTCAATAACCTTTAAAGGGCACCTCGTGGCTCCTTTAAGAAAAGAGCTTCCCGGGAGGAACGCCTTCGTGGGGGGCAAGGCGGGAACGATAGCAGAGAGGAAGGGAAGCCTGGAGGGACTGCCTTGGGAAATCCAGGGAACTGAGGGCAAGAGGCAGGGTGAAGGCTGCCCACCCCCACCCCCCTTCCTTACCTTCAGCTTCTGGTTCCTCCTTTGAGCATCAGCTGCAGCCTTTGCCTTGCCTGTCTGCTAGGTCTGTTTGCCTTGAGGTCACTACTTGCCCCCTGTTTCTCCCATTGCCTCCTCTGCCTTCCTGCAGCTGCCTTATGCCTTCACCATGCCCTAGGCACTTTCCCTCCTGTGGCTCAAGCCACTTGCTGATTGGCCGGATAGCTGCTGACCCTGGCCGGCATTCACAATGGTCATCACAGCTGCACCTGAAAGAGAAGAAAGGGGCCTTGAAAGGGATGGCGCTAGCCAGGAGGAGCCATGGGTCAGGCCGAAAGAGGAGGAGGAGGCAATCCCACCCGCCTTACCCTGCTGCTGAGATGCCCCATTTACAGAAAAGCCACAGTGGGTTGTGGGCTGGCTTTCTTGTGGGTCACCCAAAGAGGGTCATACCCTCCAACCACTGTCCAGCTGTCCAGCCATCCTTGCTGGGATTCGTCATTACATCCTTTGGCCTCCTGTTGCTCACTTCGACCTCTTGCCCTCCGGCTCCCTCCCTGCATCCAATCCTTGGGTCCAGGGAGGCGGTTGCACTGGATACATCAGGCACGGGCAAACTTTGGCCCACCAGGTGATTTGGTCCAAAAGTGCAAAACACCTGGAGGGCCAAAGTTTGCCCATGCCTGGGGCACATGGTTGCATTGGTCAGTGGGTTCAGCATAATAAGGCATGGTCAATTATCCCTTCCCGAGAATTATAGAATCATAGTGCTGGTGTCAGGATTGAATATCTGGGGCCCAGAATTCAGTGCTCAAAATCCAGATGCCTGACATAGATACAACAAAGATTAGACCCTGGACCGTGAGAGCAAATGGTCCTCAAGCCTGGCGGGAAGTTTTTCGCGCGCAGTGGAAAGAGTGAGGAATCCAGGTTCAAATGGGGGAGGAGTGTATATAGACCGAGGGTTGGGTGCGGAGTGTCAATTCTGGCTTTGCTCCTGTTGGTGTTCCATATAGTAAAGTTTGCAGTGATTCCCAAGACGCTTCTTGCGAGGTCATTTGCAAGTGGCTATAGCGAGCGGACCGTTGAGCCAGAGCGGTTTCTCGCCCTCCTGCGGCTGCAGTGAAGTGAGGTATGGCCGAGAGGCTGGAGGAGATCCTCGGAGCGGAGGGCGGCACTCCGGAGATCACCCTGAAGGAGACGCAACTGGCACCCGGGCAATCCGGCGACTGGGCAATATCCACGACTTATAACAAGCCCAATGGTGTAACCCAGCGAAAGCCAAGAATGCCACGAGAAAGCAGCAGGGAGAGCCCGGAGTCGGAGGTTCCCTCCCCGAGGCAGCTGGCTTTTCTGGAAGAGAGAATGGCCGCGATGGAGACGACCCTGCTAGTGAAGTCCAGAGTGTTGGAGCGGATCGCACCCCCCGAGGAGCGGCGCGAGGAGACGGGGCAGCAAGCAGGGCCCTTATGGAGCCCTGACACAGCAAGCAGCCAGGGGTTTGCAAAGCTGCCCGAGCCCCGGAGCAAGTTGGTGACAGAGGAGCTGGGAGCCTGCCCGAAATGTCCTGTCATTTCGGGAGGGGGGTTCGCTCCTCTAAAAGAAGAGAGCGACAATGACGGGGAGGAAGAACCACAGCACCCTTCAACGGAGCCCCCGGGGCCCCCACCAGGGGCAGGGAGAGGCACGGGGCCTCCCAGGGCGCAGCGAGAGGCCAGACCACCAGGCAGGCCTCCCGACGGCTCGTTCCCCACGGGCCCATGGGGATACCCGCAGATGCCACCCCCGCTCAGGAGAGAGGAACTCCGGGTGGAATTTGGAGGGGAGCCAGCTGTGTTGGTGTTTTTCACAACCACCGTGAGGAACTACATGGCGGATTATGGTAATACCTTCGCCAGCGAAGCAAGCAGAGTCCGAGCAGAAGGGGCCACCCTCAGACAGGGGGCGGCTGACTGGTTTGTCCAGTGCCATTGATGCAAGGATCGCTGTTTGGGGACCGTTAGAAGCTTCTCGGCAGCGCTAGGAGCCCGCTTCCGAGACCCACTTGAAAAGGTGCGAGCCAAAGAGAAATTAAAGACTATCTCGCAGGGGCCTAAGCCTGTTTCAGCTTATGCGGAGCAGTTCCGTGGACTCGCAGGGAAGGCCCCTGAATGGTCCGAAGCGACCCTGCTTAAGATCTTTAAGGAAGGGCTCCAAAAAGACATTCTCGAGTTGTGTTTTCATCGAGATGATCCTGAATCCCTAGACGGATGGATCCAGCTGGCAGGACGAGTGGAGATGATCCTTGTCATCGAGGAAGACAACCAACGCAGAGCAGGCCAAGGGGAGAACCAAGGAAGAGTGACCAGGAGCAACCCGAGAAGAAAGCCGAGTCGAAATGCGGAGGAAAGGAGAAGAAGGGGGCCTGTTCTGTCTGCAGCCGACAGGGGCATCGGGCAGCCAATGGCTGGCAACGGGAAGGGGGAGAGGCACAGAGGATTAACCCTGTGGCAGAAGCAGGGAAACGTGCCAAAGAGGATCCAGTCTCGGAGAAGGTTAGAGGGGAGGTAGTGAGTTGCAATGGGGGGGGATGATGGTGTTCCCAGTAGAATTTGGGAGTCAGGGCATGACAGCTACGCGTAAGGCTTTTGTTGACTGTGGCTGCTCCAGAAATATCATGGCCCCTGAGCTAGCCACGGGGCTAAGATGCAGCCAAGTGGCCCTAGACTCCCCTATAGCAGTTTTGCAGATGGAAGGGGCCACAGTTTCAGGGTCCTTGGCCGAATTTATTTATTTATTGTTCAATTTTATATTCCGCTCCTCCCAGCAGGCTCAGGGCGGGTGACAGTAGATATAGGTGGGCAACATGTCACAACATGTCGACATGTGGCCCTACAATAAAAAACATAAAGCATAAAAACACATTAAAAACACATTACATCACAACCACAGGGCATGGGATGACATATGACGCAGTTCTTAATTCAATGTGCCTAATTAAAGGCTAGGTCAAAGAGGGCGGTCTTACATGCCCTTCGGAAGGGTGCCAACTCCGAGATGGCTCATGTACTGTCCGGGAGGGAGTTCCAGAGCACCGGTGCAGCTACAGAAAAGGTTCTCTGTCTGGTCGTGGATAGATGGCAGGAGCGGATTGATGGTACTAACAACAGAATTCAGGACGGAAGGGCTACAATGCCAGTTAGGAACATGGAACGGAGAGGTCACATTTGTAGTGCCCCAAATAGCCAAATACAATGTCATACTGGGCATCCATGGCTGGCTGAGGGAAGATGAAGTTTGTTGGCGCCAGGAACAACAGCAGGGAGAAGGAAACAAAGGGGGGGGGGCACATGCTAGTGGGGAGGAAATGCCAGAGCAGCCGAGGTTGCTGGGGAGATCCCTCCCGAGTACAGAGACTTTGCCGATGTGTTTGACCCAATAGAAGTGAGCTGCTTTCCCCCAAAACGCAACATAGAGTGTAGCATAGAGTTAGTGAAAGGGGCCTGTGGTAACTGAGCCTATGGCTCAGGTTACACCTAGGAGTAGTGAAGCTGCTGCTTCAGCATCTGACGTCTGTTCAGCTCCAGCCAGGCATGTAGCCAGGGGGGGGGCGCTAAGGGGGCTTCAGCCCCCCCCGAAATTCTCAGGGTGGTCCTTCCGCAAAAAGGCCTTACTGGTACATTATTTAAACTGTTATGTTTATTCATATCATGATCTGATCACCATGCTCATTATATCCCACATTCATGGGGTTATTGGGATAACAATACAAAAGGTTTGCTAGGGTAGACCCTCTTCCCCCCCGGCTCCCCCCGAACCAAAATCCTGGCTACGGCCCTGGCTCCAGCTGACAGTGATTCTAGCGATGCCTCAGCGTCCGACATGGAGGTGGGTGGGGCTGGGAGCAACACTGGGCGGAGTAGAAAGAGAATTACACGCGGCTCAAGTGATGAGGGTTCTTTGCAACGTAAAAGAATCTGGCAAATACTTAGGGAACCCACTGACAGTGAAACCTTTGAAGGTTTTTCAGGACATGATGGGAGTCAGAGTGAAGGGGACTCTTCAGAGGAAGAGTTGGACTGGACCTTGGTAAAGGAAGTGCAAAATGTATGTGAAGCCCCAACGTCTTCGGACAGCTTTTTCGGGTTCAGCAGTGACAGTGAATGGCCTGAGGGGTCTGTGGGAGAAACTGACTGGCAAACGCTAAGTACGGACAGAAGATGGCACCAGTGGAGGGAAAGACAAGAATCAACAGCTGAGGTTGCACCCTCAGCAGCTCAGGGGGATCGTGGGAGTCATCAGATTAAGGGCGGGGGCTAATTGTTTGTAGGATATAAAGAGGACGCTTGGCCCCTAGATTTTGCGGCGGGGCAAAGTTGTTGCTGGGTGAAGTTCTCTGCGTTTATTTCCTGGTGCTGATTCCTGGCCTGGGTATTTCGTTATATATGCTGAACGTGAGTTGGGGTTTGCTACTCTGCTGCTGAGTTCCTTGCTGCCAGGGCAGCTGGAAGAAAGGGAACGGGGTTTGTTTTTGATTGTGTTGCCTTTATGTGCTTAGTTGCTGCTGCCGTGTGTTCCCTTGGCGCGACTCGGGTTTTGGAAGACCGAAGTGAGTGCTGCTGCCTACTAAAGAGGGGTATCGTATTTCAAGAGGGAAGGAGGGGGCGTTGGGACTTTGGGGGCTGGAATTATGGCATTGCTGTCTCCTACATTAGCTCCTGGACGCTTCCTGTGTGGACCTCCTCTCTCATGTTCCCGGGATTCCGGTTTCCGCGTTCCTGCTTTGCTGCCTTGGCCTCCCTTGATTGACGTCTGGTGAATGTCAGACTGCCTCTCGACCATCTGGCGAAGATTTGGGTTTGTTTTCTCAGAGTTGGGACTTTTGTGGGGTTTACACTGGCATTACTTTTTTCTTTTGTGCCCTGAAGGCACAGAAGGTTTTCTTGTTACTTTTAAGTGGCATCTGACTAAAGGTTTCTTTCGGGTTTTCAACAATCAGCACTAAATCGTCTGCAAAAGCCTGTAATTTAATTTTTCTTTATATTAATTCCCTTTAGCTTATCATCTTTCCTGATGTCTTCCAATAAAATTTCTAGTATTAAACTGAACAACAAGGCAGAGAGTGGACATCCCTGTCTTACTCCTTTTTGGATTTTTATTTTTTCTGCTTCCTTTTTATTTATAATTACTTTTGCAAATTGTTCTCTATATATTGCCTGGATTGCATTGTTGAATTGGAATCCAATATCTACAAAGCTTCCAAAAATTCCCAGCTAGCCTGGTCAAAAGCTTTTTCTGCGTCCAGAAATACAGGAGCAACCTCCCTATCAATATTTTTTTTTCGTAACATTCGAAAACTACTACAATTATTATATTTGTTTTTAATCTGTCTTTTTGGAAGAAATCCATTTTGTTCTTCTTTAATCCAACTATTCAGAGAGTTTTAAAATCTTTCTGCCAATATGTTACAAAGATTTTATAATCTGTATTTAATAGGGAGATTGGTCTGTATCCTATCCTGCTGGGTTCGTTGGGTCTTTACCGGCCTTGCTTATCAGAATGATATTGGATTCCTTCCAGGTGTCGGGATTTTTTCCTTTTTCTAAAATTTCATTAAATACCTTTCCCATGATGCCCACCATCTCTTCCTGGTATTCCTTATAATACTCAGCCGGGAATCCGTCCGGGCCCGCTGCCTTTCCCAGTTTCATCCTTTTATTGGTTTTATTATTTCTTCTTTGGTTATTTTGTTATTTAGGATTTCTCTTTCCTCTTCTGTTATTTTGCTTAACTTTCTCTCCCTTAGAAATTTCAGAATTTCTGTTCTCTCTATATTATCCTTTTTATATAATTCCGTATAAAAGGATTCAAATCACTTTCTTATTTCAACAACAGATATATATTCTTTTCTGTCTATAATTAGTTTTGAGATAACATTTCTTTTTCTTTTCTCTTTCAACTGCCATGCCAGAAGCCTTCCTGGCTTGTTAGCACATTCAAAGTGTTTTTGTTTTAAATATTTTAAATTTCTCTCTATTTTTTCCATCTCATATATCTCTAGTTGTTTGTGTAAAGTAGTTATTTTCTTCTTTTTTCCTCGGTTTGTTTTTGGGTCTTTTAAAAATTCTTTTCCCCCCCCCTCTTCAATTTGTTTATAGATTTATCTAATTTTATTTATTAATTTATTATTTTGATTTGTATACCGTCCTTTCCACATTGGCTCAGAACGGTTTACAGCATATCGAACTATAATAGGAAGCATAAAACAGTAAAAAAATCAAACAATTTAAACAATATTCCACTATAGCCAAGAGAGGCGAAAGGCTAAATGCCTGCCGGAACAACACCGTTTTGCAAGCTTTCCGGAAAACCGGCAGCTCGCTAATTGCTTGCACTTCAGGTGGTAAATTATTCCACAGGTATGGTGCTGCCACGGAGAAGGCTCTCTGCCTGGTTGACGACAAGTAGATGGTTCGCAGGGTGGGAATCTGCAAGAGGTTGAGATCCTCAGAGCGAAGAGATCTCTGGGGAACAGTTGGGAGTAGGCGGTCCCTCAAGTACACCGGCCCCAGACTATACAAGGCCCCAAAGGTCAAGACCAGCACTTTGAAGATGATCCGGTGCTTAATTGGTAACCAGTGCAGATGCTGCAGAATTGGAGTGATATGAGCCCTGGCCGGCACTCCAGCCAAGAGTCTCGCTGCCGCGTTCTGCGCCAGTTTGAGCTTCTGGATGACTGACAAAGGAAGGCCAATGTAAAGGGCGTTACAATAGTCTAACCTCAAGATGACCGTAGCCTGGATTACTGTGGCTGGGTCACTTCCGGAGAGATATGGCGCCAGCCGTTCCTTTTAGTTTAGCCTGTTCCCCCCCCCCCCCCATATAGATTCTTGTTTCATGAAAACCCCTCTCATAAAGGCCTTGCCTGCATCCCAGATCATATTGATATTATCACTGTTTTTGCAATTGATCTCGAAGTATTCCTTTAGAGCTTTCTTACTTTCCTCTAAGGCCTTTGCATCTTTAATTATTCTCATTGGGAATTTCCAGTGAAATTCTGTGCTGTTTGTTGCCAACTCCATCTCCACCTGGCAATGGTCCGAGACATCTCTTGGTGAGATGTTATTTTTCCTCACTTGGTGGGTCATATTATTTGATATTAAGATAAAGTCTATTCATTTAATGCCTTTTAGACATTGTTTAGGGCTCCCCTAAGTGTGCACCAGGGCCATTTTCGCCCATTTAATGCCTTTTCGATGTTGTTTAGGGCTAGGGCTAGGGCTAGGGCTAGGGCTAGGGCTAGGGCTAGGGTTAGGGTTAGGGTTAGGGTTAGGGTTAGGGGTTAGGGCCTCCTTAGGGTGTGCTGTGGTCTGTTTTGCCCATGCAGTCTGTTTAGGAAGTTGTTTAGGGCCTCCTTAGGGTGCACCAAGGTCTTTTTTGCTCATGCAGTCCTTTTAGGAAGTTGCTTAGGGCCTCCTTAGGGTGTGCCGCAGCCTGTTTTTCCCATGCGTTCCCTTTTGAACATTGTTTAGGGCTTCCTTAGGGTGTGCTGGGGCCAGCTCTGCCCATGCAGTCCCTTTTTCAAGTAGTTTAGGGCCACCTTACGTTGTGCTGTGGCCCATTTTGATCATGAGGTCTCTCTAGAACAGTGGTTCTCAACCTTTCTAATGCCGTGACCCCTAAATCCAGTTCTTTATGTTGTGGTGACCCCCAACCATAAAATTATTTTCGTTGCTACTTATTTTATTACTAATTATTTAATTTAATTATTTATGCCTCTGGTTCAAGGAAATGCTCTCGTATTTTATCTTGAACCTCGGGATGTGATATGCGTTTTATGTTTTTATTGTACGGCCGCATGGTTGGTACATGTTGCCTATTTTTATGCTGTTATCCGCCCCGAGCCTGCAGGGAGGAGCGGAATATAAGACCGAACAATAAATAAATAAACAATAAATATTAAATCCAATTATTTATCAAGTGTGCTGCTATGGCTGAGTTCTCTGGCTGAATCAGTCTGCAGTGCCTTTCATGTTCCTTGATTCATGTTTTGGGGAATGCTGCTTTTGGCGATCCCTGTGTAGAGTTAGATCTTGCCTGGAGGGGTTACGTGGGCCTCTGTTGAATATCATTAACAGCTCCCTTGAGCAAGGAGTCTTTCCAGAGTGCTTAAAAGAGGCGGTGGTAGCTCCATTGCTGAAGAAACCGTCATTGGATCCTGCGGTTCCCTCCAACTACCGCCCAGTGTCGAACCTTTCGTACCTGAGCAAGGTGGTTGAGAGGGCAGTAATGGAGCAGCTGCAATCCTTCTTAGATGATGCAACATGGCTAGACCCCTTCCAGTCCGGCTTCCGCTTGGGGCACGGGACGGAGACGGTTCTGGTCTCCATCACAGACCAACTCCGCTGCCAGCTCGACCAAGGCGGGTCTGCGCTGCTCGTGTTATTGGACCTCACGGCAGCGTTTGACACGGTCGACCACAATCTTTTGATCCACCGCCTGGCCATGGCTGGAGTGAGGGGGACTGTCCTTAAATGGCTGACCTCCTTCCTCCGCCAGCGGTCTCAGCGTGTGAGGAGGGGCGGGTGGTCTCCGAGGACTCCCCCATTAGTGTGGGGAGTTCCTCAGGGGCCATTCTCTCCCTCTGTTATTTAACATCTACATGCAGCCGCTTGCACAGCTGGTGCGGAGTTATGGGCTGGTCTGTCACCAGTATGCGGATGACACCCAGCTCATTCTGAGGATGGAGGGCAGGCCGGAGTCCGTCCCCGATAATTTCCAACAGTGCCTCGAGGCCGTTACTGGATGGCTGCGAGCCAGTAGGTTGAGGGTGAATCCGCGAAGACGGAGATCCTGTGGCTGGGCCGCCCGGGCGAGGTGGGTGCCCGGCTTCCGACCCCTGACGGTGCGGCGCTGCACCCAGCGCCGTCAGTGAAGAGCCTGGGTGTCCATTGGACTCCCATCTGACAATGGAGGCCCAGATCTCCATGGCCAGTAAGGCTGCTTTTTTCCACCTCCGCCAGGCAAGGAGGCTGGCCCCCTACCTCTCCCGGAGCGACCTAGCCACGGTGATCCAAGCCACGGTCATCTCGAGGCTAGATTACTGTAACGCGCTTTACGTTGGCCTGCCTATGTCGTCGATCCGGAAGCTCAGGCTAGTGCAGAACACTGCCGCCCGGCTCCTGTCTGGGGCTCCAGCAGGTTGCCGTATAACTCCAATCTTGCAGGATCTGCACTGGCTGCCTATCGAGCACCGGGTCGCCTTCAAAGTGTTGGTTCTTACCTTCAAGGGCATTCACGGCCTGGGGCCAGCGTATCTGAGGGACCGTCTCACTCCATATTGCCCATCGAGATCACTCCGGTCTGAGGAGGCCAACCTCTTGGTAATACCATCGGTGAAGCTGGCTCATTTAACATCTACCCGCCGGAGGGCGTTCTCTGTGATAGCTCCCACGCTCTGGAACGCCCTCCTGGCCAGCCAGAGCCCTGAGGGACCTACTCCCGTTTAGGACGGGCCTGCAAAACACACTTGTTTAGGCAGGCCTTCGGTGAGTAGGCTCGTCTATACATCCAC
The DNA here is from genome assembly GCA_030556195.1 of Anolis apletophallus. Taxonomy (NCBI): domain Eukaryota; kingdom Metazoa; phylum Chordata; class Lepidosauria; order Squamata; family Anolidae; genus Anolis; species Anolis apletophallus. The sequence continues at coordinate 117,578,127 of JARBWK010000012.1, read as the reverse complement.
TGGGCCATTATATTGCTGCTGCTCTTGTTTTAATTATTGTTGTTGCATGTTTTAATGATGTTTTTAAGTGTTCTGTTTTTAACCCTCTGGCGCTGTGCCATTGGTTCTTGTGAGCCGCCGCGAGCCCCTGGGAGTCGGCGGTGTAGAAGTCCCAAGAAATAAATAAATAAATAAATAAATAATAATAATAGAATTGTCACCAGCTGCATGGTATACAATAGACTCCTGCAGAGGTCCTGCAGGACAAATCTACATAGGGACCGCCAACCTGTGGGCAAATATACATAGGGACCGCCAAACACAGCACCCAAACATTAATCAAGGAACATGAAAAGCACAACAGACTAATTCAACCAGAGTACTCAGCCATAGCAGAGAACTTGATGAACCAACCTGGACACAGAATATTATTTGGGAATACAGAAATGCTTGGCCACTCTAACAACCACCATGTCAGGCTACACAGAGAAGCCACATGAAGCACATGGAAATTTTCAACAGAAAGGAGGAATTCATGAACATGAACAAAATCTGGCTACCAGTATTAAAAACTCTAAAATCAGGACAGTGAGGGGAAAAAACACTCTGAAAACAGGGGAATTCCAGGCATGAAACAATCAAGGCCAGCTAACATCTCCCCCAGGCAGGAGTCTGTCAGGCTTTGAAGCTGCAAAGCTTTGCAATGCTAATCAAGGTGATTAATGTTACAGTATATGGAGTTTAGCTAAGTAATTGTAGGATCTTCTTGTTTGAATGTGTGTGTTGAGGAGAAACACCTGGACAATGAAGCAATTAAGCTTGAGCATTGAGTATATCATGAGGAGGGTTTTTCCTTGATCCTTTGTGTGAAGAAGGAGATCATGAAGACTGCCATGGATCTACCACAGGACTTGTCCTGGACCATTTAACAAAGGACTTCTTACACCATCGAAGATGCAGATTATGCATGATTATAATGCATTGGACTTTGAGTAAGATATCTGCAATGGACTATGTTTAATTTGTAATGCTGGTTTTGTTAAAGCTGCTTACTTAAGAGTAAAGTTTTATTTTTCATTTACTCTGGCTCTGTGTGATTTAGCAGAGGTCTAAAACTGGAAAGACTACTGAGCTTCCGCACAGACTGACAAACTGCAACAGGTTATGGGCCCAGACTGTACAGTCTGTCCAGTTGCATAGTTGGACTATATATATTTTTTGTTCCAGTTTTTTGAAAGACAATTTTGTTTTGCATTGTGTGTTTGGTGGCAAAACAAGAAGATGGATTCTGGAGTGAATATGTCTTTCCCTATGGCCAGATTAAATGGCAATAACTATTCCATTTGGAAAGTCAGAATGGAAAGTTATTTGAGGAGAGAATCCTTATGGGAATGTACAGAGAATCCAGTGCAGCAACCAGCTTCAGCAGAGCAGCTGAGGGCTCAGGAACGAGCAAGGTCTACTCTGATACTCGGGGTCGACGATGAACAACTGGTTCATATATGCAGCTTGCCAACTCCGAATGCCATCTGGGTAAGACTCAGAGAAGTTCGGCAGCAACAGTGGCTGTGCTGGCGAGACGACTCTACAGGAAGAGACTGGAGAAGAACGAGAGTCTGAGAGACCATTTGCAAGTTTTGCAGAATTTGTTTTTGCAATTGGAGGAGAGAGACTTTCACCTCACAGAAGCAAACAAATGTTTTATTGTGCTTTCATCCATGGATGATTCGTTTGATGGGATAGTGCATTCTTTAGAGTCACTTCCACAAGCACAATTGAACCTCCAATATATTTGTGCTAGACTTCTAGCTGACTGGGAGAGACGGAAGGACCGTTGCCTGGAGTCTGCAAATACAGCAGGGCATTCTCAAGGAAAGCAGTCAGCCAGAGTTGCACTCGAGGAGGAGAAAGAGAGAGTATGTGTGGTGAGAAAGTGCTTCACTTGTGGATCTCCAAATCATTTAAAGAGAAATTGCCCAAAGCAGCAGAAGAAGCAAGGAGGGAAGAAGTTCAACCAGAGGAGCAGTTCTTCGCATGTAAGAATAGTGAAGTCCCAAAAGAGTCCAGCAGATGAGGACATATTTTATGTGGACTCTGGATGTTCACAACATATAGTGAACAACAAAAATTTAATTTGTAATACTGTGAAACCTGAATGTTCAAATGTGACCCTTGCAGATGGAAAACAGTAAAAAGTACACAGTCAAGGGGAAGTTTATGTTAAGCATTTGGATAGAACATTAAGGAATGATAGATAGATATTTATTTATGGTCAAGGACCAACGTCACATTGTACAGAAAATAAAACAATATAAATGTTAAAACTCCGTTCAACTCTACAGTTTAACACCAACAGTATCTAGTCTATTGTGTTTCCGCGTTCAATTTAATATGCTGGTTCCTCGTAGCTAGAACGGCCATGAGATATTTGGCCACCAGGTTGGTTGTCTCCTCGTGTTTGTCGTCGAGCAGCCAGTATAGGTAGAATTCCTCAGGTCTGCCAGGTAAGCGGGACAGTATTGGCGAGATTAAGGAGAGGCGGGCATCCACATACAGAGGGCAGTAAAAGAACAAATGCTCTATAGATTCAACCACCCCTGCGCCGCAGGGGCATATACGTTCATGATAGGGTGTTTTTGTGTACCTGCCCAGTAGCACAGCTGTTGGCAGAGCATTAACTCGGGCCAGAGTGAACACTTTCCTGTGTTTCGGGTTTGTTAGATTTGTTAAATAATTTTGTGTAGCAAAGGGTACGTTAGTACTGCATTTAAATAGAGGCTGGTATCTGGCACAGGCTAGATGTTTTTGGTAATCTATATCCATTGTTCTGCGCCTTACTGCTACTCTAGCATTCGTATATCCCAGGAGGTCTAGTTCTTCTTCCTGTAACCCTGATAGTTTGAGGTTTCTGAGAATCGTGTTTTCCATGTGGACCTAAAGGAGTCTGTCAGGGTTAAAGGGGCCAGTCCTTTGGGTAAGTGTTTTAACTTTAGCCAGAAGTTTAGTGTAAGAGTCTGGACTCGTGCCTCCATGGAAGGTAAGCCCGCTTCTAGGCGTAGGGTGTTATTCGGGACGCAGCATGGAGTTGCTAGGATACTTCTCAGGAATTTGGTTTGGACTTTTTCGAAAGTGTCCAATTTTTTTGAAGGCACATACCTGTGCGCCGTACAGAAGTTGGGCAATTATTTTCGCTGCAAACACTTTTGTGACAGCTGGGATATATTGGCCTCCCTTGGTGAAATAAAAATTCTTAATGGCTCTGCAAGCTCTTTGCACGTTGTCTGTTGCAGATTTTATCTGTTCGTTCCACCGACCCGAGGAATGGAATGTGATCCCCAAGTATTTGTATTTGTCTACTTGTTCGATGGGTAATCCATTGATAGTCCATTTTGGTCTGATTTTTCGTCTGGTAAAAATCATTATTTTGGTTTTACTGTAGTTTATAGTTAGGGAGTCTTTATCACAGTATCTTTGGAGTTCTAGTAATAGCCTTTTAGACCAATTTGTGAGTATGATACTATAGCGCGTCATCTGCGTATAGCAGCATGGAGATTGGTCTGTAGGCTAGACTTGGGGGGGTGGAAATGATCCCCCTTCAGGGCTTTTACCATAGAATTTATATATAGATTGAATAAGGTGGGGGCCAGAATACATCCCTGCCTAACGCCTCTGTTGGTAGGAACTATTCCAGAGTAGTGGCCAGTCTGGGAACATCTTACTCTGAGTGAGGTGTTGTGGTATAGCCCTTGTATTAAGATTAAGAGTCTTCTGTCTATTGATGAGCACTCTAGTTTCTTCCATAGTTTGTCTCTCGGGATCAGATCAAACGCAGATTTGAAATCAATGAAAGCTGTGTATAATGCTCCTCTGTCCGGGGCAGAGTATTTTTCTGCTAGATGCTGTAGGATTAGACATTGATCCAGGGTAGAACGTCCTTCTCTGAACCCAGCTTGTTCATCCTCGAGAATGTTATGTGGCTGTCTGGTCTATCCTGGTAAACAGACGTGCCAAGACTGGTATCCACCAGTCCTTGTTTGTCTTTAGAAGTTCTGCCGTTATATTGTCACAGCCAGGGGCCTTACCAGGCTTTAATCTATTAATTAAATTCTTGATCTCTGATTCATTTACCCGGGGCCAACTGGATGTTGAATCTATGTCCGGATTGCCCTTCCTCGTAGTAACCGTGCTGGACATGTATACATTTTTAAAATGTTCTTCCCATGACTAGGAGACTAGAACATCCCCAGCAAGCTCTCCTGCTCCTGGCTTGGGGCTCCTCGTGAGTAAGTCAAGATGGCCGCCGGGAGCAGCAGCAAAAACGCTGAGCTCCGTCTCGACTTTGTGGATTTTGACCTCCCAGCATCCCCACTGACCTGGCTGACCACCCCAGATAGAGAGGATGCCCCCCTGCACTCGAGGGTCAACATCTGGCCCCCAAGGAAGCTGGCGACGGGCACCCTGCCCCCCCTGGAAGCCCTCCAGCTGGGAGCGGAGGCTGTTCTGGAGGTGGGCCTGGAATCGGCCGTAGCGGCCAGGATTCGGGCCTCCGGAGCCGCAAAGACGCTGGAGAGAACCATCTGCAGTTCTTCCCTGCCACAGTCCCCGGTTCCCTGGCCGGGCCTGGGTGCCAACCTCGAACGGAGAGGACTTGTGACGGAGCCTCCGACCCCCTTGCTTGCCATCGAATGGGAGGCCACCGCCCCCCCTCGCAGACGAGCCGATGGAGGAGCTGAAGCCCAGGACAACTTGCGGGAGCTGCAGGACGCCATCGGTGAACTCACCTCCTCCCTCCTCGTCCTCCGCCGGTTAGTTGGGCAGCTGACCACCAGACTGGGGGAGGCCTGGGGCCTTGATCCAAGACCACCCCTCGGTCCCATTGCGGTGGCGAAGGGGGTGGGTCCCAGCCCGGCGCCCCCCCCCGGAGGCCCAGAAGAAGACCGCCCACAGCCGCCGGGGCCCAGCAGGCTAGGGAGGCCGGGCCGGGCACCCGCAAGCCCCGAGACTGGAGAGGGGTGGAGAGTGAGCTGAGTGGAGAGGAAGAGGGGTGAGCGAATCAATTGGGCTCCCCCAAACCGCTTGGACCTAGAGACCCCCAGTGACTTACCCACGCGGCAGCGGATCGGTGCCTTGGCCGAGCAGCGGCTGATTGACCCCGGAGGTGCAGGGCGGGGAGGGTCCTACAGGGCTGGAAGAGGGCCCCCGGATGATGGCCCACCGGGGAGGCTGCCAAGGAGCCAGCGGGAGTGGCGGACCTCCCGTGGTGGAGCCCATGGAGGGCCTTGGGCTCCCGGTTTCCCCCACCCCAGGCTGCAGGGGCGTTGGCAGCAAGCGCCAACATGGCGCCGAGCCCGGCTGGCTCGGCGTCCTTAGCCCCTCCCCCTCTGCCGACGTCACCGGCCATAGCCACGCCCACCACCGAACATCATCCTGCTGACCAAAAACATCAATCAGAGTTGCTGAGGCTTTCCAGCCCAACACTGACAACGTGGAATATCCCCCAGGTGTTAGCGAAGGCCCCTGGGGGACGACCTGGACGACGTGCCGGCCGGCTTCCTGCCGACCTACCGGCCTTAATCAACCCCCAACACTCTACACTGCCGGAAAGCAGCCAGAGGAAGCCAAGGAAAAATCGGCTAGGCCAGGCAAGACGGAGGAGAGTGAGAGAGAGACGCGGACGAGCGGATAGGTGGTCACTCCAACCACCTTCATCCACGACCATCCAGCCAAGTCTCCCTGCGGCCAACAGCAGTCCAAAGCATACGGGATCTGTCAGCTCTGGAGGCCCGGCCCCCGACTTGGAGCCTCAACAGCTGGCCCCCCCTCCCCTCCCTCCGCTGACCAGACCAGCACCGGGCCAATCCACCCTATGGACCCACCTGAGGTGGCTCCCTTGCCGCCAGTACTGAATGCGCCGGCCACTCAGGACCCCCGCTGGCGGACCAGGACGGCGCCTTCGGAGGGGAAGGAGGGTCGACAGGCCCAAAGAGCGACCTTATCGACCTCGGACCTTCTGGGGGCCGGCTATAGCGGAAGGACAGCCACCCAGCTCGGCCCCAGTTGGACAAGCCACCTGCAGAGTGCCACCAGGGCCGCAGGGATGTGGTCGGTGACGGGCTCTGCCCTCCCTCCCGGGAGCACATTGACGCTTGGGGAGACCGGGAGCAAGGGGCGTCGGTCTGAGCCGGCGGTGACTAAATGGGTTTCTCCACAGGCCTCCCCTTTTCACGGGGGGTGCCGAAAGCTGAACCCTCGGCCAACTCCTGCCGATCAGGTTCGCTGAGTATTCCAGTGATCTCGGGGCGGGGTGAGTACGGTAGGCGCAGGCCAAATGCTAACCTGACTGCGAGAACTGGTTCGAGCCAAAGGCGGTCTCGACCCAGTTCTGACCTGCGTCCTATCCCCAGACACGCTGTTGGTAGACATCCAGCTTCTCCCCCTTCCACTCTGGTGCTGGTTAACGCACGCTCCATTCGGAATAAGACTGCCACGGTCAGGGAATTTTGTGAAGATCTCAAAGCGGACCTGTTCTGTATCACAGAGACCTGGCTTCAAGAGAGCGATTCCATCTGCCTCCATGAAGTGGTTCCCCCTGATTACGTTGCCACGCACCAGAATAGGAAGGAGGGACGGGGGTGGGGTGGCAATACTCTCCCGTGATGGATTACACCTTAGAGCGACCCCTGCGCTTGTCACCCCAGGATTGGAGAGTGTCGGCCTAGTGTGGGAGTCCCCGGAGAGCCTGGCGATTCTGCTGGTGTACCGTGCGCCTAGCGCACCGGCAGAGAGCCAGGCGCGGCTGCTGGAGACTGTGTCGGAGTGGGCATTGAGGTTTCCCAGACTCATTGTCCTGGGTGACTTCAATGTCCACGCCGACGCAGCCCCATTCCATCTGCAGCCGCGGACCTAATTTCGACCATGGCGACATTGGGCCTCTCCTTATGTAACTCGGGACCCACGCACTCGGCTGGGCACACCCTCGACCTGGTGTTCAGTGCAGGGGTTCAAGTGGACCTAGCCTCGGTAATCGAGGTTCCATGGTCGGACCACTGTGCTCTAAGTATCCGGGTTGAGCAACCGCCTCCCCCATGCATGGGCGCCGAACGGATTTTTGTTCGCCCAAAGAGACTTATGGAACCCGAGAGGTTCCTGAATGCTCTGAGGGATCTGGAGTCTACCAGCGTCTCAGTCGATGAGCTGGTGCAGGCTTGGAATGCCTCACTAGCTAGAGCTCTCGACGAGATTGCCCCTAGGCGCCCTCTCCGACCCGCAATCATCGGTCCCCTTGGTATACAAGGGACCTCAGGGTTATGAAGCGGGAGAAGAGACGGTTAGAGCGCGAGTGGCGGAAACTCCGTGACGGAGCCTCAATATCGGCTTATAAGTTATTCAAAGAAACTTATGAGCAAGCTGTCAAGGCAGCCAAAAAGTATACTTCTCTGCCTTGATAGCGTCTGCTAGCTCACGCCCGGCTCAACTCTTTAAGGTAATTCGATCTCTGACGACGGTCCCTACCGTCCCAAAAACAGCGATCAGGCCCTTACCACCGGTGTTTTCCTGAGCTTTTTGCAGACAAGATACTGAGCCTCCGCCGGGACCTCCCGGCCACAATTGATACAGTGAGAGAGCTCGAGACTCCGTGGCCCTCCGCTGGGCCCACCATCGACCGGTTTCGGCCACTGGACGCAGATGCTGTTGATAAGATAGTGGCTGCGGCTCGCCCCACCACCTGCTCCCTCGACCCGTGCCCCTCCTGGCTTGTTAGATCTTGCCTGGAGGGGTTACGTGGGCCTCTGTTGAATGTCATAAACAGCTCCCTTGAGCAAGGAGTCTTTCCAGAGTGCTTAAAAGAGGCGGTGGTGGCTCCATTACTGAAGAAACCATCATTGGACCCTGCGGTTCCCTCCAACTACTGCCCAGTGTCGAATCTTCCATACCTGGGCAAGGTAGTTGAGAGGGCAGTAATGGAGCAGCTGCAGTCCTTCTTAGATGATGCAACATGGCTTGACCCCTTCCAGTCCGGCTTCCGTTCGGGGCATGGGACGGAGACGGTCCTGGTCTCCATCACAGACCAACTCCGCTGCCAGCTCGACCAAGGCGGGTCTGCGCTGCTCGTGTTATTGGACCTCACGGCAGCGTTTGACACGGTCGACCACAATCTTTTGATCCACCGCCTGGCCATGGCCGGAGTGAGGGGACTGTCCTTAAATGGCTGTCCTCCTTCCTCCGCCAGCGGTCTCAGCGTGTAAGGAGGGGCGGGGAGGTCTCCGAGGGCTCCCCATTCGTGTGTGGAGTCCCTCAGGGGGCCATTCTCTCCCCTCTATTATTTAACATCTACATGCAGCCGCTTGCACAGCTGGTGCGGAGTTATGGGCTGGTCTGCCATCAGTACGCCGATGACACCCAGCTCATTCTGAGGATGGAGGGCAGGCCGGAATCCGTCCCCGATAATTTCCAACATTGCCTCGAAGCCGTTACTGGATGGCTGCGAGCCAGTAGGTTGATGGTGAATCCGGCGAAGACGGAGATCTTGTGGCTGGGCGGCCCGGGCGGGGTGGGTGCCCGGCTTCCGACCCTGGACGGTGCGGCGCTGCATCCAGCGTGTCAGGGATTATGTGTTAGGTTGTCCAAAATATAAAGCACAAACCTAAACTTGCAGAGTATAAAACAAAGATGTAGCAGCGTTAGCTTAGCCCCGAAGCAATGTGGTCAATTGAGAAAAAACTCCATAGACATAAAAGTCATACTTACTTTAATGTAAGCAAATAAAATGTCCATTCAGGAGAAAAATACAATAAAGCAAAATAACTCCACACAGGAGAGCCATAAAAGGCAGCCACAAAGGCAACTTAGAAATATTCCACACAGGAATCCTCAAAGGTGATACAAAGCCTCAGAAGGGATGAATACAAAATACAAAGAGCATTTAAACACATAACAATCAGACCCCACCTTTCCCAGTAGTCTAATTGCCAATTAACTCAACTGTACCTTGTAACACTTAAATTAACATGATAGAATAACACTTAAAGGTACAAATATAATTTTGGAAAATAAAACTTTCAACACTCCTCCACAAAATTATATTTGTTTACATACGTACATTCAGTTTTTCACAAAACTCCATGTGTTTTTCAAAACCAAGAGGTTTGGTCAAAATATCCGCAACATTTTCAGTTGAAGGAACATAATCAAGAATAATTCTTTTGTCTTTAACAAACTGTTGTACATTCGAATACCTCACATTAATGTACCTGGATTTTGAGTTTAAATTTTGACTTTTACTCAGAGCAATACAGGTTTGTGAATCAACAAAAACTTTCATTGGCAATTCTAAATTAATGTTTAGACTTCTAATTAAAGATTCCAACCATTCTGCTGATGTCAAAGCGTCCGACAACGCAGAAAATTCGGCCTCACCGTACTAAGAGCCACAATTTTCTGTCTTCTGCTCTTCCAACACACAGGTGTATTTGCATATTTTATTACAAATCCAGTAACAGATTTATTTTCTTTTAAATTTGCAAAAGAACTGTCACAATGTATTGATAAACATTTTTTATCATCCGGACAAATTCTAAACACTTTTTCTGCTGTTTCTTTTAAATACCTCAGTACTCTTTTACTCCAGCCCAGTCAGTATGTGAAGGATTCTGAATCCTTTGGCTTAGAATACCAACAGAAAAAGAAATATCGGGCCTTGTGTTATTTGCAATGTACAACAAAGAACCTATGACTGAACGATAAATAAAATTATTATCGAACACTTCTCCATCTACATGTTGCAAAAACTGTAGTGCCATGGGTGTATTAATACTGTTTGCATTCTCCATTCTGGTTCTTCTCAAAAGATCATAAATCTTGTCAGTCTGGTTTAATTCAAAACCATCTTCAGTTCTGGCAATTTTATGCCAAGGTATTTATTAACATCTCCAAGATTCTTGATTTTCAACACATTGTTCAGACTCTGAAATACTTTCTCAACTTGTTCTTCAGAACCAATGCATAACACATCATCAACATAAATTACCACAAACATTTGCGTATTTCCACTTCCTTTTGAGTATAAACAAGGATCAAACTTATTAGCAACAAAATCTAACTTTGTCAATACTTTGTCCAAATGCAAGTTCCAGTTACGGGCACTTTGCTTAAGACCATAAAGACTCTTTTTAAGAAGATAAGACCCCACAGGAAGGTCGGCTTCAAAACCTGGGATAGCAGACATATAAACTTTCTCATCCAAGTCTGCATGGAGATATGCAGTGTTCACATCAAAGTGTTTAACTTTTAAATTCCTATTGCTGGCAATTGCAAGGGTTATTTTTAGTGCTTCCCCAGATACTGTGGGACTAAAAATTTCATTAAAATTTTCTCCAAAAGTTTGTTCAAAACCTCTTGCAACTAACCTGGCCTTATACAAGAAATCACCATCTTTCGTTAGTTTACGCCTGTAAACCCAACGACAACTCAGGACTTTTACATTGTCAGGTGTTTCTGACTTCTCCATGACATGCAAACTTCTCAAGGAATCTAATTCACTTTTCATTGCTTTCAACCAAAAATTTTTCTCATTCTCCTCCCTTTTTAACACCTCTTTGTAACTTTGAGGTTCAGACCAGTCATTTTCTTGAACCTTCACAAAATCGCAGTGGTACCTCTTTGGGGAATACCCTTTGTCTTTCTAGAACTCCGTCTAGGAATGGTCCTTGCTCCTCCACCAGTCTCATCTGTTTCTGAACTACTAGAGGATTCAGCTTCCACTTTCCTCTTTTGAGAACCTTTATTCTCATTCACAGGACTACTAACTTGTGTTCCTTGCTGTGTATCCCCAGATGTACTTGGTTGCACATTCGGCTGTTCAGTCTGCTGTGGAACTGATTGTACTTGTGTACTTGTCTGTGTCCTAGATTGTGAATCTTGGTGTGTAGCTGGCTGTGTGGCTTGTGGTATGCATATTGGAGGAATTTCAAATGGCACAAACACTTCCTGATTTGAGTGAATCCTCTCCCAACCACTATGTTGTTGGAACTTCACATTTCTAGAAACAATCACTCGATTGTCACCACACCAGAATCGCCAACCCTTTGACTCAGGAGCAGGGCCAAGACATTTCAATTTCTTCCAAATAGTATCCTTTTTGTGTCTTTGTTGTGAAGGAATTAGGACAAATGCGTCACTTCCAAACACACGAATCGAATTTAAATCAGGACTCTTTCCAAAAAACAATACATAAGGAATACTATTGACACTTCTACAAAAAGAACGATTTAGCACATAAGTGGCGTTTGCCACAGCTTCAGCCCACAACCCATCAGACAAACTAGCATCTCTTAACATTTTTTCTTGCCACAACTTTTACTACTCGATCCAACGCTCGGCGATCCCATTTCGCTTGCCGAATAAGGGTTAGTCAATCTGTGAACTATCCCACACTTTTCCAACAAATTTTTCATTTGTTTGACATAAACTCAGCACCACGATCACTTTGAAAAGCTTGTACTGGGTACTCAGGGAACTGTGTCTGCATTAGCTTTAACCAAGCAGAAATCTTCTGAAAAGCTTCACCTTTAGTTCTCAGAAAGAAGGTGAACTTCAATCTCGAAAAGTCATCGACCAAAATCAAAAAATATTTTGAACCACCTACAGAAGTAGGATGAGGACCTGATATGTCCAAATGAACAAGCTCCAAAATCCTTTTGCAACTCTAGAACTATGTTTTGCAATAGGAGCTTTCTTAAGGTTTTCTGATGCACAAATTTCACAGTCAAAAAATTCTTACAATTTTGAATAGGAATTGCACACAACTCAGCTGTCTTTCTCAAGTGCTGCCATGACAAATGACCCATTTTCCTATGAAAATCATGAATACATTTGTTGTGTAATGGCCTGGGATTATCAGGTATCTGATCAATACATGCAGACAAATTAACATTTGCAGATGACCTTAAAATGAAAAATCCCTTTTCCTGTATAAGTTGCACTTCATTACCTTGAGGATCAATTAACACAGATCTCTCTTTCTTTAAAGACACATCAAAACCTTCATCCAAAAGTTTGCTTGCACTCAGAATGTTATACACAATTTCTTTAACAAAATACACATCCTTTAAAGTATAATTCAAACTATCAATATACATATCACCACATGAAATCACTTGAACTTTTCTGTCATCAGCCAAAAAAATGAAATCTATATCAGAGTCTCTCACATTTGTCAAAAGTTCTACATTCTTTACCAAATGCTGAGAACACCCAGAATCAATTATGAAAGTGTTCATTTTATCCATCTTTGATGTTGCCAGGAAAACATGCTGATAGTCCTTTGAAGAACTAGGTTTCTCCACTTGCTTGTTTCTCCACTGTCCTGGATTCTGCCAACAACTTTTTGCCATATGACCTTTCCTTCTACATTTAAAGCAGACAACTTGTGACTTTGGCTTAGCAACACAGGCAGTGTCATTAGAAGCAGTTCCTGAATACTTCTGTGCAGGAGCAGAACCTCTCAATTTCTGTTGTGCTTCAAATTCCATAATCTTTCCAGAAACAAAAGGTATTGTAAGATCCCTGTCCGAATTCCATGAAGAGAATCCATAAACGCATAAAAAGGTTTAGATAAGGATCCCATCAGAATTAAAGCTTGCTGTTCAGGAGGAAAATTAACATTTCTTGCTCTTAACTCAGAAAAAGAGCCACACCCTTTGTAACATGTGCTTGTACTGGCGTACCTTCCTCATGTTTGAGGTTAAACAGCTGCCGCATAAGAATTATCTTCGACCCGCTGCTCTGTCTCTGAAACATATCTTTGAACAAATTCCATGCTGTTTGAGCATGAGGAATTTCATAAAGATGAACCAATAAAGGGTCTGTCACAGACAACTGAAGAAGCGCTAGAGCCTTTTCATCTTTCTTCTTTTCAGTAGCATCAGGTTGATCTGGCAACGATGCAACTATTTCCCATAAATCTTGTGAAACCAAAAATGCTTTGAATTTTATACTCCAACTCAGCCAGTTCTTGTCAGTAAGTTTTTCAAATGGGAGTGAACCAATATGAACAGGCGGCAAAGCCATTGTGTTCTTTCACTTTAAATTCCCAAATGTCCAAAAACAAATTCACTGCAACAACAGAAAAGGACCCCCAGTATACCTGGGTTTAAGCCCAGCCAATTTACCTTCGTGTAAAATTGGCTTCTAGCAGTCCAATGTCTTTCAAACTTTGCAGGGAAAACGAAACCAAACACAGCTTCCAGCAGCTTACCAGCCGCCGCACCTCACTCCGTATGACGAAGAAAAACAAACAGTTGTTATCAGCTCTGCTGCTGCGACAGTCCAAGAAAGTTCTTTTAAAACAAACCCTTTTGTGCAAAACAAAACAGGAAAGCAATTAAAAATTGGCCCTAGTTGTATAAGCACGTAGAAGGGAAAGTTAAACAAAAAACTCCTCCATCACAGGCAGGCAATCTTCTTCCGTCTCTTCTCTTTATCTCCGGAGGCAGATAACTTGAAGCTCAGCGTTTAGCAGCAACTCCCACGAACTTGCAGGAACAGAAAGCCAAACATGCTTTCAAAAAAAAAAAAACTTTTCTCAAAACTTCCAGACCACATGCTTCAAAAACAAAAGTCACTCCAGACACATGGGCTATGCAATCCCTGGGCCCATAACCTGTCAGGGATTATGTGTTAGGTTGTCCAAAATATAAAGCACAAACCTAAACTTGCAGAGTATAAAACAAAGATGTAGCAGCGTTAGCTTAGCCCCGAAGCAATGTGGTCAATTGAGAAAAAAAAACTCCATAGACATAAAAGTCATACTTACTTTAATGTAAGCAAATAAAATGTCCATTCAGGAGAAAAATACAATAAAGCAAAATAACTCCACACAGGAGAGCCATAAAAGGCAGCCACAAAGGCAACTTAGAAATATTCCACACAGGAATCCTCAAAGGTGATACAAAGCCTCAGAAGGGATGAATACAAAATACAAAGAGCATTTAAACACATAACAATCAGACCCCACCTTTCCCAGTAGTCTAATTGCCAATTAACTCAACTGTACCTTGTAACACTTAAATTAACATGATAGAATAACACTTAAAGGTACAAATATAATTTTGGAAAATAAAACTTTCAACACAGCGCCGTCTGTGAAGAGCCTGGGTGTCCAGTTGGACTCCCAGCTGACCATGGAGGCCCAGGTCTCCATGGCCAGCAAGGCTGCTTTTTTCCACCTCCGCCAGGCAAGGAGGCTGGCCCCCTACCTCTCCCGGAGCGACCTAGCCACGGTGATCCAAGCCACGGTCATCTCAAGGCTAGACTACTGTAACGCGCTTTACGTTGGCCTGCCTATGTCGTCGATCCGGAAGCTCAAGCTGGTGCAGAACACTGCCGCCCGGCTCCTGTCTGGGGCACCAGCAGGATGCCGTATAACACCAATTTTGCAGGATCTGCACTGGCTGCCTATTGAACACCGGGTCGCCTTCAAAGTGCTGGTTCTTACCTTCAAGGCCATACACGGCCTGGGGCCAGCGTATCTGAGGGACCGTCTCACCCCATATTGCCCAGCGAGATCACTTCGGTCCGAAGAGGCCAACCTGTTGGTAGTACCATCTGTAAAGTCGGCACATCTAACATCGACCCGCCGGAGGGCGTTCTCTATTATAGCTCCCACACTATGGAACGCCCTCCCGGCCCGAAGCCAGAGCCCTGAGAGATCTGCTGCCATTTAGACGGGCCTGCAAAACTCATTTGTTTAGGCAGGCCTTCGGCGAGTAGGCCTCGTCTATACTCTCTGGGCTGTGATATCTCCTGCTGCTCAATTGTTATATTGCATTTTGCTGTTTAATTGTTTTAACTGTTTTTAACTGTTTTTATGTTTTAACCTGTGGCGTTGTGCCACTGGCTCTGTGAGCCGCCGCGAGCCCCCGGGAGTCGGCGGCGAAGAAGCCCCAATAAATAAATAAATAAATAAATAAATAAATAAATAAATAAATGAGTGTGCTGTAATGTGGCAGCCTACGCTGAGGGCACCATGTCTGATATCTCCTGCAACGATTTTCCAGAACAGAGCTGAATTATTGGACTTTGCAGCTGCAATTAATTTATCCCAGTCACTCTTCTGGGCTTGTGACTTCTTTTGTTTAATTACTGCTTTATATCTTGCTTTTATGGTAAACCAATCCTGGGGTATCTGACATAAGTTCTTGCTTCTGTATGTTTTATATATCTTCATCATATCTTTTTAAAGGGCTTTGCATTCACAGTCAAACCAAGGTTTATGTGTGTGTACTTTCCTATTCATATTATTGCAGTGCTTGGCAGTCAATAACTGTTGTAATTGTGCAATCACATTTTGGTAGAGTGGCATCACGTCGTCTGGTTGGGTAGTTAGAAGTATTTGTGAGTGTATTTGAAGAAGAGCATCAGATTGCAGGGCGTTCTTAACTGCCATATCTAAATTGTGTGTCCATTTTGCTCTGATAGTCCTTGGTCCCTCTTGTGTTTCGCAGGAGGGAGTTTGTTCCAAATAAGTATTTCTGTCACAGGTCTTTAGGTTGAGTGCTAAAGGTAGATGGTCACTGGTCAGCTGTTTGTCAACCCTAAAGTTTTCGATTAGATCCAGTCCTCTATAGGAAACTAATATATAGTCAATTGTTGAGGCTCGTGAGCCTGACATATAGGTAAATTCCCTGGCTTGTCACCAGTCACAGAGCCGTTCAAGATTACAAGATCTAAATTATTGGACATATGTAGTAAGCATAGCCCCGCGTAGTTGTGACCTGCGTCCTTAGATTCTCTCTCTGGCATTGGATGGGCGGTATCAGATTTTAAATGGTTTTGGTGGAAGAAGTCGAAGAGGTCAGAGTCATTGTGACCCAGCCTGGCATTGAAATCGCCCACTACTATCACAAGTGCATCGGGATATGTGGTTGCCCATTTATCAATGTATTCCTCAAGCTTTTGCCAATCTAGTTTGACTAAACTTCTAATTTTCCTAGGTGGGAGATAAACATTAAATAGTAAGTATTTGGTAGAGTTAAATGTGATAAGAGTAGCAAGGGCTAACTGCAGCAAGGGTTCTAGCTTAGTAACTTTGGTCTTCAGTTTTGTGGATACAAACAGGTTGATTCCTCCACATGCCCTGCCTCTTTTGGTTTTAGTTTTGGCATTAAGTGAGTGCGATTCGTAGTTATGCAACTCTATGTTATCAAGTGCCCAGGTCTCTTGTACCAAAATGAGGTCAAATTTTTGAATGTATCCTAGAAATTCAGGTTCAGCCTGCTTACTCCGCCAACCCGCAATATTCCAGGAAAGGATGGATAAGTGAGCTTGTTGTTGGGGAGGTATGCCTATGGGCCAATTATATCATCCTGTCCTGTTGGTTTCAGCCAGACTTTTCTGTTTAGGACCTTCTGCAATTGTGATGTTATCCATTTCTGATGTTATTCTACTCACATTTGAGCTCCACGATTTGCTGATCTTAATTACGGGGGTAAAGGGAACACGTTCCATGGGTGGAGAGTTAGCCAACTCTTCTTTCCCAAGGTATCTCATGTCAGTCCAAGTGTCTATGTCCTTTGCATGACTTTTGTTGGTGTTGCTAACTTTTGGACTACAGTTCTCAATCTGCAGATTTTTGGAATGATTTGTTGCTGTGACTTCTCTCTTATCCAGCTCCAGTAGACTGCTGGGTTTTGATCGATCTTCAAAAAATCTAGTAAGGATCAGGTCCAATCTAGCAAAAAAGTTTTTGGTTTGATAAATGAAATGAGCTATGTCTTGGTCCTTAAAGGTTACAAGGGCATGTACCTTAGTGTTATTGTAGTCCAAATATTCAATGTCTAATATATCTGATTTCATCACTGCCCCTGGTAAGACCTCACCTATGACGTCAAGTAGATGTTCCATGTGTGTCTTATCTGTTATAGGTTTCCCTATCCTGGGATAATTTAGGAACACCAATTTATTTGGGATCAAAGTTAATTTTGGGTTCCACCCTGATTTAAGGGTCTTTTGCGTCCTCTCTTTCCCCCGCGTGGGGTATTGCATTGTTGACTTTGTGTCAACCCGTCCTGCTACAGAGTTATTGCTTTGTTGTTGACTTTTTTCGTTAGATTCACTTTCTTCAACTTCTATTTGATCTTTCTCTGGGCTTTCGGTTAAGTGCTTGGTTGCTGGGCTTTTATAGTTGTCTTTTTTCGTCCTGTTGCTTCTTTTGCTTTTGGTGCCTTCTTTGTTGCTCTTTGTTGACTTGGGTTTATTCTGTCCTTCAAGCAGCTTCCAGAGTTTGAGGAGGTCTTTCTTTTTGGCCCCAGGGCCAAATTGTCTCTGTTTTTTCCCACAGCATTTGATGTTTTTGCTTTTCTTTCCTTGCTTGGGAGGTTCTTTCTGTGGCTGCTTCTGCTTACCTGCAGGTATCTTCTCTGTTGGTGTTGGTGTTGAGAGCTGGCTGTCTTTTCCCTTTAGCTTGTGGTCTATTTCAATAATGGCTTCAGTAATAGCTGTTAACATTCTATTACTGCTGGCTAAAAAAGTTTTCATAAATCCCAATTCACTTGCTATATTGGAGATCTTATCCTCAAGCTTCCTGCTCAGCATTCTATAATCTGGGGTTGGTTTCGGTGTGCATTCCACACTGAGTTTGGGAGCAATGTCATACTTTTTCCCGTCTGGAGGGTTAATTCTGGTTCTGACTTGGTCGAGATGTCCTTCTCCAGTTCTTCCGACTCCCCTGCAAGCATGGATTGTAAGCTGCTGTTACTGCTGCTGTACCTTCTATCAGGTGCTGCCAGTTCATCTGCCAGATTTGGTGAATTCATCAGAAATTGTGACTACATCTCTCAGGTCAATTGTCCAATCTAATGCTGCAGGGCTTGAGCAAATCTCCTTCTCCGCCTTCTCATTCGCCTCCTCCGTTTTCTTATCATGGCTGAAAAACTGTGTGATCTTTGTTTGTGTTGGTTCTTCCCCCCCTTTTCCTTCCTTCTCCGGGTGTTGTCTGCAGCCTGCGCTTCGAGAGGGAGTGAGAGCTGCTTGTAAATGCTCCTTGTAGACACCATCTTAAAGAGATATGATGGTCTTTTCTCTTCTGGGGGGAATACAGCAAGGAGGTCTGTGTTGTTTTGTTATTTTTGCAGCTAGTAAGTTTAGATATTAAATAATGATTCCAGTTGATGCAACCACCGGTCTTTAAGTTGGAAAACCGAGGCTCTCTCTGAGCTTACTCTCTGCTTGTAACTGGGAGAAAGGAGTCTTAAAACGCTGTCTGTAGATGTGGAATTCCCTTTGGTAGTTCTTCTATAAATTTCCACAGTTCAAAGCTGATAAGCATGAAGCCTCCAGTCCTCCCACGTTTCAAACAATGATAAGCAATGAAAAAGAGTCCGAAAGAGTCCGAAAGAGTCCAGCAAAGGGAGAACTTGAGCCAAATATAGTAATAATGTGGGAGCTTTCTCACCATGCGTCCGCTCCCGTCGAGCTCCTCCTCCGACCCTGCATTAAGGAATGTATTTTTAGTTCCAGAGCTTGACTACAACTTATTATCTGTTGGAAAACTTGATAAAGAAGGTTATGAAGTTAATTTTTCTGGAGGAAAAGTCAGGATTTTGAAAGGGAATAAGTTATGTGGAACTGGAGTATTACAGGGGGATTTGTATGTGTTAACCTCAAGAGGTAATACAGGTGATGTAAATATGATCAGTAAGAATACCCCATTACACAAGGAATGTATTCATGATTTACACAGAGCATTAGGTCACCCTAGTTTCAAAGTGTTGCATAAAATGCCAGGATTTAGTGAAGGTATTAAGTTAAAGGATTGCAAGAAGTTTCTTGATTGCAATGTATGCAAGAAAACTAAAGCACAGTCAGCTCCAATTAGTAAGAAAAGTTTAAGAAACTCAGAGGAGATTTTTCAATTGGTACATGCTGATTTAATTGGGCCTTTTCAACCAAGTAAAGGTGGGGCCTGTTATATTCTGTGTTTATTGGATGACCATTCTTGTTTTTCTTGGTGTTTTTTGTTGAAACAGAAGAATGACGTTTTGATATTTTCAAAAATTGGGTGGCATATGTGAAGAGGCAATTCGGAGTGGGATTGAAAGCTCTTCAAACAGATAGAGGAGGAGAATTTACCTCACACAGTTTGGAACGTTTTCTGAAACAAGAGGGGATAAAGCACAGACTCACATGTGCTTATCAAAGTGCAGAAAATGGAAAGATTGAAAGATTTGTAAGGAAAGTCCAACAGTCAAAGATTCTTTGTTAGAAGATTCTGGATTACCTAAAAACCTTTGGGGAGAAGCAGTATTGACTGCATGTTATTTGATTAATAGACTCTGGTGTGAGCCTATCCAGAACACGCCTTATTTTATGTTATATGGCAAGAAACCCCCATTAGGTCATTTACGAATTTTCGGAGCACAGGCATGGGTATTCATTCCAAAACAGTTGAGAAGGAAGGGACAAGATAAAGCCAGGAGATTAACAATGGTTGGATATGCACAGGGAGCAAAAGCCTGGAGATTTTTAGATAAAGAAGGAAACATTGTTATATCTAGATCTGCGAATTTTGCATGTAGCCAGAACTGGGACAAGATTCATGCTAATCAGGAAGTTTTCTTTCCTATTTCAAAAGAGGAAACTTGTGAGCAAGGTAGATCAACCACAGAGCAGGAAAGTGCTGCTTCACCTCAACTCATAAGTAAACCTATAATTAAGAAATTTAAGAGGCCTAGATCCTCAGATGAGGATGATGAGGTGAATGAAGATCCTGAGGAAGTAGCCAGTAAGAACATTACACTCAGGAGGGTAGAGAACCAGAAAGAAACCTGACTGGTTCACAGTACAACATGTTAGAGTGTGTTTTTAACCATGAGCCTCAGAGTTATGAAGAAATAGAAAGTTTGCCACATGGGGAGAAATAAAAATGGTTAGAAGCTATAGATGAAGAGCTAAAAAGCATGGAAAGATTAAATGTGTATGAGCATGCAAATTTACCAGGTGGAAGTAATCCGGTTGACACAAAATGGATTTTTAAACAAAAGATTGATGCTGATGGTCAAGTACGGTACAAAGCGCGTTTGGTTGCTAGAGGGTTTACTCAGATTAAGGACATAGATTACACAGAAGTGTATTCACCCACAGTTAGTCTAATTCTGTAAGATTACTGTTAACTCTAGCAGCATGTTTTAAATTTAAAGGTGTATCATTTTGACATAAGTACAGCATATCTGAATGCCAATCTGAAAGAAAACATATATATTGTACCACCACCAGGTTCGAAATATAGAGACACCAACGTATATTTTAATTCATCGCGCATTATACGGGCTTCTGCAGCAGTCCGAGTCAGGAATGGAATCTCTATGCCTTGGGCCAGAGTAGATTCCACTCTGCCATGAGTGGGATGATGTTCAGCTGAGTCAGAAGGATAGGACGGCAGCCATGAACTTTGCCCTACTTCTCTGCTAAGGAACACAATGGGATTGTGAACTTTGCTCCAGTTACCAGGGAGGATATGAAGTAATATCAAGAGGACTCTGGTGGGAAAAGGACTACTGGGTATGCTGAGTCAGGGTGGCTGATGTAATCTTTACAGGATGTTGCATAGGGGGAGTTGGTATTTAAGGATTGTGGTGGAGGGGGCTCAGGTGTCTTAGCTTTACAAGTTTGCTGTACTACAAAAACCGGCGTTCTTTTCTGGGCGGGGGGGAGTTCCCAAAACAAACCCCAAACCCCGGCATGGAGAGGGTTTTTTGGGGGGAAAATCCCGGGGGCTGGGTTTCACCCAAACCCCCGG
>JARBWK010000012.1:117231757-117557254 GCA_030556195.1 Anolis apletophallus | reverse complement strand
TGCTGCTTCACCTCAACTCATAAGTAAACCTATAATTAAGAAATTTAAGAGGCCTAGATCCTCAGATGAGGATGATGAGGTGAATGAAGATCCTGAGGAAGTAGCCAGTAAGAACATTACACTCAGGAGGAGTGAGAGAACCAGAAAGAAACCTGACTGGTTCACAGTACAACATGTTAGAGTGTGTTTGCTTAACCATGAGCCTCAGAGTTATGAAGAAATAGAAAGTTTGCCACATGGGGAGAAATAAAAATGGTTAGAAGCTATAGATGAAGAGCTGAAAAGCATGGAAAGATTAAATGTGTATGAGCATGCAAATTTACCAGGTGGAAGTAATCCGGTTGACACAAAATGGATTTTTAAACAAAAGATTGATGCTGATGGTCAAGTACGGTACAAAGCGCGTTTGGTTGCTAGAGGGTTTACTCAGATTAAGGACATAGATTACACAGAAGTGTATTCACCCACAGTTAGTCCTAATTCTGTAAGATTACTGTTAACTCTAGCAGCATGTTTAAATTTAAAGGTGTATCATTTTGACATAAGTACAGCATATCTGAATGCCAATCTGAAAGAAAACATATATATTGTACCACCACCAGGTTCGAAATATAGAGACACCAACGTATATTTTAAATTAAATCGCGCATTATACGGGCTTCTGCAGTCCGGGAGTCAGGAATGGAATCTCTATGCCTTGGGCCAGAGTAGATTCCACTCTGCCATGAGTGGGATGATGTTCAGCTGAGTCAGAAGGATAGGACGGCAGCCATGAACTTTGCCCTACTTCTCTGCTAAGGAACACAATGGGATTGTGAACTTTGCTCCAGTTACCAGGAGGATATGAAGTAATATCCAAGAGGACTCTGGGTGGGAAAAGGACTACTGGGTATGCTGAGTCAGGGTGGCTGATGTAATCTTTACAGGATGTTGCATAGGGAGGGAGTTGGTATTTAAGGATTGTGGTGGAGGGGCTCAGGTGTCGTAGCTTTACAAGTTTGCTGTACTACAATAAATCACCATTGGAAGACGGAGGACTTTTGGCGTGTCTTTTCTGGTCGAATGGAGTTCCTGACAGAAGCTAAGACCCTGAAACTTTCCCAGGCGATGGAGAGGTTTTTGCATGAAGCGGAAGAATACCTGGAGAGCTGGGATTTCACTACGGATGCAGCCCAGCAGGCCCAGGATGGGGAGTGGAATACCATGGATGAGGTTGGCCTCCCTGATCGGATTGGAGACCCAACAGGGTGTGGGCGGCTCCTTTCCAGAGAGAAGTGATTTCTGCGGAGACCCAGCGATGGCATGGGGCGGCTCCGTTCCGGAAAGAAATACTCTCCGTTTTGGTGCTGGAGATTGGAAGTTGGCTCTCGGCTGCAGCGGCGGCGGTGCGCAGTAAGTCTAGAGATGCGGCGTATGGGAGTGAGACCACGGAGCCACGCTCTCCCACGGAAGTGGAGGTGTTGAAGGCCCGAATGGAGGCTATGGAGAAGACGCTCAGAGGGTGTCACAGCGGTTGGCGAAGAACCCTAGCCAAGACTCCATGTGGGGCCCGGTTGGCGGAGGTGATTTTACCCGCTATTCTTGGATGGACGAGGAGAGGGTTGAAACCCGCCCTAGATCTCCTGCGGGAGTGTGGGGGGTGGACGCCCGGACTAGAGGCCCAAAGGGAACGGTTGGAGGAACCCGGCCTAAAGTGACGAGTGAGGGGATTCCAGTCCAACCCAAAGCTGCAGGGCTAGGCCGAGGTATTCAGTTGCTGAGGAGGAATGGCGGTCATGTTCCTGTCCCAGCCCCAGCTGGTGCGGAAAGAAGACCCTTGTATGGTGAAAGAGAGCGGCCCCGGAAAGAACCACTTCGGGTGGAATTCGATGGCGAGGCTTGCAAAGTGGCCTTCTTTGTGGCGGCTGTGGGGGACCATATGGAGGACTACGGCCACCTGTACCCCAGTGAAGGCAGCAGGGTGCGTGCTGTTGGTGCGGTGTTAAAGGGAAGAGCGGCGGACTTTTACGTCCAGTGCCATGACCGACGAGATCCGTGTTTGGGTGATCTACGAGAATTCCTTCGAGCGGTGAGAACTCGTTTCCGTGATCCGTTGGAAAGAGTAAAGGCGAAGGAAGCGTTGAGGTGCTTGAAGCAAGGCAGCAAGTCGGTGACGGAGTATGCGGAGGAGTTCATGAGCCTGGCAGGGAAGGTGGTGGAGTGGTCACAGGCAACTCTTTTGGAACTGTTCAAAGAGGGATTGCGGCGTGAACTACTGGAATGGTGTTTGCATCGTGGAGACCCAGTTAATGTGGATGGATGGATTCAGTTGGCTGGTGCTGTCGAAGGAATCCTGGCTCAGGTCCAGCGACGGAAGTCTACTTCTGGACCTTTGAAACCACGGCCTACGCTGAGGCGGCCGGCTGGGAGTGAGCCAACTGAGAGGAACGGGAACTGGTGGCAAGTTAAAAGGGAAAGGCTTGTGCTACATTTGTTCTCAGTCTGGACATTTCGCAATTCAGTGTCCACAAAGAAGAGGCCCTGATGGCAGACCTGTGGTGGTGGCTAGAGGGGCTTTAGGAGAGAAGGTCGAGGAGAAGGAAGGGGTGAGCGAGAAAGCCCCAAGTATTATGTGTGATATTGGGTTAGAGAAGAAGGGACAATACCAATTACATCAAGCATTAATTGACTGTGGGTGTTCTGAAAATATTATATGTCCCACATTAGTTAAAAATCTAGAATGTGAAACTCAGGAGTTACCGATTCCGGTGCATTTTGCTCAATTAGATGGTACTTTTGTGTGGGGGGGGGGGGGGCTTTTCCCTTAGGGACCAAATGTTTAAAGGGTAAGGTTGACAATTGGGAGGGAACACTGGATTGTGTAGTGGCCCCAATTAAGGAACATGATATAATTTTAGGATTGCCATGGTTACAGCAGGCTGACCCGGTTATTGACTGGAAAGCAGGTACCCTAAAGTGTCGGCCGGAATTGGATGTGAATGTGAGCATGACTGAGGGGAAAGGGGAAAAGGAAGAGCCGCTGATTCCGGAAGAGTATGCTGATTTAAGGGATGTATTTAATCCGGTATTAGCAGATAGTCTTCCCCCAGTCAGGAGGGTACAATGTAAGGTGGAATTAAAGGAAGGAGCTGTATTGCCCAAGCCCAAAATATACCCTATGACAGAGAAAGAGAAGCTAGCGTTAAGAGAACAAATCGATGACTATTTGAGGAAGGGATTTATCCAAAGGTCTGAGTCCCCTATAGCTGCTCCAGTCCTGTTTAGGAAAAAGAAGGATGGCAAATTAAGACTGTGTATTGATTACCGAGGGTTAAATGCTATCAGCACGATCAATTCTTATCCCTTGCCTCTGATTAAGGATCTATTGGGACAGATGGGAAAGGGAAAGTACTTTACTAAATTGGACATTATAAATGCCTTCCATATGGTTCGGGTGAAGGAAACGGATAGGTGGAAGACAGCTTTCGTGCCCACTCGGATTATTCGAGTGGTTGGTCATGCCCTTCGGATTGTCCGCGCCCCGGCATTTTCATGCAGCTGATAAATGAGGTGCTGCACCCCCTTTTGTATAAGGGGGTATATGTGTATTTAGATGATATAGTTGTGATTTCGCAAACCAAGGAGGCGCATGTGCGGTTGGTCCGGGAAGTGTTAGAAAGATTGAAGGAGGCAAGGCTGTATGTGAAACTGAGCAAATGCGAATTTATGAGAAATGAGATTGACTTCCTGGGATATAGGATTAATAGAGAGGGAGTGAGTATGGACCCGGCCAAGGTGGCAGATGTATTAGCTTGGGAAGCTCCTCGAACCAGGAGGCAATTGCAGGCGTTTTGGGTCTGGCCAATTTTATAGATCGTTCATTTCGGGGTTCGCAACGATCGTATAGCCCCTTACCGAGTTGTTAAAGACAAAAGGTATGGGAGAGGGTCAGAAGGTGAAGCCACCTGGGGCTAAGTTGAGTTGGACACCAGGGTGCCAGAGAAGGCTTTTGAGTTACTGAAGAAGGCGTTTACTGGAGGGCCTTTATTGCGACATCCGGACCCCGCCAAACCTTTTGTAGTGCAAAGTGACGCCTCTGCATGGGCGTATGGAGGGGCTCTATTGCAGAAAGATGAAGGTGGGGTGCTGAAGCCCTGTGCATTTTTTCTAAAAAGTTTAATGAACAGCAGCGGAATTGGCCCATATGGGAGAAAGAGGCGTTTGCCATTAGATATGCTCTGCAGACGTGGCGGCAGTTTTTGGAGCGTGCTGTTCATCCCTTTGAGGTGTTGACGGATCACCGAACTTGCAGTTCTTGAGGGAGCTCCAAAAGTTGTCACCGAGTTGTTGAGATGGGCTCAGTACTTGGCTCGATTTAATTTTGTGCTGAGGCATATTAGAGGCAAAGTCAATGTGGTGGCTGATGCGTTGTCACGTTATCCGGTGATGGGGGAGATCCTCCTGCTGGGGTAGGGAGGATGTTTACTAAGGATCAATGGGGGTTGAAAGTGCAGACCCGAGCCCAATGTAACCTGGAAGTGAAGCAGGAGAATGAGGATTGGAAGACTGGATGAAGGAGTTCCAGCGATGTTATGAAGGGGATGAGTGGTTAAAGTCCCATGAGGTTGAGTGCAAGAGAGCCATGGGGTTGTGGCTAGTGCGGGATAAGTTGTATGTACCGGCAGTACTGAGGAATAAGATAATGGAGTTGTTTCACGATCATAAGTCTGCAGGGCATTGGGGGATTCACCAAGACCTTCTTGACGATTAGGAGTAGATATTGGTGGCCGGGAATGAGGTTGTTGGTGAAAGATTATATTAACCGCTGTGAGGCTTGTGCTAGGGGAAGTTGTCTACTGCTAAGCCTCAGGATTAATTCAAGTAGTAGCCGCTCCTGTTAGACCGTGGACCCATGTAAGCACTGATTTTGTGGGGGAGTTGCCCCCTAGTAGGGGATACAAATATATTTGGACGATCCTGGACATGTTTTCGAAGCAGGCTCATTTGTTCCTTTAACAGGATTGCCGTCTGCGGAAAAAAGTTAGCCAGGCTATATGTGCAACATGTATATCGATTACATGGATGTCCTGAGCAGGTGCTCAGTGATAGAGGGTGCAGTTTACTGCCAAGTTTTGGGAGAGGTTTTTAGAGACGCTGGGGGCAGACTGGAAGTTGACCACCTCTTATCATCCATGTTGTAATGGAGGCGTTGAGAGAACATAAAAATCATTAGCTAGCTACTTGCGGATCTTTGTGAATGAGCAGCAGAGCGACTGGGCGGATCTTTTGCCATATGCGGAAGTGGCGTATAATGGCTCTGTGCATTCCTCCACGGGGAAGACTCCGTTCTCCGTGGTGTATGGGCAGGAGATAGTCCCGTTGCCGGTTGGACTAGGTGCTTTCGTGGAAGATTCAGGGGAGTGGAGGAACAGAGCTCAGGAGGAGTGGAGGAGAGTGACGGAATCTTTGCGGAAGGCTCAAAGTACATACAAGCGTTTCGGAGATAGGAAGCGACAGGAAGGGGAGGCGTATAAGGTGGGCGATCTAGTATGGTTGTCCACCCAAAATTTAAAGCTGGGGTTACCCTCTCGTAAGTTGGGCCCAAAGTTTATAGGGCTGTTCCGGGTGAATGAGTGTGTGAATGAGGTTTCTTATCGGTTGGCTTTACCAAAGATTATGGGAAAGATTCATCCTGTATTCCACTGTAACTTATTGAAACGGTATGTGAATCCCCTTGTACCACGATCTTGACCAGTGCTTTGTTTCCCCAGGGGGAGGACGAAGGAGGCATAATGTCAGGAATGGAATCTCTATGCCTTGGGCCAGAGTAGATTCCACTCTGCCATGAGTGGGATGATGTTCAGCTGAGTCAGAAGGATAGGACTGCAGCCATGAACTTTGCCCTACTTCTCTGCTAAGGAACACAATGGGATTGTGAACTTTGCTCCAGTTACCAGGAGGATATGAAGTAATATCCAAGAGGACTCTGGGTGGGAAAAGGACTACTGGGTATGCTGAGTCAGGGTGGCTGATGTAATCTTTACAGGATGTTGCATAGGGAGGGAGTTGGTATTTAAGGATTGTGGTGGAGGGGCTCAGGTGTCTTAGCTTTACAAGTTTGCTGTACTACAATAAATCACCATTGGAAGACGGAGGACTTTTGGCGTGTCTTTTCTGGTCGAATTGGAGTTCCTGACACCGGGTTTGCCTGGAACGAATGTTTAAATGATGCATTAACCAAAATGGGTTTTGAAAGAAGCCGAGCAGATCCATGTGTGTATGTAAGAAATGTACAGCATGATTATCAAGGATTGTTTGTATATGTTGATGATTTATCATTTTTGGCTGAGAGTCAAGCAGAAGTTGACAAGTTTGCAAAAGAATTAAGCAAACATTTTGTGTTAAGAAACCTTGGTCCAATACAATATTTTCTTGGTGTACAGATTATGAGGACTGAACAAGGTTTTGTGTTAAGCCAAAAAGGAAAGATAATGCAAATTTTGGAAAGGCTAAATATGGAAGAATGTAAAGGGGTCGAATCACCCATGATATTAGGTTTTCAAAATGAAGTGGAAACTGCTGATAAATTTGAAGAGCAGGCATTATACAAAAGCATCATTGGTCAGTTATTGCACATATGTAATTACACTAGAGCAGACATTGCATTTGCTGTGAATTTTCTAAGCAGGTATGCAGCCAATCCATCCATTGCTGCATGGAATGGACTAAAGAGAGTTGTGAGATATTTGAAGCAAACACAAGATTTTTGTTTGAAATTAAGTCCAGATGACTCACTATCCTTGCAGGTATATGCAGACAGTGATTTTGGCAATTGCACAGATAGAAAATCAACAACAGGGATTGTAGTTAAATTTTCTAATGCACTAATTGACTGGAAGTCAAAGAAGCAGGGTTATGTAGCTTTAAGTTCCAGTGAGGCTGAGTTTGGTGCAGTCAGTTTAGCATACACAGAAGTCTGTGTAATTAAACAACTATTAAAGGACTTACAGATACCTGTTGAAAATCCTACGGTGATATATGAGGATAATCAATCATGCATTGCAATGGCAACACAGGCCAGAGTGAAACAAAGGAGCAAGCATGTGGATATCAAGTACAGCTGTGTAAGAGATGCAGTAAAAAATGGTGAAATTGATTTGGTATATTGTAATACAGATCTGAATTTGGCTGATGTATTGACAAAGCCACTGAGTGTACAGAAACATCAGAATGTTTTGAATGATCTGGGGATTTGTTGAATGTGCCATGTAATTGTGAATGTATTAGATGCTATGTATTATGTGGTTTCCTCTACACACAAGGAGGAGTGTTACAGTATATGGAGTTTAGCTAAGTAATTGCAGGATCTTCTTGTTTGAATGTGTGTGTTGAGGAGAAACACCTGGACAATGAAGCAATTAAGCTTGAGCATTGAGTATATCATGAGGAGGGTTTTTCCTTGATCCTGTGTGTGAAGAAGGAGATCATGAAGACTGCCATGGATCTACCACAGGACTTGTCCTGGACCATTTAACAAAGGACTTCTTACACCATCGAAGATGCAGATTATGCATGATTATAATGCATTGGACTTTGAGTAAGATATCTGCAATGGACTATGTTTAATTTGTAATGCTGGTTTTGTTAGAGCTGCTTACTTAAGAGTAAAGTTTTATTTTTCATTTACTCTGGCTCTGTGTGATTTAGCAGAGGTCTAAAACTGGAAAGACTACTGAGCTTCCGCACAGACTGACAAACTGAAACAATTAATTCCACAGACAGAGTTTTTCCCCACCCTGGACACCATTCCACAGATATATAAACCTCCCTTGCCTAGTTTCCAACAGATCCCAAGAATCTCTGAGGATGCCGGCCATAGGTGCAGTCAGGAGGGAATGCTTCTGGAACATGGCCATGCAGCCTGGAAAACTCACAGCAGCCCAGTAATATAAACATCTGATATATATGGTGTATTTTCATTGTTACAAATTGAATATAATTAAAGCATAGTGATAAATCACAAAAATGATACTTAAGCCCTCCAGGTGTCTGAACTTCAACTCCCATAACTCCTAACAGCCGGTAGGCAGTTAGGAATTGTGGGAGTTGAAGTCCAAAACACCTGGAGGGGGCCAAGTTTGCCCAGGCCTGGGCTAAGGTCACCTGGAGAGGCACCCCTTCCTCTTTCAACTCTGGGGGCGCCACAGAAGACAGCAGCGCCAGGCGGCTTCGCTCCCTTCCTCATGCCTTCCTTCCTCCCAAAAACAAAAGCAGAACACGAAGGAGGAAGAGGAAGAAGAGGAGGAGGGGGGCAGCAAAAGCAGCCTCTCTTCCCCCCCCCCTTCCCCAACGCACGGGTGGCTGGCTGCAGAGTACACACAGGGGCTGCAACCTGGTTTAGGCAGCCTGGGGAGGGGAGGGAAGGGAACTGGCGGAAAGATGTAAGCAAGGAAGGAAAAAAGGAAGGAAGCAAGGAGGAAGGGGGGGGGAGGGAAGGAATTGAATGGGGGGAAGGAAGGAAATCCTGCGCCCTGGGGGAAAACAAAAAGGGGCATTTGTCATCGGGGGCATATTGGTAAGGAAGGGAAAACTCAGAGCAACCCAGCCAGGTCTCTGCCCCCGCCAGAGGGTTTCAGGGAAAGGGGAGCAGAGAGGAAGTCAAAAGGACTGGAAAGGAAAGGGCACCAGCGCCTTCCTTCTCTCCCTCCTCCTCCTGGGGAGACCCTGCATGCGGCTCCAGTCCCCACGGCCTGCGGGGAGGAAGGAGCAATGGGCCCTTCACTCCTCTCTCCCGTACTCACACACACGGCCTTTTCGCGCCTGTTTTTTTTGGGTGCTCTGCCTGCCTTGCAGCCTGCAGGGAAGGCAGGGAGGAGGGCAGCGGGGGGCTCCTTTGCTCCCTCCCTCCCTCTGCACCTAAAGGCCACCTAGTCTGACCTTCTACCCATGCAAGCTTTCGCCTCCCATGCGCCCTTGCCGGCCGGCGGGAGTGCGAGGGAGGCGGCGCACAAGGCCTTGCGCAAAGGAGCCCTGCTGAGCTGGCCAGGGGGCGAGGAGGGCCTTTGCTTCTAAGCTCCTCTTCCTCCTCCTCACTCCCTGCAGCCCTGTGGGAACAGGACGAGGAGGAGTGGACCTGGACTGCCTGGCTGTTTGCCCGGCACAGGGGCCGGCAGCCATTTTGAGCAGGCTGAAGGGGCGGGGCCAACCGAGGCACCTTCGTGACCCCCCAAAATGGCTCTGCGACCCCCCTGGGGGTCGCGACCCCCAGGTTGAGAACCACTGCTCTAGAAAGATGTTTAGGGCCTCCTTAGGGTGTGCCGGGGTCCATTTTGCCCATACGGTCCCTTTAGGCAGTTGTTTAGTGTTGTGGTTGGGCCTCCAGCTGCTACTGATAGTAGTGATTCAGAGGACTCTGATGGCTCAGAGTATGGAACTGGGTGGGGCTGTTTGTAACCGGAGTCCTGGTGTTTTCAGAAAGAGGCTTACTCATGAGTCAAGTGAGTCATGTGAAGAGGATCACTTGCAACTCAAGACAGTCAAGCAAATAATTACAGCACCCTCAGACTCTGAGGCATTTGAGGGATTCTCTGGGAATGATGGGAGTCAGAGCACAGAGGACATTTCTACTGAAATGGATTGGACTCACGTAAGAGAAATTCAGAGGGCTTGTGAGGAGTAGGGTAGGATTCACTGATGATCAGGATTGGCCCTCAGAGTCCCCAGACAATGGGGGGGGGGGATGTTCTAAGTCTTAAGCACAGGTGGAGATCTTGGAGGGTCCGTCAAAGGGCCGCAGCTGCTGGGAGAGTAACACCTGAGGATGATGCTATAAACAATGGCTGACTCGCAAGAAGGGAGAGGCCATGAAAAACAACTGGGCACGGCTCATCCAAGCGGTCAAGGCAAAAGATGCAGCCGCCTTCTGGCGTACCACTTCTGACATTCATCCTTTGGTCGACTCTCAAATGCCCCCAGCAATCTGGGAAGCACACTTTCAGGAACGTTAGAGGGATACCTCGTCGGGCATGGTGGGTGGAGATGCCTGCCCAACCTCATCAATGGAAGACCTCCCCATGTGGCCTCCAGCGACGCCTGCCGAAATTAAAAGACTTGTAGCTCAATTGAAGCCAGGAAAGGCGCCAGGAGAAGATTGGACCCCCCTGAGGTCATTCAGAACCACCTGGGCTTCTGGTCCCCCGTTCTAGCGTCATGTTTACCTGCATAGATAAGTATGGACAGGTACCAAAGGACTGGGGGCTGGCAATTATTGTCCCCATATATAAAAAGAAAGGGAAACAGGATGGC
The DNA here is from genome assembly GCA_030556195.1 of Anolis apletophallus. Lineage (NCBI taxonomy): Eukaryota > Metazoa > Chordata > Lepidosauria > Squamata > Anolidae > Anolis > Anolis apletophallus. The sequence continues at coordinate 117,546,970 of JARBWK010000012.1, read as the reverse complement.
CTTGCAAGCTATGGGCCCATCGGCCCCCTCAGTACCATCAGCCAAGTATACGCAAGGCACCTTCAGTGGAAACTGCTGGACTGGGTGGAGCAAGAGAGCATACTGGCAGAGGAGCAAGCCGGCTTCAGGGAAGGACGGTCCACCATCGATCAATGTATAGTACTGCAACACCTCATTGAAAAATACTCCTCCCACAAGCCATCCCCCCTCTAGCTGTCTCTTCCTCCGTTTCATCGCCCGCAGCTCCTCGGTAAACCAAGGCGAGGGATTTCTACGGGGGGTGAGAGGGCGTCTGGGGGCGATCTCATCTAAGGCGGTGGAAAGGCAGGTGTGCCAGCGCTCCACTTGCCTGTCGACTGAGTCGCTGGGGAGCTCCAGATCCCTCAGAGCGTTCAGGAACCTGGTGGGTTCCATAAGTCTCTTCGGGCAAACCAGAATGGGTTCGGCATCCTTACCGGGTGGAGAGGCAATCTCAAGGCGGACTTCCAGGACACTGTGATCCGACCATGGAACCCCGATTAAAGAGGTTAGGATCACTCGAATTCCGGCCGCGAAGATCAAGTCCAGGGTGTGCCCGGCCTGATGTGTGGGACCGGTCTTACAGAGTGAGAGTCCTAGCGTCTCCATGGTGGACACCAGGTCCATGGCTGCTGTAGAAGGGGAGGCGGTGTCGGCGTGGACATTGAAGTCCCCAGAACAATAAGCTTAGGGAACCGCAATGCCCGCTCCGAGACCACCCCCAGCAGCTTAGGCAGCCTCCCCGTTGGCGCATAGGGTGCTCGGTTCACCAACAGGAAGGCTACGCTCTCACTGGAATCCCACACGAGGCCCGCTCACTCTGTTGAAAGGGTGAAGGGAGAAAGGAAGGAAGGAAGGAAGGGGGGGAGAATGGAGGAAAGAAGGAAAGGGAGAGAGGGTGGGAAAAGGAAGGAGAGAAAGAAAGAATGGAAGAGGGAAGGGAGGAAGGAAGGGGGAGAATGGAGGAAAGAAGGAAGGGGAGAGGGAGGGAAAAGGAAGGAGAACAAAAGGGTGAAGAGAGAAAGGAAGCAAGGAAGAGGGAGGAAGGAAGAAGGAGAGTGGAGGGAAGAAGGAAGGGGAGAGAGGGAGGGAAAAGGAAGGAGAGAAAGAAAGAATGGAAGAGGGAAGGAAGGAAGGAAGGGGGAGAATGGAGGAAAGAAGGAAGGGGAAAGAGGGAGGGAAAAGGAAGGAGAGAAGTAAAGGGTGAAGGAGACAGGAAAGAAGAAAGACGAAGGAAGGAAGAGTGACAATGGAGGAAAGTAGGGAGGGAGGGGAAAGAAAGGAGAGAAGGAAAGAATGGAAGAGGAAGGGAGGAACGAAAAGGGAGGGAGGGAGGAAAGAAGGTAGGGAGAGAGGGAGGGAAAAGAATGAAAGAAAAAGAGAGGGGAAAAGAAAGGAAGACAAAGGAAGGAAAGAAGGGAGGGAGGGAGGGAGGAAGGGAGGGTGCAGGGCCCGGAGAGCAGCGGGGGATGGGGAAGAGGCGGCGATGGCGGCGCAGAAGCGGCAGTTGCGGCGCATTTGCATCACTCCTCCCCGCTGCATGCTGGGAAAACGAGGCCCGGGCTGCTCTGGAGAGCCGGATGCAATCATGAAGAGAGCCACACCTGGCGCCCGAGCCATAGGTTCCCGACCCTGCGGCAGATGGACGGTCCCTAGAATCCCACATTGAGCAGAGGCGCACGGCAGCACTGGAACCAAAGTTTGCTGAGCACCGATATTGGCCGGCTGCTGCCTCCAGAATCCCCCCTGGAGCGGGGGGTGGGGGTGGCTCTGGGTCGGGGGGCTTGGCTTGAGCCCTCCGGCCTAGCAGGACGGGCTGGACTGGGTAGCCTCTGAAGGGAGGGGGCCTCGTAGAATCCTCTGGGAACTGGGAGAGACCCCCTCCCCGGCGGGCCATCACCCAGCCCAACCCCCTTCGGCCAAGAAGCAGGGACATTGCCGCCTTCGAAGCCCCCCCCCCCTCCCCGGACAGGTGGCACAGAGAGAGAGAAGGGGGGGGCGGCATCAAGTTAACTTTTTCCCTCCCTCCCCCCCTTGGAGATGCGCTTTCCTTCCCCCCTCCCCCAAAGAAAGAGAGCCGCCACCCGCTGGCTCCGCCTTGGATTGAACCGAGGAGCACCTATCAAGGGGTGCAATGTTTCCAATCGGCCACACGAGGGCAGCAAAGAGCCATCCTGCGTTTAGCGGCGTCGGATAATGCGGAGTGCCGGATGAGCGGAGGGTGGAGAACGGAGACTCTACTGGAATGATGACAGTGCGCATAAATTGTCAAAATTTGCTTGAGATCGTGCGGGCAGTTCTGGAGGATCTTCTTTAATATTTGCTTCTCACAGACTTGGCATGCGGATTGGGTTACCCCCCCCGGCTACAGTCCCCCCGCTCCCATAGTCAAGCAAGTGGAGAGGAATGTCTGGGGCGAGAGAAAGAACCGTCGCCTGTGGAACGACCACCGGATCCTTGGAAGGTGCCGGTAGCCACAAATGCAGGCGAAACGTCAGGAGAAGATGCTGCTAGGACACAGAGGCCACCCAGCCCGGAAGGCACACAAACGTGTCGTTCCTTGAGCGGAGCCGTGCCAGAGGGAAAGGGCAATGGCAGGAGAGCTGCCAAGATCTTTTTGTGTGGATGCCCTGCCGGCCCCTTTCCCGGTTTCAGAGAAGCACGTCGGGCTTGGCATGGAGTTCGAGGGCCGCTCACTCTGTCTGACCCCGTTTCCACAAAACCGCGAACGGACATCGAGGAGACACTGCGCGTTCCTGTGAATGGGGTTTTTATCAGCTCTATGCATACACAACAACTTTCGCACAAAGATCCAGGACTCCGTCCCGGTGTTACGACACCAGTTTCTGCAGATCGACCGCACACGCAGGCTTCTTTTTACTCTCACAGTCCACGTCATTCCAGCAGGTCTCTGCGTGTGCCGGGTCACAGAGGTGGCTGATTTCGACACAGGGCTCCTTGGCAGGGTCCAGGCTGTCCGGTTGGCCCGGCATCCAGAAGCTGAAAGGAAGAGGCAGCGCCCATCAAGCCGTGTGGCCGGCAAGGGCTAGGCCAGGCCTGGGCCCCCTCCGGCCCCCCTCCCTCTCCCCGTCCCTCCCGCCAGGTGTTCTGGAGCCCACCCCCCACCATTCCCGGCAGCCTCGGGCCCCTTCCTTTTCCCCTCCAGCGACTTAAGTGCCGGGCTTTAGCACAGCCGGTTAATCGCCAGCCGTCATAGATCTTTCCCAAAGGGAAGGTTGGGCGTTTGAGCCCGGGTTGGGGAGAGCACCCGACCTCCAGCCCAGCTCACTGTCCCCCGAAAACAGGTGCAGCTGCGAGACTAGAAATCAGGCACCGCCTATGCGGGGAAGTATCTTACGGCGCCATAAAAGAAACGCCAGACAATGCCGGCAATCAAAGGAAGGAGGACGCCTGCGCTCAAGGCTCTTCGTCACAGAGGACGGAGCGACAGCACCCCCTGTGGCCGGAATCGAGCATAACCTCCAGGACGCCGAAAATGGGAAAACGCAGAGACACATTGTCTGCCTGCCTGTCTATCCCGTATGTCTAATGGGATTGAATGCTTGCTGCGTAATTGCGCATGTGTTCTGTGATCTGCCCCGAGTCCCCTTCGGGTGAGAAAAGACAGAATAGACACGCTGTAAACAAATAAGCCAAGAGGAAAGGGCCCGAGGCTGTGGGAATTGTGGGAGTCAAAGTCCAAAACACCTGGAGGGAGGGAGGGAGGGCCCAAGTTCGCCCATGCCGGGACCACGCTGCTGGGCTCTGCTTCTCCCCCCTTGGCTTTCTCTGGGGTTGGCATTTGCCTGCGAGCATTCCCATTGCGTTGCAGCACAGCTCCAGCGATACAATTATGGGGGGCCCTGGCTTGGTCAATTCGCCCCTGGAAAGGGATTTGGGAGCCTCAAAAGGTGGGCCCCAAAAGCAGGCTGTGGCCGCCAAGAAGGAAAGCCCGTGGGGCTCCAGGCTGCACCCACACCCGAGGGAAGCCCTCGTCCAGGTCCCTTCTGTTCTGGTCCGACCTTTCCACGTGGGATCATAACCCTGCGTGCGGTCCGGTGCAACATCGTTTGAAAACAGGGGTATGGACGAGCAGGGAGGTGTCCAGAGAAGGCCCAACAAAATGGCCAAAAGGCCCGGAAATCATGAGTGTTTGGTGTGTTGTCGAAGGCTTTCATGGCCGGAATCACTGGATTGCTGTGAGTTTTCCAGGCAGTCTGGCCATGTTCCAGCAGCATTCCCTCCTGACGTTTTGCCCACATCTATGGCAGGCCTCCTCAGAGGTTGGGAGGTCTGTTGGAAACTAGGCAAGTGTGTGTGTGTATTATACACACACACACACACACACACCCCTGTGGAATGATGTCCAGGGTGGGAGACAGAACTCTTGTCTGTTGGAGGCGAGGGGGAATGTTGCAATGCCCCTCCTTGAGTAGCATGGAATAGCCTTGCAGCTTCAAAGCCTGGCTGCTTCCACCAAATGCAGCATTGCCCAAACATGAATCAATTATGTTAAAATTTTAGAAATTAAGTTCCAAAACATCATGTTTTACAACAAACCGATAGAAATAGCTATTCAATCCACTGTAATGATGTGCAGTAATTAGTGTATTTATGAATTTAGCACCAAAACATCGCAATGTGTTGAAACAGCCATGGATCCGGGCGGGAGGCGGACTGCGTTGGATCAAACTGAACATCAGAAGAGCAAAGGTTGGATAAGCGAGACTCTACTTATAGCATTAAAAGCAATTAGAAACGAATTGCACCAATCGTGCAAATGGGAAAATGGCCAGCGCCCCAGCGGAGGAGCGGCCGTAGCCCTCCTCTTCGCCACATGCTGAAGTGCATAAGTGCATTTTCAGGCGTTCCTTAAAGGAGAGCGGGTGGGGACCATTTTTATTTCCTTAGGGAGGGATGGGGGCGATCGCAGAGAAGGACAATCCCCCCCCCCCCCGCTCTCGTTCCCACTAGCCGCGCGTGAGATGGGGGTGAGACCGAGAGCAGGGCCTCCTCCTCCACTGACCGCAGTGCATGAAACGGCCTACGTAGGGAGATTGTATGGGACTAATTAGCCTGGACGCCTCCCAACAAAGCATCCCCCCCTGACAGAGTGCAGCCAGGCTTTGATGCTGCTAGGCCATTCAGTGCTAATCAAGGTGGCCAATTGCAACATTCCCACTGGCCTCCAACAGACAGGCTTTCTTTCTCCCACCCTGGGCATCATTCCACAGATATATAAACCCCACTTGCCTCGTTTCCAACAGACCTCACAGCCTCTGAAGGTGCCTGCCATAGATGTGGGCAAAACGTCAGGAGAGAGTGCTTCTGGAACATGGCCGGGCCGCCCAGAAAACTCACAGCAACCCATGGGTGTTTAGCTTGGAGAAGAGAAGGCTGAGAGAAAGGGACATGAGAGCTATGTGTAAGCCTTTGGAACGGTGTCCCATCGAGGAGGAGGAGGAGGAGGAGGGAGGGGCCAGGGCCTGTTGTCTGCTGCCCCGGGGACGGGGGCGCAATGGGGCCGTGGATGGGGAAAGGCACTGTTCGGGGGCCCTCATTCATTTTGCCGGCTCCTCCATGGGACATTCATATAGCCAGCCCCCTAACCAACTTCATTGGGTTGAGGGTCATGGGGCCCCACAAAAGTGGAAAACCATTGGACCTGCCAAACCTCTCTCGGGAGGACATTGAGTGATCTAGACCCAAACTAATCTTCAACGACAGGCACTAGTCAATGGTCAATAAACTGGTTTAACATATAAACTTATATTGAATGAGATACAATTCTTCTGGTCAGAGTTAATATTGTAACCCGTGTGTTTAGGTTGTGTCGCCACTTCTAATATGTGATGTGAGGCCGCTCCAAATCCTCCGTAATGATCACGCACAGACTGTCGGTCGATCCAACGAATTTATTGAAGGTACAACACCTATAAAGCCAAAGCAGTGTCCCGACACCCAAACACACCTTTTATACTCAAACCCCCCACCTCCCTTCACCTGCAACGTCCGGGCGAGGTTGCATCATACCCTCTGACTCAGCAGTCCTAGTGTCCAGTGGATATTGCATCATATCCCATCTGAACCAGCAATTTGCATGCCAGTGTCCAATGTCCAGAAAGAGCCGCGTCACGTCCTCCCTGACTCAGCAGGAATCCCCCGTTGGCTCTTGGGAGATTACATCATCCCCAGGGGAATCCCCAGGGTCACACCAGTCTCTCGCATGCTAAGTCAGACTGCGAGTTCCTTTAGCCTCGCCAAGGCTAAGAACCTCCAGTTCTGACATAATGGCCTCCTCCACCTCGTCCCCCCCCCCTGCAGAAACAAAACACCATTCAAATGTTCGGCATCACAGGACTTACATATCTCTTCAACAGACTGCAATGAAATGTAGGGTGAACTTTATGCATCCCCTTTGGCAAAATTAGTCTATACGACACTTTGTTTACTACTCGAGGCACTCGAAATGGGCCTATGTATTTTGGGCTCAGTTTCTTAGAGGGAAGCCCTAGGTTAATGTTCTGGGTGGATAACCAAACCAGGTCACCTTCCCGATATTCTTCCCCCTCCTGCCTTCGCCGATCACCAAACTTCTTATAGGAGCCCTGTGCTCTACGTAAGGCTTCCGTCACCTCCTTCCATTCACGCTGAGCTCTCACATCCCAGTTTTCCAGCACCTCCTCCGAACTCACAGGGATTTGAGGCAGGGGAACCACTTCCTGCCCATAAATCACCGAAAATGGAGTCTTCCCCGTTGAGGAGTGAACTGACCCATTATAGGCCATTTCCGCATACGGCAACAAATCCGCCCAATCGTTCTGCTCTCTATTGGTGAATATCCGTAAATAACTACCCAACGACTTCTGCGTTCGTTCCACTCCGCCATTACAGCATGGATGATAAGCAGTGGTAAGTCGTCGATCAGCTCCCAATACCTCTAGAAACTTTTCCCAAAACCGAGCGGTGAACTGCACCCCACGATCACTAATCACCTGCTCCGGACACCCATGCAACTTGTATATATGCTGAACATACAATTTTGCCAACCGCTCTGCCGAGGGCAACCTGGCTAAAGGAATAAAATGAGCCTGTTTGGAAAATAGATCTAATACCGTCCAGATATACCTATAGCCTCGACTCGATGGTAGTTCTCCAACAAAATCAGTATTAACATGGGTCCAAGGCCGAACCGGAGCAGCCACCACCTGTATTAACCCTTGAGGCTTGGCAGTGGGAGCCTTCCCTCTAGCACACGCTTCACAGCTCCGCACATAATTCCTTACCTCCGCTCTCATTCCAGGCCACCAATACCGATTTCTCAATGCCAAAAGAGTCTTAGTAAAACCCCAATGACCCGCAGTCTTATGATCATGACCTAATTCTAATATCCTCCTCCTCAGTCCTTGTGGAACATACAATTTCGACCTAGCGAACCATAACCCCTCTAACCACTTACACTCCTCCTTATGCTGACTCAACCAATCAGCCTCAAGATAATATCTCTGCCATTCCATCCGCCAACCTTCCACCTTAACCTCATCCTCCTGTTTGACAGTACGAGTCTGAGACCGGGTTTGCACAGCCAAACCCCATTGATTCTTAGTGAACACACCTTCTAAGCTAGGAGGAGGACTGGGACCCATGGCAGGATAACGAGACAAAGCATCTGCCACCACATTTTCTTTTCCCTTGATGTGCCTCAAAGAGAAATTAAATCGGGCAAAATACTGCGCCCACCTAACTAACTTAGGTGACAACTTCTGAGGCGCCACAGTGATCCAGGCGACGGTCATCTCGAGGCTGGACTACTGTAACGCCCTCTACGTGGGCCTTCCCCTGTCGACAATCCGGAAACTCAAGCTAGTGCAGAATGCCGCTGCTCGCTTGCTGGTGGGTGCACCAGTGAGGGAGCATATTACGCCCATTCTACGGCAACTGCACTGGCTTCCCATCGAGTACCGGATTGCCTTCAAGGTGTTGGTGTTAACCTTTAAGGCCTTGCACGGTCTAGGGCCTGAGTACCTAAGGGACCGCCTTACCCCGTACGTTCCCCCGAGATCACTGCGCTCGGAAGAGCAGAACCTGTTGGTTGTTCCATCACCCCGCTCCTGCTACCTGTCCAGTACGAGACAACGGGCCTTTTCATTTGTGGCTCCCATGACTTGGAACTCGCTACCCAATCATGTCCGGGCAATGCATGAACTCGGCCCTGTTCGAAGAGCCTGTAAGACTGTCCTCTTCAGAATAGCGTTCGGCTAATTGAATGAAGAGGTTTACTAGTGTCCGATCCTAAGATCGAGGATCTGTAATTAGTTGGCTATTGATTATGTTTTTACTGTTTTATGGAACTTCGCTGTGCATTTGTATTGTACATTTTATTCTTGTTGTGATCCGCCCCGAGCCTGCAGGGAGGAGCGGAATATAAAATTGACTAATAAATAAATAAATAAATAAATAATAAATACTGCAAATTCCGGTGATCAGTCAACACCTCAAAAGGGTGGTTCGCCCCCTCCAAAAAATGACGCCAAGTCTGTAATGCACACCGCACAGCAAATGCCTCCTTTTCCCAAACCGGCCACTTCTTTTCCTGCTCTCCAAATTTCTTAGAAAAGCACGCACATGGCCGCAATCTCCCCTGAGCATCTTTCTGCAATAACGCTCCTCCATAAGCCCACGCAGAAGCATCACTTTGCACAACAAAGGGCTTTTCGGTATCCGGGTGCACAAGCAAAGGGCCACTAGTAAATGCTCTTTTCAGCTTCTCAAATGCCAGTTGACACTCCTCTGTCCAGAGTAGCCTAGCTCCCGGAGACTTCACTTTCTTAGTCTCTCCCTTCCCCTTGGTCTTCAACAAATCTGTGAGAGGAAGGGTAATAGCCGCAAAATCCGAAATAAAAGTCCTATAGAAATTAGCCAGACCCAGAAAAGCCTGCAGCTGTCTCCGAGTCTGCGGAGCCTCCCATAACAAAACATCCTCAACCTTTGCCGGATCCATTGACACACCTTCTTCGCTAATCCCAGGAAATCAATTTGATTCTTGCTGAACTCACACTTACTCAACTTTACATACAACTTGGCCTGTCTCAACCTCTCGAACACCTCTCGAACCAGCTCCACATGAGCCTCCTTGGTTCGGGTCATGACAACTATGTCATCCAAATAGACGAATACCCCTCTATAAAGAAGGGGGTGCAGCACCTCGTTTATTAATTGCATAAATATACCGGGAGCTCCGGCCAAACCGAATGGCATTACTGCCCATTGATATAGCCTGAGGGGACAAGAAAACGCCATCTTCCATTTGTCACTAGCTTTCACCCTCACCATATGGAACGCATCTATCAAATCAAGCTTAGTAAAATATCGTCCTCCTCTCAACTGACCCAACAAATCCTTAATCAGAGGCAGTGGATAACAATTGGTGGTACATATTGCATTTAACCCTCGGTAATCAATGCATAACCTTAACCTCCCATCCTTCTTTTCTCTAAACAACACTGGTGCAGCAATGGGGGATTCCGACCTTTCAATGAATCCCTTCTTCAAATAATCATCAATTTGTTCCCGTAATGCCAACTTTTCTTGCACCGACATAGGGTAAATCTTGGGCTTTGGTAATAGAGCCCCCTCTTTAATTTCCACCCTACATTGTACATTCCGAATAGGGGGAAGACATTCTGCCAACACTGGGTCAAATACATCAGCATAATCCCCATATTCCTCGGGAATCCCCTGTAATTTATTTTGGACTCCCCCTCCCTTATTTTCCATAAGAACTCTTCCTGTTGAAGCTGGTTCACATTCTAATAACCCAGACTTCCAATCAATTTTGGGATTAGCATTCTCCAACCATGGCATTCCTAATACCACTTTATGCCCTTTTACAGGTGCTATCACAAAGTCTATTTCCCCCTCCCAGGGCCCCACTTGCCCTTTCAACCCCCTCGTGCTTAAAGAAAAGCCCCCCCTCTCAAGGAAAGACCCATCTAATTGAGCAAAATGCACAGGGGTTGGCATAACTTGGGTTTCACATTCTAGATCTTTAGCAAGACTGGGGGAAATAATATTTTCAGAACATCCACAATCCACCAATGCTTGATGTTCTTCATAACCCTCTTTTTTACAAAGTTCCAAAGAACAATGGATACTCTGGGGACTCACACTCACCCCAGTATCAGGTTGCTCCACCTTTTCTCCCAAAGCCCCTCCAGCCACAGCCACCCGCTTTGAGTCTGGTAACTTTTTCTGCCAACACTGCGATGCTAGATGTCCGGGCTTTGAACAAACGAAGCAAAGGCCTCTCCCCATCACAGGCTTCCTTACTCCACCGGACCTCCCCTCACTGGCACCAACACGCCTGGGCTCTCCTCGAGATCCTCGCACATCCATTGAGCCGGGGTAGTGCAGCTCTGGAACCGGCAAGCCCCGGGGGGTGCCCAGCACGGAGGCCAGGCGGCCGCCGGAGAAGGCGGCGTCAGAGGCCGAAGAGCAGAAGACCCCCTGGTCCTAGGACACTCGCCACTGTCTGCCCGGGAGAAGGGAGGCTTGCCTCGCCCGGATCTAAGCCCTGGATCCCGCTGCGAGCCAGAACCTTCTGGGGTCCGGGCTTTGGGCGTTGGAAGCCCACTCCTGCAGGCCCACAACGGAAGAAGGACATTAACCCCACAGATCGGGCACCCCCTGCCAGATCTCTAGACAATGGGAGACTGGCCACCTCGGACCAGTTTTGTGGGATCACCTTGAGACCACCTTTGCTCCCCCCCTTCGATGGGAGAGTAGGGCCCGCTTGACCTGCTGGGCACTCTCCCGTCGGTTCTCTGCTTCCACCTCTCTTCCCTCCCCCTTCCTCTCCTCTTATTGTCTGTATTGTTCTTTGTTTGTTATATTGACAATGTAATTCTCTGTGTTGCCGTTTTGGCTTTGTAAGCCGCTGCGAGCCTTAGGGAGTTGGCGGCGTAAAAGTCCAAACAAATAAATAAATAAATAAATAAATACATCTCCCAAACTGCGTCTCGGCTCTCCACGAAATTTCCCCACCGCCGTCGTCTGGGCCTTCCGACGCTGCACCTGGGCCAGGATCCCCTCTACGCTTCCTGCCAATTGAATCCAGCCATCGACATCTCCAGGGTCATCCCGATGAAGACACCACTCCAGGATCTCCCTTCGAAGACCATCCTTAAAGAGTCCCAGCAGTGTCGCCTGGGACCACTCAGCCACTTTCCCAGCCAGGCTCATGAACTCCTCCGAATATTCAGTCAGTTGTAAGCTGCCTTGAGTCCGCACACGGAGAGAAGCGGGGTGCAAGTATTCTGAACAAATACATAGACAAGCCCTATAAGGAATGGTTTGGGGAGGTGGGCGCATTGAGCACGGGGAAGAGGAAGGGGAGAGGTCAACAGGTACTATAAGGAGCTAGCTGTACCCGGCCACGCGTTGCTGCGGCTTAGTGTGGTGGTATGAAAAATGAAGTCCTGAGGAAGTAGTGGAAGTAACCGGAGCTCACACCCCCCCCCCCCCCAGGCGACCCAGCCAGAGGATCTCCGTCTTCAATGGATTCACTTTCAACCGGCTGGCTCGTAGCCAACCAGTCACGGCTTCAAGGCATAGTTGGAAAGAATCGGGTAGAGTCAGGTCGACCGTCCATCCCCAGCACCAGCTGGGCATCATAGGCATACCCTGAGCCCCCCTCGGGGGTTGAGAATAGCGGGGTGGAAATGTTGGAAATAATGGAACTAATAATACTGATGACACTCCAGACCAAATCTCCGCACCAGTTTGGCAAGTGGTCGCATATATGGCCCTGGCCGCAGCCGCCATCGTGGAGGTCGAGCACCGACTGGAAATGCCAGGAGGGGACCTTCCACGCTTTACGGCCTCCCTTCTCTCCACCAAGGACTGTCTACTTCGGTGCCTGCGTGGAACGCCCAAAGTGGGTCCTCTTCTTCCCGCCGCTGCCATGGCTGGGCTCTCCTCTGCCACGAAACTTCTCTTCTCCTTCTTTGCCCGGGCTTCTTTCGAAAGGAGAGCAAACCTTACGACGTGAACAGGGAAATATTTCAATCAGGCACTCCGTGGGCAGCTATATACTGTTTGGTCCCGAGCCTGCGGAGAGGAAGGAGGCGGGTCCTTCCTTCACCCAGGCTCCGGAGGGTCAGGAGGTGCCGCGGAAGAGAGCGGGCAGCGGCAGTGGCCGGGAAGCGCGTGGTGATGGCGAGGGAAGGCGGGGTGGGGAGGGACCCCAGGGGCCATCCAGCCGAACCCTTCAGAAACAAAAGCTTTAAGACTGTATCACACACACAAATACACACACACACATTCTATGAATCGGAGAAAGGCCATCCTAACGGCGATGAGGAGGAGGCGGAGAAGAAAAAAGTAAATGAATGTATGACTGAACAACGCGTGCTCTCGACATGAACGCGCCGTTTGTGAAATCAACCCATTGAACCGAAGAGCACGTGGAACCCACGGCCGGTTTCAACTCTTGGCCTTCCTCAGGTGAATCTATCCAAGGATACGATTACAATGAATTAACAGGAGCGCATAAGGTGTTCCCATAAACACAGTTGTACATTCTCATAGAAAACACTCTACATTCATCTCCCAAGTTTGTATTCTTACATCCCTTTTCAGTGGTGGGTTCTGGGCAAAAGGCACAAACCGTGGCCATAACAAAACCAAAAGTTATGAGAGTTCGGTTTCAGAAGTTTAATACATATCCATATGCTCACAGCGTCTGAGAATTCATGCATTTTGGTGATACTCTGCAGAATGTTCTTTGGGATCACGCATAATGTAAAGGGAGAATTATCATCAGGTGGGATGATTTAAAGTAACCAGTTAGACCGTATGTGTGTCCATCTAAAAGCCATAAGGAGGCGTTACTGAATCTAAATGACATACATGACTAAAGCCACCAGGTGGCGCTAATGGAATTGGAGTATAAGAACATAAGAACATAAGAAGAGCCATGCTGAATCGGACCTCAGCCCATCTAGTCCAGCATTCTGTGTCACACAGTGGCCCACCAGTTGTACACGGGGATCTCGAGCAGAAGGGAGGGCAAAACCCTCACCTGCTCCCGACCCCCCACAACCAGTACCCGGGGAAATCCTGCCTACCTCAACCAACTCCGAGGTGGCACTTGGATGTCCATTTCAGTAGCTACTGATTCCCTTGGTATCCATGAATCTGTCTAATCCTGCCTTGAAGCTGTCCAGGCTGACCGCTGTCACAACCTCCTCTGGAAGTGAGTTCCATAACCCAATGACCCTTTCTCTGGGTGAAGAAATATTTCCCTTTATTAGTCCTAACTTTCCTACCTTGGAGCTTCAGGGAGTGCCCCCTAGTCCTAGTGTTGTGTGACAGAAAAAATAATCTTTCTTTATTCACCTTTTCTATCCCATGCATGATTTTATACACTTCGATCAAGTCACCTCTTAAACGCCGTCTTTCAAGGCTGAAAAGACCAAGGCGTTGCAACCTGGTTTCATAAGGGAGCCGCTCCATCCCTTGGATCATTCTTGTTGCCCTTCTTTGTACCTTTTCCAGTTCCCTTATATCCTTCTTAAGGCGCGGAGACCAGAATTGTACACAGTACTCCAGATGTGGCCTCACCATAGATTTGTAGAGAGGCAATACAACAATTGCCGACCTATTTTCGATTCCCTTCCTGATCATGCCAAGCATAGAATTTGCTTTTTTCACTGCTGCTGCGCACTGGGTTGACATCTTCATTGAGCTGTCCACCAAGACCCCGAGATCCCTTTCCTGGTCTGTCTCTGAAAGCTTTGATCCCATCAGTTGATAAGTGTATTTGGGGTTCTTTGCTCCGATGTGCATGACTTTACACTTGTTTAGGTTAAAATGCATTTGCCACTTTGTTGCCCATTCACTCAATTTCGAGAGATCTTTCTGGAGCTCTTTACAGTCAGTTTCATTTTTAACTACCCTGAACAGTTTAGTGTCATCTGCAAACTTTGCTACCTCACAATTTACTTCTACATCCAGATCATTTATGAATAAATTAAAAAGTAACGGACCCAAAACTGAACCTTGGGGTACGCCACTTCTCACCTCTTTCCATCCTATCTAGTATGCTGGGGAAGCTAACCCAGTGCAGGTTCAGGGAAACGAGCCACTCTATGAGTTGCGTTCACTCAGACCACGGGGCGCTCAGTTGGCAACTTGAACATCCAGTACGATTCCCTCTGTAAGAGTTTAGTATTGCGACCTAGCACGCATTGGTCAGGCCCAACGGGCAGTAAAATCCAGGATTATTGAACCTAAAAGCAGAATCAGGAATCCGTCTGGACGAGAATCAATGCTCGTCTGTAAACAATACTTGTAGCATCTTCAACAGCACAACCCAGAATCACTCGCATCTCACATTGTCAGAACTGGAGGTTCTTAGCCTTGGCAAGGCTAAAGGAACTCGCAGTCTGACTCAGCATGCGAGAGACTGGTGTGACCCTGGGGATTCCCCTGGGGATGATGTAATCTCCCAAGAGCCAACGGGGGATTCCTGCTGAGTCAGGGAGGACGTGACGCGGCTCTTTCTGGACATTGGACACTGGCATGCGAATTGCTGGCTCAGATGGGATATGATGCAATATCCACTGGACACTAGGACTGCTGAGTCAGAGGGTATGATGCAACCTCGCCCGGACGTTGCAGGTGAAGGGAGGTGGGGGGTTTGAGTATAAAAGGTGTGTTTGGGTGTCGGGACACTGCTTTGGCTTCATAGGTGTTGTACCTTCAATAAATTCGTTGGATCGACCGACAGTCTGTGCGTGATCATTATGGAGGATTTGGAGCGGCCTCACAGAAGCCAAAGCCCGTTTTAACCTTCCCAGTAATGGCGAGGTTGGCTTTGGAGGAAGAGGATTATTTGGATAGTTGGAACCTTGCTCCAGAGGAAATCCGAAGGACGATGGAGTGGGAATGGACCACGATCGATCAAGTGGAATTTCCTGATGAGTCCAGAGAAGCGACGGCGTCTTGGCGTGCGTCAGCTCAGGTGGACAGAGGTATTCTTCGAGACGAGCCCAGAGAAGTGGGAGGCTGGAGGACGTTTTCCACTCAGGTGGGATCTAGAAGAGTTGGAGGAGAATCCAGAGAAGCAGGAGTTCGGGGCGCCCCTGTTCAGGTGGATTTTCGAGGAGCCGGAGGGACCAGAGAAGCGGCGTGGGGCATGACTGCTCAGGTGGACCCGTTGGCGGCTCAAGGGTGAAGCAAGGCGAGGTTGCCCGCAGGCGGTAGTGAGACTACTGAGCCGGAGTCTCCGACAGAGTTGGAGGTATTACAGTGCCGGATGGAGGCGATGGAAAATACGTTCCGGCGGATGTCCAGGAAGATGTCGAGAAGGGAGCAAGCTTTGGATTCAATGTGGAGTGCTCCTGGAGGAGGTGATTTCACCTATCAATCCTGGATGGATGGCGAGAAGTCGGATGTTCGTCCTAGATCTCCTGCGGGAGTGTGGACGGGAGGTAGCCAAGCGAGGAAACCCTTCGGAGTGGGGTTGAATCCTGTTCGTGAGGAGAAGGAACCCCGCAGGCCCGGGTCTTCCAATGAAAGGAGTTCTTTGGAGCGTCCGCAATCGGCGGGACTGGGAAGAGGGATCCGGTTGCCGGAGGAGAGTCTCCGTAGGAGGGAACCTCAATTCCAGGACTACGGTGGGAGGCCTAGGAAGGAGCCCCTACGTGTGGAATTTGAGGGCGAAGCATGTAAGGTTGCTTTCTTCGTGGCAGCTGTAAGTGATCATATAAACCCGACTGCTCTCACTCGGGTATAAAGGACTATGGTCATTTATACCCGAGTGAGAGCAGTCGGGTTCGAGCTGTGGGAGCATTTTCTAAGGGAAGAGCTGCTGACTGGTACGTCCAGTGCCATGATCGCCGAGACCCTTGCTTGAGAACATTACAAGGGTTTCTTCAGGCGGTGAGAAATCACTTCCGAGATCCATTGGAGAGGGTGAAGGCCAAAGAGGCCAAAGAGGCGTTGCGGTGTTTGGCTCAAGGTTCCCGCAGTTAAAATTGGTAAACAACAGTAAAAACACCATTAACAATAAACCATAAAATTGCCCTCTCTCTTCCCTCTTTTCCAAGCGGCGCGTACCGGCCACCTCTCTACACCATTCCTTCAGGTAGGATTTGCTGTCCTCTCCTCCAAGGCAACACACCCTCCGCACTTGTGTAAACACTCAAACACCACAGAGCCCTATTATTCCACAGAGCCCTATTTGACAAAGTCCCTCACCAAAGGCTCCTAAATAAGCTCTTCAGCCATGGAATCAGAGGACAGGTCTTGTCCTGGATTGGAACCTGGCTAAACTGTAGGAAGCAAAGGGTGGTAATAAACGGACACTTCTCTGGGTGGAAAGAGGTGAGAAGTGGCGTACCCCAAGGCTCAGTTTTGGGTCCGTTACTTTTTAATTTATTCATTAATGACCTGGATGTAGGAGTAAATTGTGAGGTAGCAAAGTTTGCAGACGACACTAAACTGTTCAGGGTAGTTAAAAATGAAACCGATTGTAAAGAGCTCCAGAAAGATCTCTCGAAATTGAGTGAATGGGCAACAAAGTGGCAAATGCAAAGTGTAAAGTCATGCACATCGGGGCAAAGAACCCCAAATACACTTATCAACTGATGGGGTCAAAGCTTTCCGAGACAAACCAGGAAAGGGATCTTGGGGTTTTGGTGGACAGCTCAATGAAGATGTCAACCCAGTGCGCAGCAGCAGTGAAAAAGCAAATTCTATGCTTGGCATGATCAGGAAGGGAATCGAAAATAGGTCGTCAAATGTTGTATTGCCTCTCTACAAATCTATGGTGAGGCCACATCTGGAGTACTGTGTACAATTCTGGTCACCGCACCTCAAGAAGGATATAACGGAACTGGAAAAGGTACAGAAAAGGGCAACAAGAATGATCCAAGGGATGGAGCAGCTCCCTTTACGAAATCAGGTTGCAACGCCTTGGTCTTTTCAGCCTTGAAAGACGGCGTCTAAGAGGTGACTTGATCGAAGTGTATAAAATCATGCATGGGATAGAAAAGGTGAATAGAGAAAAATATTTTCTTTGTCACAAAACACTAGGACTAGGGGCACTCCTAAAGCTCCAAGGTAGGAAAGTTAGGACTAATAAAGGGAAATATTTCTTCACCCAGAGGGTCATTGGGTTATGGAACTCACTTCCAGAGGAGGTTATGACAGCGGTCAGCCTGGACAGCTTCAAGGCAGGATTAGACAGATTCATGGATACCAAGGGAATCAGTAGCTACTGAAATGGACATCCAAGTGCCACCTCTGTGTTGACGGAGGCAGGCAGGATTTCCCCCTGCTAGAGATCCCTGTGTACAACTAGTGGGCCACTGTGTGACACAGAATGCTGGACTAGATGGGCTGAGGCCCGATTCAGCATGGCTCTTCTTATGTTCTTATGTTCTTATTCAAGGTCATCCCAGCCATGGGTCTCCCCTGGGTTTTCTCCTGGGCCCCCTCGTTCATTCACTCAACTTTGGCCAAAGTTCGGAAAAGGCATCGCCCCCGCGTCCCACTCCTTCTCCTTTTCCAATGGAAACCAAACAGCATGGCCCCTGTTTTCAATGCTCATTGGGCAAAGCAAGCACCCAATCAGGGAGCAGCGGAAGTGGCCTGGGGGGATTCTGGAATGGTTGACGTCACAGGCAGAGAGAGCTGTTGAAGGAGAGAGCCCGAAGAGGGAGGGAGGGAGGGAGAAGGAGGTGAAGAAAGCAGGCCACCTATCCATCGTCCATGGAGACTCCGTAGGGCGAAGAGTACAGGGCAACAACCCCCGGAGGGCAATGCTGTGGGTTTGAGCCTGCCTTTTACAGTGGGGTTATTTGTAATCTAGGATTGGCCACTTCCTCGGCCATCCGTGGGCTTTCCTCAATCTGCCAGCTCTTGATGGATGGCATGGAGACCCGAAGCTTAGATCTTCTGCCTGGAAAGCAGAGACTCTCTCTTTGAGGCAGGATTGCCAAGGCTTCAGGGGGCCTTTGGGTCTGGAAGGGCCGCATTGGTCTCGTGGGGTCAGTGGGATCACAGGTACAAATGAGCGATGGGCAGAGTCTTGGGGCATCTGCTGTGCCAACCGGGTGTGTGAAGAATTTGCTGTGGTCACCTCCCTCCTCCCCCTCCCCTTCTGCTATTTTCCCACTGAGGGGTTTGCATTGTGACTGTCGCTTCCATGGGGCTACGTTTTTGGCATCCTCGGGTCTTAGGTTGGGAGCGCGCGTGTCTTCATTGAGGGTGTCCTGTCCACCCATCTTTTCTTTGGCCACCCACGTGGTTGTTGCCCTGCAATTGCCAAATGTTGTGCTGTTGGCGCAACTGGTGTTGGTTCTCTTCTCACGACACGGCCAGGCCACCGTAGTCTTGCTTTCTGCATTTTCTTGCAGATCACATTTATTCCCAGTCATCATCGTCGTCATCATCATTTAAAATGTACTATTAAACCATAGAAACTTTGAACCCTGGAATGGGATGGGACGGCAAGGGCCATTGAGTAAAGGTAAAGGTTTTCCCCTGGCGTCAAATCCAGTCGTGCCAGATTCTGGGACTCTGATGCTCGTCTCCATTTCTAAGCCAAAGAGCGGGTATTGTCCATAGACACCTACAAGGTCATGTGGCCAGCATGACTTCATGGAGTGCCATTACCTTCCCGCTGGAGCAGTACCCATTGATCTACTCACATTTGCATGTTTTCGAACTGCTCGGTTGGCAGAAGCTGGGGCTGACAGTGCAAGCTCATGCTGCTCCCCGGATTCAAACCTACAACCGTTTGGTCAACAAGCTCAGCAGCCCCGTGGTTTAACCCACTGCACCACTGGGAGGTCTTGGAGAGATGATGATGATGATGATGTGTTTGTCGAAGGCTTTCATGGCTGGAATCACTGGGTTGCTGTGAGTTTTCCACACTGTAATAATAATAATAATAATAATAATACTGTTTATTTCTATTCCGCTCTTCTCACCCCGAAGGGGACTCAGTGCGGATTACAATACACATACGACAGACAGTCCCTGTCGGAAAGACATACAATTACACATAGACAAATACAGTGCAGTTTTTAGAAGGACTTCTTATTCTTTCCTGGCTGCGTCATACAGGTGGGCGCCATCGGGTGTGAATGCTCCATTGCATCATTGTTGTTATGTCCCTGCGTCATTGCACCATCACGTCACAAGGGGGTGCTGTTGTTCCATCCTCATGACACCACTTCCGCCTCTCCCTTCTCCGTCAGCCTATTTCAGACAAGTCTGTGCAAAAGTCCTTCCCCACTTCTATGGTCCCCAATTTGTTGTTAATTCACAGCTGGGTGTTGAACTGCTTGGGTAAACAGTAGGCAGGGCTCACAGCCGGCGTCTAACTCAGCCCGGGATTCGATCCTGCAATCTTCAGATCTTCAGATTGCCAGCACAGCTGTTGTTACCGCTGTGCTATCTCTCCGGAACATGTATGGCCATGTTCAGGAAAAAGGTAAAATCCTGGCTTTGGGACCAGGCGTTTGCACACCAGCACTAGGCAGCATGTTAGATGGGGATTTTAATGGAAATGGATGAAGAGGGCCAATTGTTTTTAATGGATTGAATATTGTTTTAACTTGGAATGACTGTGCATGAGGAGAGGCAGGTAAGAAATAACGTTATTGGGTTGCTGCGAGTGTTCCAGGCTGCACGGCCATGTTCCAGAAGCATTTTCTCCTGACACTTGTCAAGGCACTGATGGAATGCGTGGGCATGGTGTGGGACCTTAGTGAGAGTGTAGCCTTCCTGTTGGTGTACCGAGCACCCAACGCACCAACGGGGAGCCTACCTAAGCTGCTGGAGGTGGTCTCGGAGTGGGCATTGAGGTTTCCCAGGCTTATTGTTCTGGGGGATTTCAATGTCCACGCCGAGGCCCCCTCAACGGCAGCCAGGGACCTGGTGTCCACCATGGAGACATTAGGACTCTCACTCTGTAAGACCGGTCCCATGCACCAGGCTGGGCACACCCTGGACTTGATCTTCGCGGCCGGAATTCAAGTGACCTTAGCCTCTTTAGAAGAGGTTCCATGGTCGGATCACAGTGTCCTGGAAGCCCGTCTTGAAGTGGCCCCCCCCTCCCGGTAAGGGTGCCGAACCTATTATGGTTCGCCCGAAGAGACTTATGGAACCCATTAGGTTCCTGAATGCTCTGAGGGACTTGGAACTCCCCAGCGACTCAGTCGACAGGCAAGTGGACTGCTGGAACACCTCTCTGACCACGGCCTTAGACGAGATCGCCCCCAGATGCTCTCTCACCCCCCGTCGAAATCGCGCCCCTTGGTCTACCGAGGAGCTCAGAGCGATGAAACGGAGGAAGAGACAGCTAGAGGACGTGTGGCGAGGTCTCCGTGACGGAGCATCGAAATCGGCTTATAAACAATTTAAGGATGTTTATGAGCGAGCTATCAAGGAGGCTAAAAAGGTCTATTACTCCTCCTTGATAGAGTCGGCTAGTTCGCGCCCAGCTCAACTTTTTAGAATAATTCGGTCATTGACAACAATCTCGGTCGCCCCAAATGATAAGGATTTGGCTCCTACAGCTGAGGTTTTGAACAATTTAGCTGGGCGTGAGTTTGCAGACGCTATCAGGGAGGCATAATATACTTGTTTTGCCTCGATGATAGCATGCTCATAGGTTTCCATAAATACCTTATAAGCTGATCTTGATGCTTCGTCACGAATCTCTCGCCACACGCCTTCTCGCTGTCTCTTCTCCCATTTCAAAAGCCAAAGCTCCTCAGTGAACCAAGGAGATTGGCTTTGGCGGGGTTGGAGAGGGCGTCTAGGGGCGATCTCGTCGAGTGCATTAGATAACTTGATGTTCCATGTATCCACTTGCACTTCGACGGAGTCGCTGAGAGGCTCCAGATCCCTCAGAGCATTCAGGAACCTATTGGGTTCCATAAGTCTCCTTGGGCGAACCCAAATCAGTTTGGCGCCCTTGCAGGGAGGGTGGGTCTGCTCTAACCGGACTCTCAGGGCATGGCAATCCGACCATGGAACCTCAGTGGTAGAGGTTAGGGCCACATGGATTCCTGTACTGAATATCAGATCCAGCGTGTGACCGGCCTGATGTGTGGGTCCGGTGTTACAAAGTGAGAGTCCTAGAGTCTCCATGGAGGACACTAGGTCCGCTGCTGCTGATGTAAAAGAGTCCGAGTCGGCGTGGACTATTGTCCCCAGACAATAAGCCTGGGGAACCTCAAGGCCCACTCCGACACAGTCTCTAGCAGTTGGGATAGGCTCTCTGCTGGTGCGCTACGCACACGGTACATCGACAGAAAGGCTATGCTCTCTTTGGAATCCCACACGAGGCCGACAGTTTCAATGCCGGAGGTGATCAGACCGGGAACTGCCCTGAGAGAAAAATTCTCTCGGGAGAGCATTGCCACCCCCCCTCCCTCCCTGTCCGCATCGGTGAGTAGCCACGAATCCTGGAGATGCTAGTTCTTGTAGTAGGACTTCATCGCCCCCTTGCAACCAGGTTTCAGTGATACATACAAGGTCTGCTCACTGGTCAGTGAGGAAATCTCTAATGGTTGCAGTCTTATTCCTAATAGACCTTGCGTTTATTAACACCAGAATTGGAGAGGAGGAAACTGGACGCCTGTCACAGGTGTATCTGGGGGTAGGACGCAGGTCAGAGGGGGGTCGAGTCTTCTGCCGACTCCATCTCCCTCTAGCACTCGGCCTGCGCCGACCGCCATACTTGCCCCTCCCAGAGATCACTGAGGTATCCCTCTCAGCGCAAAGTCCTCAGGAATCAGTTTCTAGTCCCTGGTGGCCGACCTATCCCCTGAAAAGGGGGCAGGAAAGAGCCTGGTGGGTGCTGGTCCAGAGGAGGGCCAAGAGGCTGCTGTGGAACAGGTGTAAAGGCCATATCTCCCGGCAGTCTCTTGTGGTGCAATGCTGGTCTAGTTAGTCCAAGGGGTGGGTGACCAGCAGGAGACTTTGGAGGGGTCAAAACAGACCTCATTCTGGCCAGCTTATTCTCCGCTGCAGTCATTGAATTTGAATCATCTTTGGGGGCGGTTGGGGCGGGTGCCAGAGCAGTGCCTCTCCACCAACTCCCAAAGCCCACCCCCAAAAGGTTCTGGTTCTGAATCTTCTCCTTCTCCGAGGAACGCGGTGCTTCTGAGCCTGTTGTCCAGCTCTACCAGGGCCAGCCTCAGATCTGCCTCTGTTGCCTCCTTTGTCTGCCAGGGGTCGCCATCATGTCTCACGGCCGGTGAGTCGAGTCCTCTCGAATCCTCCCTGGAGGCCGCGCATTAGACATTATTTATTTATTTATATTATTTATTTATTATTTATTTCAATTTGCTAAACCACCCTCCCCGAGGCTCAGGGCGGTTTCCAGACATATAAAAACACATCGAGATAAAACACATCAAGATAAAACACCCTAAAACATCCTAAACACACTCTAAAATACCATGACAGTCATGGTCAGTTACAGACACATAAATCGCATAAAAACACACTAATCAGAACAAGCTGATTCAAGTAGCAGTGGCAGTGACATTAAAATACACAAACCAGGGGTCAAGGTTAGCTGGGGTGGGCCTGGGGCTGCAGTCTGCTCACGAGAAGTCTAGCGGCAGCCGACAGAGGAGCTGGGTGGTGATGCGCTTGCTTCCAACCTCTTCAGTCGCAGCAGCGGCAGCATCTCTTCCCAGTTGGGCCCCCAATCACTGGTCCAAGACCATCAGGAAAAGGAGGCCCCATCACGCCCTGAGGCCGTCTATTCCGCTGCAGAACAGTTCCCAAAACCTTCCTAAGGCTCAGCGGGAAGCTCTTTGCCTTTTGACCCATTGCTCTGGGCCTAGTCTCTGAGCAAACAAGCTCATTCCGCCTTCCGCGTGACTTTTCTTCGGGTCTTCAAAGATTGCCGCCTTGTTTCCACCTCTCAGTCTTATTTTCTCCAAGTTTAAACCCCCTTCTGCTTAAGCTCTTCTTGACCGATCTTAAGCTCCAGCCTTTATCATTGTGGCCAACAGCTATGGTCAGATTCTTGCTCGTCCATGTCCTTTCTGAAAGCTGGCACCCAGAACTGGACTCGGGGCGATTGCAGGTGAGAAGATCTGACCAAAGCAATACAATGGGATGATGACTCCCTTCCATGCTTGAGGACGCACCCTAGAATGGCATTGGCCTTTTTGGCTGTGGTATCACAGAGATGGCCCACCTCTAGCCCACGCTCTTCTGAAACCTTCATTTTGCCCTCAGTACTATTTTAACATTGCATTGCATTACATGGTCCCACAGATCCAATGCAGGATGACGCGCCACTCATTCCCATAAGGCACAATGGCCTCTCAGAAGTACTCGGCCGCAGAAGTCAGACGTAAGTTTCTTCTCCGGCATTTGTCTCCTTCCAGAAATGAGCGAAACTCCCGTTGCCTCTTTCCAGCCTCCATTTCCCCGCTGTTGCCCCCCTGGTTCTGTCAGGGTGGCCTCGCCCAGGAAGCGGGTGGGATTAGTGCATCCCTCCCAACCCAACAAGCCCATTTTTCTGAAGCAACAAGGGGGAAGCAGTGACAGCGGGCACGGGCAAACGTTGGGCTACTACCAGCTGTTGGGAATTGTAAGAGTCGACGTCCAAGACACCTGGAGGGCCGGTTTGCCCCCTTTGTCCTGACTTAAAGGGATGTAGGCCTTAGCCACAGAAGACCAGCAAGACCCCCGCTCCTCGTTGGGAGTCCCTTGGGAGGCTTTGGGGTGACGGTGGCATGGAGCCGTGGGATTCTGCCTAGTTCCCTGCTTTTGCCAATGTGGCACCCAGCACATGGCCTAGGCTTAGTCGGCAGGTGGGTCCTCTTCCCCCGCCCAAAGATGACTCAAGGCACCGAGCCAAGTGTCCCCATGACATACGCATGCAAGGAGGGCAGGCTGGCCGGACCGCTTTGACAGGTGTGGCCAGTTGGCCACTAAGGGGAGGGGGGGAACCTTGGCTAAGAGCAAACCCCACAAAAATGAAGGACTTGTGCTAGAAGTTGCCTAGAAAATTCCTAGAGAGAACAGGTGTGGTCAGTTGCGGAGAGATCCCAGTCCCGGGGGACCCAGCCACTGTTTGGGAAGAGAAGCCACGGCTGTGACTTCCAGCCTCCACGACGCCCACCGGCCCGCCACCCGACGGGATTCACCTGTCCTTCCAGGTCCTTAGGACTAACCCCTCCCCCTGCTTTATTTCAACCTTTGGCCTGATGTTAAACGAGCACCCCTTGTTTTGCAGGGGCAGCGACCCCCACAGCCAGCCGAGCAAGTGTGAGGAGGGGGCCCACACGTAAGTCTATGGCGCACTGAAAAGGTTCCTCCTTGAGCAGCGGGGGAAGGGTCCCGAAGGGAGAAGCTGGCCGAGAGATGGTGGGGGCCCTTGGTTGGGGGGGAGGGGGGAGGGAGGAAACGCATGGTCGTATCTGGACCCAGGAGAGAGGAACAGGAGGGAGGAACCAGAAGCGGAAGGACGCAAGGGACGTGTCTTGCCAGAGCGCAATAGGGCCCAAAGCCTTCCAGCCCCAGAGAGCCCCGGCTCAAGTGGCCAGGCCCTGCCCTGAGGTTTTGGCCCCAAAACCAGAGACCCTGGGAACTTCCTTGGCAGCGTTTCGTGGGGAAGCCCGGCCTTTTAGATCAGAACCTTTTGGGAAACGGAAACTCATACCTTTTTGGAAAATTAGGAATCTCCCCGAGAAGAGTTAAAAACTCAATGTATTGTCGAAGGCTTTCGTGGCCAGAATCACTGGGTTGTTGTAAGGTTTTTGGGCTGCATGGCCATGTTCCAGAAGATTCACCCCACTGTTGCCACTCCAGGGGCGTCCCAGCACATGGCCCGGGCCTTGTCGGCAGGTGGGTCCTCTTCCCCCGCCCCAAAAGGCCTCAAGGCACCGAGCCAAGCGTCCCAATGACATACGGACGCACGGAGGGCAGGCTGCCTGGACCGCTTCGACAGGTGTGGCCCGTTGGCCACTAAGGGGAGGGGGTGTTGTTCCTGGATCTGCTGTGGAAACAGGAAACCTTGGCTAAGAGCAAACCCACCAGGACACATGCGGTCAGTCGCAAGGAGATCCCAGTTCCAGGGGACCCACTGTTTGGAAAGGGAAGCCACGGCTGCTATTTCCAGCCTCCACTCAACACCCCGGCCTGCCACCCAATGGGATTCAGCTTGCCTTCCATCCCTTCAGGTCCTTGGAACTAAAAAGCAACAACAACAACAACAACAACACCACCCCTATTCTATTGCAGCCTTTGGCCTGATGCTCAATGAGCACCCCTTGTTTTGCAGGGCCAGTGACCCCCGCAGCCAGCCGAGGAAGTGTGAGGAGAGGGCGCACACGTAAGTCTGTGGCGCACTGAAAGGTTTCTCCCTGTGCAGCGGAGGAAGGGCCCCGAAGGGAGAAGCTGGCCGAGAGATGCTGGGGGCCCTTGGTGGGGGGGGGGGGATGGGGAGGAAACCCATGGTCGTATCTGGACCCAGGAGAGAGGAGAAGGAGGGGGGAACCGGAAGCAGAAGGGCGCAAGAGGTGTGTCTTGAAAGGGCGCAATAGGACCCAAAGCCTTCCAGCCCCAGGTGCCCCAGCTCAAGTGGCCAGGCCTCCCCCCGCCCTGAGATTTTGGAGGCGTCCTTTGGGGGAAAGGCCTGGCGGTGTTGCATGGGGCACCCCCAAGAGTGCCATTTATCACATTGCCTGAAGCCCCCTCTTTTTGCAAGACTTTCCATTCCACTCCCAAACCACTCGTTGTTGAAGGGGTGTGTGTGTGTGTGTTTCATTTTAATAATAATAATAATAATAATAAACAACTTGTTGAACTACATCCTAGGAGTTGTAGTTCAACAAGTTCTGTTTGCTGGAGAAGGGCAAGGGCCTCATCAAACGACAATTCCCAGGAGCCCATTAATTAATTCTGCAGTGTAAATGCACCTGTGCTGAATTTTGGCCCATGTTGTTACTTGATGCTGGAATTACACCAGGAAACCACCCCCCCCCCCCCAAAATCTCTGGAAGAGCCAAAAAAATGCAGTTGCCCCGCCTCCTGCGTGACATCTCCTCAGATATTGCAAAAACGTTATCATATCACTTCTCAAACTCATTTTCTCCAGCGCAAACACACCCCATGCACTTGTTCTACAGGGGGCTTGGTCTTTGGGCATTCTGGGAGCCGCCCCCAAGAAGACCCTTTCCTCCTCCCAAATATCCCTGGGACTGAGCCTTCCCTTTTAGTTCTTCACAAGGGTGATGGGATTTTAGCTTATGGCGTGCAGGGAGATCTAGGCCAGAGCTTTCCAAGCATTTCATGTTCGGGATACACTGTTAAGACATGTGTCATTCCATGACACAATCATTCAGTGTTCCAGTGAAGAGGAAAAAACTCCCTCGAGGCACAGCGTATCTCACAAAAACCTTTCATTTTTATATATATTTAAATATATGATTTAGTGCTTATGTCACCTAAACTCAGGGGAGGGGGTCCCCATTAAGTTTGTGAGACCCACCTACACACAGCAGCTGATACATGAATGTGTGGCGACACACGGTTTGGAAAGCTCTGGCCTAGACAAGGAACGCCTATTGTCGTCTTCACAGCCACGTCCACCGCAGGCAACCTGACAGCCGGAAGAGGAGTCTCACGCAAGTCTGGGAAGGCACCCTTTGGCCGGTGGACCTGGAATGGGGTGGGTTTGGGGCTGAGCACTCTTCCTCCATCGTCTAGGCCAGTGCTGTCCAACTTCTGGCGGGTCCAGGGCCGGATAAGAGGTCACTGACGACCTGCGGAGCCGCTCGCCCCCGCCCCCAGGCCCCGCCCCCAGCCCAGGCCCCGCCCCTCCTAAAGCCGCCGAAAAAGGAGGAGTAGGTGGCGCCAAGAGCAGCGCGTCACAGGCCTGGCGTGACGCTGCTCTTGGCACCGCCTACTCCTCCTTTCCGGCCCCCTCCTTCCTAGGTCGGGGAGCCGCCGGAAAGGAGGAGTAGGCGGTGCCAGGGGCAGCACGTCACGCCAGGCCTGTGACGCGCTGCTCTTGGCGCCGCCTTCTGCCCTTTTCGGTGGCTCCCCTGCCTAGGAAGGGAGGGGGCGCGAAAAAAACAGGCAGAAGGCGGCGCCAACGGCAGTCACAGGCCTGGCGTGACGCGCTGCCCCTTGGCACCGCCTACTCCTCCTTTCGGCGGCTCCCCCGGCCTAGGAAGGGAGGGCGCCAAAGGAGAGTAGGCGGTGCCAAGGGGCAGCGCGTCACGCCAGGCCTGTGACGCTGCCGTTGGCGCCGCCTTCTGCCCTTCGGCAGCTCCCCGCCTAGGTAGGGAGGGGGGGGCGCCAAAAAAGGAGGAGCTAGCTCTCTTCCTCCTCCGTGCCCCACCTCCCCCTCCCCCCCGGCCGCCATTTTAAAAAAAATCAATTTTTTTTTTAAAAAATTAAAAATGGCGGCTGAGGGCATAGGTGGGGCCGTGTCCAACAGGCTACGGGGCCGCCAGTTGGACAGCCCTGGTCTAGGCCAGGCGTGGGCAAGCTTGGGCCTTCCCTCCGTGCTTTTTGGACTTCAACTCCCACAGTTCCTAACAACCCCAGGCCCCTTCCTTTTCCCTCTCAGCCGCTTAAGCTCTAAGTTGAAGTCCAAAACACCTCGAGGGCCCAAGTTTGCCCATGCCTGGTCTAGGCCATTGGTCTTACTTACTTAGGCGACCCCCCGTTGTTTGAGTATGATGGCCCTCTAAGTGTAGTGCCTTGGCGGTGGACACCTATGTAAGCCCCCTTCAGCCCCCCTTGGGGTGGAGAAAGGCGGGGTATAAATCGGGCAAACAAATAAACACACAAATAAATAAATACGTAGGTGACTGTGGAGCCCTGTCCTTAATCCGCATGTTCTCCCACAGTGAGGACATTGGTCTCTAGGTGGAAGGTGGCCCCGGCCAGGGTTGCCGTGATGCGCCTTCCTCCTCTTGGCACGTTTCTTCCTTTCGCCCTTCATTTGTGCACTGCTGGCCACAGCTGGCTTTGTAAACAACAGTAAAAACATAATCAATTAAAACAATAAAATTGCCCTCTCCCTTCCCTCTTCTGGAAACATTGGTGTCAGACTGGTCTGTCGTATCTCAAGACCAAGTCTGGAAACAAAACATTGGTGTCAGACTGATCTGTCGTATCTCAAGACCAAGTCTGGAAACAAAACATTGGTGTCAGACTGATCTGTCGTATCTCAAGACCAAGTCTGGAAACAAAACACTGGTGTCAGACTGATCTGTCGTATCTCAAGACCAAGTCTGAAAACAAAACAATCAATGAAGGACCTGCTCCCGTTCAGGCGGGCTTGTAAAACCTATTTGTTTAGGCAGGCCTTCGATGGGTAGGCCTGTCGTATCTCAAGCGTCTTGGTATAAATAAATAAATAAATAAAAAACACTGGTGTCAGACTGGTCTGTCGTATCTCAAGACCAAGTCTGGAAACAAAACACTGGTGTGTCACAGAACTCAAGGCCGAGGCGCCTTGGGAGTGATGCGCAGGAAGCGGCACAGGGCCGTATGTCCCGAGACACTTTCCACAGAATGCTTCATATTGAAGATGTATTGACCCCAAATGAAATTATATGAAAGGCAGACAGTTGCCCACCAAGGAAACAACTTAGGGGAGGCAGCCGGGTGTTGGGGTTCAGGAGGCTCAGGAAAAGTTCAGAAGAAGAGGGTTGTAGTGCTCTAAATACAAACAAGGCAGGAGGGAGGCAGTTGAACCCCAATAAAATATGACTTTGGTGCATTTCCCCAAATTAGGGAAGGTGTTGGGGTTCAGGGTTTTTTGGAAATATGAACAGGAAGAGTGTTGTGACGTTGAAAACACAATCCAAACTGGAAGGGAGGCAGTTGAACCCCAAGAAAAAACAAGGGTGGTGCCTTTCCCTTGACTTAGAGAAGGCGCCTGGGGATTGAGGTTCAGGGCAAGGGTTTTTGGAGAGAATACATAAAAGTGACGCCCACACACACAAAAAAATATCAGCACTGAAAGGCTTTCTCTCAGGTGTCACCCAGTCGCTTCATTAATTTCTCTCCCTGCCTCCCTCCCTCCCTCAAAATCTTGTCTCCCTTCTCCAACCTCCTTTGCCTGCCTGTCCTTCCACCCACTCAGCAGCAGCAGCAAGGACCCCCCCCCCCCCCCGCCTTCCCTGGCTGTAATGCGCCTTCCCGCCATGTGCTTGGGGTTGTAAGCAGCAATGGCTGCTGGACGCTGGGTCACACAACCCACCCCCCTTTACAAAACATCAGCCCTAGGGGGCTGGGAGGCAAGCCCTCTTGGCCAGTCCAGCTGAGTTGATGGCATAGGAGCATCATTCCAGTGCTGGCGGTCTTTGCTTTTTCCAGCACATTGTCTTCCCAAGAGATTTGCAGGGTTTCTCAGAGGCAGCGCCGAGCCCCCCAGACCATGAGCTTCTCTTCTCATTTTTGCAGCAACTCCTACAGCGAGCAGAGCGGGACTCCGGAGAGGAGCCACACGTAAGTTTGTACACTGCTGCAACTTCTGCACACGGATGCGGGATTTCATGTGCAAAGCAGAACAAAAGGGAGTATATCACCCAGTATTTCAGAGGTGAAAACTGGGGTGCACCAGAGTGAGGCCAGTAAGTTTGGCCCAGGAGAGGGGGGGGGGAAATGCCCCTGAGGCAGGACCCACAAAAAGGCAGAGAGTGCTGTTCTGGGTCCAGAAAGGGGAAGGCGGTGCTGGGGCCCCCGCTGCTCTCCATGGTGCTGAATACGCAGCTGCAGGGTTTGTCTCTGAGCTGCCTTTGCAAGCCTTGGAGGGCTTCCTTGAGTGCGTGCGGCAGGTAGGGGCCTGTCTTAAGGAGCCCAGGTGCCCAAGGTTTGGAGAAAGAAGTCTTGCCGCAGGAACTTGCTTCCAAAGCAGCACCTGAGGGAGGAAGCCTAAGGTAGGCCCACATCTGGGGCGTCTGGGAGAGGGCTCATGGGAGGGAGAAGAAGCAGAGAAGGCATTGCTGGACATCACCGGCAGAGCAGGATAGTTGGCCAAGAGGGAGGCCACTCGGACCACGTAGCCCAGATTCTGCAGCCCACGGTTGTGAGGCGCCCTTGTGCTTCGGGGTTAAGTATTGTTGCATTTCCGACAGTATTCATGTCTGAGCCTAAAAGGTCCAGTCAAACCATCAGCCCCCAAAACCTGGGCCAGCGTCTCCACAGGTCAGCATGGGTCCTGTGCCGTGCTTCTTATTTAAAAAAGGAACCGCCCCCTTCTTTGGGGGGAGTGGGAAAAGGCGAGTGCTTAGCGGGAGCCCCGGGCCCCTCGGCCCCCCCTGCCCGAGAGCTCCTTCGGCCCCTTTGCTTTCTTGGGTAGGAAAATGGCCGTTGGGCCCTTGAGGCAGCATGGACGGCGTTTCCTCCCCATGAAGCACCCCTTGCCTTATCCATAGGCCGCATCATAACTAGTCATTTTGGCCCCAAACTTGCCCTTGATTTAGACATGAGGTCAACGTATGCACATATGAGTACATACAGCAAGTCAAGGAGCAAAGGTGGAAATGGGCAGAAGAGGGAGAGAAACCGGGCAGCTGGGAAAGCAGAGCGCCAGTGCCTTCTCCTCCCCATGGAATGGCCCTTAAACTGTCTCAGGTTGAAATCACAACCCATAATTTTGGCCCCAAATTTGCCATCGACGTATACACGAGGTTGACTTATCCGTGATGACAAAAGTGGGGCAGGGGAGGGGAGAGAGGCCGAGGCCCTTCAAGGGCAGCCGCGGAAGAGCGGGGGCGGCAGAGAAGCCACTGGGCCTGGGCTCTCCCTGCCAAATCCAGACCCCGGTGGGTCGAGGGGGGGGGGAGGCTGCAGGACATTGGGGTGGGTGGGGAAGGTATTACTATTGTTGTTGTTGTTGTTGTTGTTGTTACGTGGGCTGCCCTCAAAGTGCAGAGGCTGAGCCCCAGCTATTCTCTCCACAGCCTCACCAAGCCGGCTGAGGGCGGGCAGAAGGCTCCCAGGTATCTATCCTGCGCTCAGGACTTTGGGGACAAAGGGCGAGGCATGGGGGGGGTTAAGGGACCGGCAAGGGGGCTGGGGGGCGGGGATTGCTAGTGCCTTCCTCTGGGGCTGAGAGTGTGACTTGGCCAAGGGAACCCAGGGGTTTGAACCCCAGTCACCAGCCACAGCTGAGCTCTCGAACCACCTCAGCTCACCCCCTCCGTGCTAGCCCCGCTCGCTGTAGGTCGAACATCTCCTCCTCTCCTGGATTCCAAATTCTGAATTTCTCCCAAATACACCAATATGGTCCACAGATGATGGAGATAGCGATGATATCTTTGCTTTCTGATGGGCATGTCACTTCACGCACATGCTTATTTAAACTATAGTGCATGAAACCTCCTCGCAATGTGTATAAGGCAGGCCTGGGCAAACCTGGGACTCCAACTCCCACAATTCCTGAAGGCTTCAGGCCCTTTCCTTTCCTTTCCTTTCTGCTGAAGTGGCTGAGGGGAGAAAGGAAGGGACTGAGCTGCAAGGAATGGTGGGAACTGAACTCCAAAACACCTGGCGAGAAGGCCGAAGTTTGCCCATGCCTGGTATAAGGAGTACATGAACATAAATGAATGCCATGTTTAGACTTGGGTTCCCTTTCTAATATATATATATATATATGCATAAAGAAATGCATGTGTTCAAAAACCTGAAATAACCCAAAATTTGCAATGCCCTTGGTCTCAAGCATTTGGAACGAGGGATGCTCAGCCTGCCCTAAACACCCTCATCGCACAGAATGTGGGAAATGCCTCCATGCGCAAGGCAACCCGCACGGGGACACTGCTGCTGCTGCTGCTGCTGCTGGGGAGCATCCTTTGGCCCGGGCAAGGGCTCCCTTGCGGCGTCTTTGTCCCACTCCTGTGCAAGAAAGCCTTCCTTGAGGGGGGGACGGGGGCCCACGGCCACCTCTCTTGACCCCCCATCCTGTCTCCGCTCTCCTTTCATGGACAAAGCAACGAGGCCGTTCTTTGAAACGCAACGGGGTCAACTGGTCCTCAGCCTCCTGGCCGGGATCTTCTTCGTCCTGGCAGCCATCATGATTGCTCTGTGTAAGTAAAGTGTGTGTGTGTGTGGGGGGGGGGCTTTTGAGAGAAAGGGAAGGGCGAATGGGAAGGGGCTTCAGAAGGATTTGCTTCAGGGCACAAACCCACCTTTCCACAAGGACTCCAGCTCTGAGCACACGACTGAGCCATGGCTAAGCCCTGTTGGCCTTCCCTTGGTTTCCACGGGTGGACAAGAGCATAATCAGCCCCCCCCCCCACAACAATGGCCTTTTCAACAACAATGGCCTTTTCATGTTTCCTTGAATATCTGTTCAGATGTTTCTAGCTATGCAATGGGAAATATAACTTTTTTGAACAGCCTGCGTGGCCCTTTCATCTCAGCGGCAACTCCCTGCTTCGTTTGCGCGTGATCCATACTCACTCCAGGAAGTGATGGTGACATTTCCTAGAGTCCTGGAGTCCTGGAGTTGGAAGAGACCTCGTGGGCCATCCAGTCCAGCCCCATTCTGCCAAAAAGCAGGAACATTGCAGTCAAAGCAATTGCATTGGTTCCCTCTGCCTCTCTTTATGTACGATGGATATTTTTGGTAGGGGGAATTGTGGGTTGGGGGCAGCTGTTGCTGCTGCTGCTGTGTGCCTCCCAGTATTTCCTGGCTTGAGTGACAACCTCACGCAGCCCTGTCCCGGGTGCTTCCGTTTGCAAGGTGAGGGCCGAGCCTTGCTCTTGCTTTCCCCGGAGGCTGAGAGAGAGTGGCGTGCGTCTTGCCCAAGGTCACCCGGGGTTCTTCTTCGCTGGCCGAGGGGGGATTTGGGCCCTGCCCCCCCCCCCGGGCCATTGTCCAAGGCTCAAGCACTGTGACTGCACCCCCCACTTCACACCCCTGGAAAACAACCCTTCCCGTGCCCCCAAACACCCTCCGCAAGGCACAGAGGCATTCTTCTGGCATACGGAGGAGACTCTGTGTCACGGGGTAGGCCACTTCCTGTTTGACAAACTTGCCCCCTGGGAAGCAACAGCACCTTCTGCCAGTGGGGAGGGCAGTGGTGGCTTTGGAGGCTTTGCTGGGGCTGGCATGGAGGTGGACCCCATGAATGGCGTCATGGTGGAGGGTCACACCCAGGGTTAGGACGGGGCTGGGACGCTAAAGGTCCCATTGAAGTCTCCCTTAGAAGTAAATATAAGGCATGGTTTGGCCTCCTTTAATTTTTTTTTTTTAATTTTTAATTTTATTGCGATTTCTACGCCGCCGACTCCCAGGGGCTCGCGGCGGCTCACAAACCACTGGCTCCGTGCCAGGGGACAGCATAAAAACAAGGTACAAGTAATACAATTTAAAACAAACAATACAATTAAACAGTTAAAACAGATTAAAATGGCAGATTAAAACAGCAGCGGTGTAGGGGCCTACTCCCCAAAGGCCTGCCTAAACAGATGGGTTTTGCAGGCCCGTCTGAAGGGGAGCAGGTCCCTCAGGGCTCTGGCCTCAGCCGGGAGGGCGTTCCAAAGCGTAGGAGCTATCACTGAGAACGCCCTCCGGCGAGTAGATGTTAGACGGGCTGTTTTGGCAGATGGGACTGCCAACAGGTTGGTCTCTTCAGACCGCAGTGATCTCGGTGGACAATATAGGGCAAGACGGTCCCTCAGATACGCTGGCCCCAGGCCGTGAATGGCCTTAAAGGTAAGAACCAGCACTTTGAAGGCGACCCGGTGCTCAATTTGAAATATGGTGCCGGAGAAGAGTTCTGCAAACGCTGTGGGTGGCCAAGGCATGGGCGCAACCGAGCCTGAATGCCCCCTGGAAACCGGCTAAACTGAGGCTGTTTGCCTTTTGGGCAAGTCATGCGCTGCACCAGGAATGCCGGGGTCGCTTGGCGTGAGGTGGACGGTCGTCACAGAATCTTTGAGTTGGAAGAGGCCTTGTGGGGAGAGAGGAGGGCTGCGTTGCAGCAGGTGGGCGGGCGGGTGACCTTCCTTGAGGAAGCCACGGCTGACCCCCGGGGCCTGCAAACTCTGAGAACTGCTCTTGCGGGTAGGAGGCACTGAAGCTGCCCTGACTTTGCAAGGCCTCTCTCCGCGGGGCTGCGGGTGACTTGGAGGCAGCAGACACGGCCACGGGACTACATTTCCCAGAAGGCCCCGCACGGCTCTATGGCAAGGAGGGCGAAGGATCAGGAAGTCGCCGTGCGGGGCCGGGTTGCGTCGTGGGTGCCTCCTCCGCTGGCTTTTCGTCCTCTGTCGCCTTCCAGCCGCTCCTGGACCCGGGCACCTGATGAGCGAGGACTGAGGGCGAGGGGATGTTTGTGTGGGTGGGTGGGGGTGGCTGAGTGTGCCGCAAGCGCCACTACGCTTGGTGGCTATGGGGGTTTTGGCTATGGGGCTTCCCAGGAGCAGGAGAGGCAGAATTCCCCCGCCAAAGTTGCGAGGCTGCAGCCCGGAAAAATGTGCGCTGCTGCTTCTCCTTCCCCCTCCAATTCCTTCTTCGCCTCCCTGCTTCCATTCCCCACAATGCTTTCTCCCTTCGAGGAATGGGGAAAGGAGAGGGAGGCTTCTCTCTCCTAGGCCAGGGCAAACCTCTTCCTCCCTTCCCGTCTCACCCCCCCCCCCAAACACACACACTTCTATGCCACTCCAACCCCACCCCACTCTTCCCTTTTTGTAGTTTCCTCCTTCCTCTCCCAATCTTAACTTCCCCCATTCTCCAGCCCCTCTCCCTCCACTTCCCATTCCCATCCTTCACCACGTTCCACCCTCTCCCATGTCATTCTTCCCCCTTCCACACACATATATACATACATACACATACATACACACATATACACATACACACACATATATACATATAGACACATTCACACACATATACACTTACACACACATACAAATACACACACATATATACATATACACACATTCACACACATATGTACATACACACATATACAAATACACATACATACACACATATACATGCACACACCAATATACACATGCACACCCACATACATACACATATATACACATGCCCACACATATATACCTGCACACATATACACATGCACACACAAATACACGCACATATACATATATACACATGCACACACCCACCAAGACCATAGGTAACATCAATTCCAACCCTTACATACTCATACTTTCTCACATCTCCTAAATAGGGCACAGCAACGCGTGCCGGGTACAGCTAGTTATTATTATCATCGTCATTATCATCATCACCATTATGTCAAAGTGTGATGACCCTTGGCTCAAATCCAGGCCTTCCCATCCTCACCATGGTGTCCAGCCTCAAGCTAGTGTTTTTGGGAAGCCTCCCTCCCTCCCTCCCTCCCTCCCTCTCTCCCTCTTTCTTTCTTTCTTTCTTTCTCTGTTGAAGGAGCTTCACTGGCTGCCGTTTATTTTCCGGTCCCAATTCAAGGTACAGGTCATCACCTATGAAGCCCTAAACAGTTTGGGACACGCCTACCTTCGTGACCGTGTTTCCCTCCATGTACCTGCCCGATCCCGTCAATCTTCGGGGAAGGCCCTCCTTTCGCCCTTGCCGCGACCCCAGGCCCGCTTGGGGGGAACAAGGGAGAGAGCTTTCTCTTCAGTGGCCCCCAACCGCGGAATAATATACTACCTGGTGAGGTTAGGCCAACCCCCCCCGAGAGAGCTCTTCCGTTGCGCCTTTGGAGATTAGCTGTACAGCCTGATATTGCTGCGACCCCTTAACGCTTGCCCTTGGAGGACTACGTCTCCGCCTGCCTCTCCGGCACGGAGGTTCCTCTCGGCCCGTCCCGAAGGGCTTCTCCCTCAGAAACAAGTCTGCTCCCCTCCTTCCTCACCCCGTGTTGTTAGCCACCGTGTTCTATCCTGTGCGTGCGGCCCGCTCACTGTTATTGCGTTATATAGGATTTCATTTTGATTCTACATGGTTTGTGGTATTCTTATGCCTTACGTAACTTACTATGTTTTTGTTTGCGCTTTGATTTCACTGACTGTATTGTGTTATTGGGCTTGGGCTCATGTAAGCCGCCCCGAGTCCCCACCGGGGAGATTATAAAGGTTATTATTATTATTATTTTTATTATTAATGGAATTGGTACCCTGCCGCTTCTCACCCCCGAAGGGGACTCAGCACGGCTTACGTTCGCAGCACTACAGGCCGCTACTCCACAATACAGAAATATGTATTATTATTATCATTATCATCATTATTATTATTATTATTATTTCTCCTGTCTGGCTTCTAGATTACCAGGAAGCCAGCAAACTCTATGACCTGAAGGAAGCACTGGCCATAATGCGGGCCTTTGCCATCAAGCTGGACCCCAGATTTGAAAAGCGGACCGGTAAGCCCCGGGGCTGTGGACGCGCTGCCGCCCCGCCTCCACCGCGGCCCCTTCTTCTGAGGGGTCTCGGGATTGGCAGTCTCGGGGGCCCGGGGCTCTCTCCGCCTGCGAATTTCAAAGGGCCTAAAGCAGGCATGGGCAAACTTTGGCCTTCCGGGTGTTTTGGACTGCAACCCCCTCCATTCCTAACAGCCGGTGACATACCTTGTTGGTGTTGCTCCTTTTCTGGGCTTCATCATCATCATCATCATCATCCCGCTTTCATCTCGAGTGAGATGAAGTGGCTCACGGCGCCAAAAACAGTCTGGTGTCGCCACTTTCCACGTCCTCTTCCAAGCGGGGGGGCGGGGGAAGTGGCTCCTTCCGAGGCCTTCGCGGCCCCTCGGCCTCATCCGGAGCCTGGTCGGCTTTTTCAGACGTTGAGGTGGTCGATTTGGCGATAAACCTGACCTCGGAACTGGTGGAATCGGTGGAAGAGAACGACAGGCTCCAAGCTGAAATTGGTAAGGCCTTCAGGGCCCCCTCCCCGTTAGTCTCTCACCCCCCCCCCAGGCAGTTTCACTCTGTGGGTTTTTGTTAGGTCTCTTCTGCCTTTGCATTTGGGCGTCTTGGGGCCTTTCCAGACAGGGCTTCCTCCCAGGAGCATTCGTGTTTTCCTGAACCCCCCCCCCAGAAAGCACGTGCTTTCTGCTGGGACTTCCCAGTCAAACACCGTTCCCCCCCCCAAAAAAAGCCCCCTAAACGGAGCTGAAAAAGAAAAGAACTCACCCGGCTCCCACGGGACGGCTGCGGCCGGAGTTCTCCTGATGCGCACAAATGATGCGCCAGGAGAAAGGGGGCGGGGGGGCAGGCAGGATGAGTCGTTTTGTTTTTAACTCTGTTTAGGGGGCTTTTGGGGAAGGGGCTGAGATTTGGTAGTTAGCCCAGAAAACTGTGGGAATACGGCCCAGACACTGGAAGTAGTGGGTCCAGCCCCACTATCAAATTAATGTGCCGCAAACCAGGGTTTTCCTAGTTTGTGGCGGATTAATGCGGCCTTGTCCCGGGCGGCGTCACCGGGAGTGACTCCCACAACGAAGGGGCCGTCGGTCTAGATCCGCCTTGATGGCATTTGAACGGTGTTGTGTCCCAGCTCAAGCCTTGACGAGAAGTAGGGAATGAAAAAAAATGTTATTGTTATTATTGTGTTATCAAAGGTTTTAATGACAGTAATGACTGGGCTGCTGTGAGTTTTCTTTTTTTAAAAAAATCAATCTTTATTGAGTTTTGAGAAACAGGTAT
The DNA here is from genome assembly GCA_030556195.1 of Anolis apletophallus. Taxonomy (NCBI): domain Eukaryota; kingdom Metazoa; phylum Chordata; class Lepidosauria; order Squamata; family Anolidae; genus Anolis; species Anolis apletophallus. The sequence goes on along the minus strand of JARBWK010000012.1, from coordinate 117,509,267 downwards.
ATAAAAAAAAAGAATACTTTGTACTGAGTACAGTACAGAAGTGAGAAAGCGGAAATAAAGCGGAAACAAAGCGTCCAGCGGGACACCTGGTGGTTCAGTTTGACCACCTTAGGTGTATGAAAGGAAGATGTAGTACAGAAACAGATGTGCTCGAAATATGTAAAAGCGAAAAAAGGTTTGACAAAGTTTGAATCGAGTTAACATTCAGTTGTTAATGATTATCAAGTAAGTGGATTCCTTTTCCACTTTTCTGGTTTCCCGACCTATCCTTCACCGACCTATAATTTAAAAAGAGAATTTTTACCATTCTTAATTCATTTCATTTGACTTTTTCTTATCATCCCTTAGCCCTATGATTCTTTTACATATCTAAGTCAACCTTACATTCCCTTCTACAATATTCTTGGAGAAGAGACCAATTCCATTTAGTGGTGAACTTCGAGTTGGCATTTCTTTCCCTCATTGCTTCTGTTAATTTCTCCATTATGCTTATCTCTAGCAGTTTTTTTCTCCGTGCCTCCTTTGAGAGGATAGTTTCTGATCTCCAGTGGGTGGCGAGTAGTGTCCTGGCAGCAGTCATAGCAAGCAGGAATATTCTTTTTTCGCTTTTATCTAAGCCATTATCTACAATCCCTAGTAGGAATTTATCTGGTTCCTTTTTTATTTTTTTCCCCAGTAATTTTTCCACCTCCCTATGCACCATACTCCAATATTTCCTTGCCCTGGGACAGAGCCAAAACATATGAAAGAATGTTCCATTCCTACTATTGCATATCCAACAATTTGGTTTTGTTTTTTGTAAATTTTTGCCAATTTAATCGGGGTCAGATACCATCTATATATGGTCTATATCCAATCTTCTCTGACTTTATAACAGAGTGAAATATTTACATTTCTCTTCCATATCGTTTTCCAGGTGTTCAAGTTTATTTTATATTCTATATTCCTGGACCATTCCTTCATATGGGCTTCTGCCCCTTCTTTTTCCTTTTTGAGTAGCATTTTATATATTTTTGACATTTGCTTGGTCTCTTCTCCCAGGGTGATTTCCTCTAGTTCACTACCCTTGTTTTCCCATCCCCTGTGAGTTTTCCAGGCTGCCTGGCCATGTTCCAGAAGCATTCTCTCCTGACGTTTCCCCTGCACCTGTCGCAGGCCTCCCCAGAGGTTGTGAGGTCCGTTGGGGGCGAGGCCAGTGGGGTCTGCATACCTGTGGAAGGCCCAGGGAGGGGGAAACAGACTCTTGCCCTTTACAGGCAGGTGGGAATGTTGCAATTGGCCTGAAAAGCCTTGCAGCTTCAAAGCCTGGCTGCTTCCTGCCTGGGAGAATCCTTTGTTGGGAGGTGTTCGCCGGCCCTGATTGTTTCCCGTCTGGAATCCCCCTGTTGCTCTTCACTTGCTGTCCTGATTTTAGAGTCTGTCAATACTGGGAGCCAGGTTTGGTCCATTTCCATGGTTCCCCCCTTTCTGTTGAAATTGCCCACGCGCTCCGTGTGGGTTTCGGCCGTTCCCTGTGTGGCCTGGCAGGGTGGTTGTGAGAGTGGCCCAGCACTATTTCCGTGTTCTCCGGTCATACGCTGTGCCCAGGTTGGCTTATCAGGCGAGGCCATGTTCCGGCCTTCACGGCAGTTGGGGTCCGTCGGCCTTTCTGCACGTCATCCATCGAGACTCGGCACTTGTGGTGGTGGCTGCTCCGGTTCCCCCGGAAGAAGCGCACCCATGACGCACGGAGCCTGTTCAGAGCCGCCCCCGCCCTCTCTCCTCTCTCCCACGCCTTGCCCCCCAGATAAGCTCCTCGGGATGCTTGACGAGTGGATCGTCTACCACAGGAACCTCTACTTCTTTTCCAAAGACGAGTTCACTTGGGCCGAGTCTATACAGGAGTGCATTAAGCGGGAATCGGCGCTGGTCTCCGTGAAGTTCGGAGAGGAACAGGTTCGTAGAGGTCGCAGGGGTCACTTTTGGGAGCCCCCCCCCCCAAGGCCTTTCAGCATCTTCGGGGTCACATGCAGCTCAATAGCCCCCTGCTGGATGCCCAGCATTTCCGAGGAAGCCCTTCATGGGAGCGGTCAAGGCTTAGGAACGGGAACTACTCCAAATATCCCAAAAGGGCCACGAAAGGGGGCTGGGGTGGGTGGGGGGCCGTGCCTTCTGGCTGTTCACGCACAAAAGTATTTAAAGCCAGCGTGTGTACCTGGCGTGGTCCAAGTTGGCCTTTCCCTTTCTCTCGTAAGATGGTTTTAAGCAGTGTATTTTGCGACTGGGACAAGTGTTCCTAGTGTTTCTGTGAGCACATCACGCATCGATGTCCCGGCATTGAATGTTTGCTGTTCGTATGCTGTTCTCCGCCCGGAGTCCCCGGAGTCGGGGTGAGAAGGGCAGAACATACATGCTTTAAACCAGGGGTGCTCACACTTTTTCAGCATGGGAGCTACCATATGAAGAACCAAGTTTAAAAGATCACCTGGGGCGCATGCAGATATCACAGACAAGGCATCATTAGGCATCCCTTGAAAGTGAAGACCGGCCTGTGTGCACCCACTCCTGCTGCCACCTTCCATCCGCACGGGGCTTCTTTCTTTCTCGGAAATATAAGCCATGGACATGCTAAAATACACGCAGGCGCCCCAATTCTCCCCCCCCCCCCTGGCATATTTACACAGATATAATCAGGCAGAAAGTAAACAGAGAGACCTGGTAGCTGCAAAGCCATTTGTTTCTCAGAAATATAAAGAGTGGGACATGCTAAAATGCACACGGGCACCCATTTCTCCCTCCCTGGCAGATATACACAGGCATCATTAGGCAGAAAGTAAGACGACCGGCCTTTGTGCTTCAATTTGGACAGGAAATGGCTCCCAGAGCCTCCTTTTTTCCTTCTCCGTCGTTGCTCCTCTTGATGCGCCGCCTGCAGCAGCACGCTCCAAGCGCGCCTGAGACTCCAAGAGGGAGAATGGGCTTTTTGCGCATGCGCGCGGGCCAGCTGAGCACCGCGTCATCCAACGCCGCCCCCACCTTTGCTCTGTGACGACTCTGAGAGGCTGGAGAAGGAGGGAGGGAGGGGGAAAGCGGAAGAACCAAAGAGGGCGCGGGCGCGGGTGCCATCGCGTCATCCACGCCGCCCCCTCTTTTGCCCTTCTGCATTCCTCCTCCCTCCGTCCTTCTCCGGCCACTCACAGACGTCACAGAGCAAAGGAGGAAGGCGGCGTTGGATGACGCGGTGCTCAGCTTGCCCGCGCACATGCGCAGAAGTGCCCATTCTCCCTCTTGGAGTCTCAGGCGCGCTTGGAGCGTGCAGGGGCGCGTGAAGAGGACCAACAGCGATTGACCTGGTCAGGGGCCTAAAGATCACCCGGGTGATCGCGATCACCGTCCCGGGCACCCCTGCTTTAAACAAACAAACAAACAAGCAAATTTCCCCCTCCCTTCGCTGTCTTTCCTTGCTCTCCTTCATACCCCTCCCTCCCTCCCTCCCTCCCTTTTGTTCGTTCTTTCCTGTCTCTTCCATTCTCTTTCCTCTCCTTCCTTCACACCTTTCCCCTTTTCTTTCCCCCCCTTCATTTGCCCTTGCCTTGGAAATAATACCTTTTCAGGTCCAGAGCAAGGCACAGGCACACGCAGGCGCGCAGGCGCACACGCACCCATTTCCCAACACGGGCATCTCCACTACATGGCTGGCTTCCTTCCTTCCTTCCAGGGCGGGTCACCGGCCGCGGCCAGCCTTCTGGGCGATGGATGTTTTTGGCCTCGTGGCATAGATGCCCCTTGGCCTCCCCGTAGCCGCCCTCTTGTGGCCTCACCTGAGTGGTGCATGCAATGCACGCATACATACATACCTGTAGAAAAGTGTACTGCCATTTATTTACTTTTTGGAGCCCCCTTCCTCAAAAAGGTGGACCTCACAGCTGATGCCCTCAGAGATTTTCAGGTGAATCGCAAAGGCCCTGGGCACCACATCTGGACCAGGGCCATTAAGCGGCATAGGAGCCTTTGTGGTGCAAACCAACCAGCATCTATAGATCTAGATGTATATCTACTGTATGTTGTGGAAATCTGCCTGTCACGTTCATTTGAGCGCAGCCGAAGGAAGAGACAGGCAGCAAATTGGATTTCAACCCCTTTACTACGTACTTGCAAAATAGTAGGTGGCAGTTCTCAGCTCACACTGAGTAAAGGAACTGCCGCATCTCTATCGGGTTGGCCTTTCCAATTATGGCATTTCACAAGCATGCACAGAAAGCTCATCTGACCCTTTTACTCACTGTAGTAGTTACCTCCAATTCCTATTCATCATTCATCATTCAATCAGGAGGCGCCCACCGCCCACATGATGCACAGGCGAGAGCTGCGTGTGTTCGCTTGCCTCAGCGGGGCCGCCGTTCTTGGCGCAGCCTCGCCTTGCGTTCTGCCTGAGTCAGTTACGAACGCCCCACAGTTTCGGGGAGCGGTTTTGAGCCCAGGATCACAGGCATTTCTCACACACATGCGCATGCACACTCCAATTCTTGCGTAGAGAGACACGGGCTATAACACGACCTGCAAGGTGTGGCGATCAGGGACGTATGGAATACCAAAGAGCGCCATGCTTAGGCCTGGGCCCACCTCCTGTGTCAATATCACTATGTGGCGCCACTAGAGCCATAATTCAGGCATTCCAAAATTCCTCGAGGCCGAGGGCACGAACTTCCTTCCCTGGCGGAGGCCCTTCCCCAACGTTTCCATCACCGAAGGGTCACCCGGGTCTCTGTATGTAAATGAAAGAGTTCTGTTTCTCGGTACTTCATTCTGTGAAGAGAAGAGGTCACACATCGAGACAATATGACCTTGTGGAAACCCATTTATGGGTTGTTGTAGGGTTTCCGGGCTGTGTGGCCATGTGCTAGAAGCATTCTCTCCTGACGTTCCACCTGCATCTATGGCAAGCATCCTCAGAGGTAGTGATGCAGGCGAAACGTCAGGAGAGAATGCTGCTTCTAGAAGATGGCCAAAAGGCCCAAAAAACCGACAACAGCCCAGTGATTCCGGCCATGAAAGCCTTGGTCAACACAGGCCCATTTCTTTGAGAACGAATCCTAATTCCGAGAGGTAAAAAATGGCCGACGCAGCTACTGGGCAGGAGCAGAAATGCGGGGTAACTCGGGGGCGTCGCAACCATAGACTCCTTGCAGTTGAACTGTCGTGGGTCAATGCCGTGTGTGTGCCCCGAGGGGAGTTCCTGGGTGAGCCGGCCTCCCCCGACTGTCCCTCCGCAGGCCTTCGCCGACAAGGAAGCCACGCGCCTCAACCAGAGCTACTGGATCGGACTCCGGAAGAACCGGTCTTTGCTGATCGGTGTAGAGTGGCTGAACCGCGAACCGGCCAAAACCTCGTGAGTCCCTGGGCCTCAATCCAGCAAATGGGGAGGACTGGAATAAATCTGGGCCCAGATCCTGCCTCTGTTCGTTACGGTTGTGTGGTACGCGTGCCAGGTGATGTCCCCGTCAGGATTTTGGGGCGTCAGGGCTGAGGCTGGAAGTGACACCGATTTGCCTTGACCAGTGCGAAGAGCAGGCGGGAGGGAGTGAAGGCAGCCCTGGGTTTGGTGCAGCCAAATTTGGGCAAATTTCGGTCCTCCAGGTGTTTTGGATTTTAACTCCCACAATTCCTAACAGCCAGGAGCGGTGGGGGTTGGTGTCCAAAACTAGCACGTGGCCACACAGCCCGGAGGGCCAAAGTTAGTCCATGCCTGGTTTGGCAGGTCCTTCGGCCAGAGTTTGAGGGGAACTCGGCAGTAGAGGCAGAGCCCCCTGGTGGCAGGGAGGGGCCACGCAGAGAGGGTGGGTGGGAGGGCCCTCTCTTTGGGGGCATCGGGTCTGGGCCCACGAACCGGGGCGCCCCCTCGTGGCAGTATGGGGAAAGGATTCCGTGGGGTCGGCCCTCCTTTGCCCAGCGTGCCACTCGTTTTCCTCCAGGTACTGGGACGTGAGGAAGCGCCAGCCCAAAGGCGACGGCGACTGCATCTACATCGGGCCGCTCTGCCAAACCAAGCACTGCTGGAGGGACAACCCCTGCACCAACAGGAAGAGGTACCTGTGTAAGAAGGAGCCCAACCCACACTGGTACATTATTTAAGGTGCGGCCGATGCCCGGGAGCAACTTGGAGGAACATGCGCTTGGCGGGAGGCCCGGAATGTGCCTGCGGAGTGCCAGCCGGACGAAGGCCTTCTCAGGTCGTGGCCCTCAGCCGGTGGCCAACCATCGCGTGGGCCTTGGTGGTGCCTCAGGCCACGCTTCTCCCAACGGGGCGCCTTGAAGGCTCCGGGCCGCCTCTTGTCATAACAAAACAAAATTAGCCGTAAGGCAATAAAACAATAAAACATTTCCTTGAAATCCACGGTGGTCGTCGGTGACTTCAGCTGGGATTTTTAAAAGTGGTGGGTGGGGAAGACATGCTCTTCAGCAGCCGGAGAGATGGCGCGTTTGTCCGTGGAACCCACCTCCGCTGCCTTGGACTTCGATGGAGCCCCCCCCCCCCCTCCTCCCTAACAAGGTGGCACCAAAGCAAGAGGGACCCCATTCGTTCGTGCCCATGAGGGTGAGGCACTTCCCCCTGGGTCAGTCCGAGCTACCCATCGCTCTCGCCTTCTCCCTGCCAGCGGGACTAGCCAAAGGGATCCAGGGTTTCGAAGGACCCCCGGGTGCCGGGGATTGGAAGGGTGGCCCCAGGCTCTGGGTGTCAGGAGGTCGAGAGGGCAGGGGCCGAGGGCCATTATCGTTGCGGCCCTTCACCAGCAGAGGCCTGATTTTCCACCGCCTGAGCCCCATATACCCAGAGGCCCTTCCAGCTGGCCCTCTGCCTGGCTACCATCTCATTGCCACCATCGACCATCACCGGCCACTGCTTTGATCTGTGCTGTCCTGACCCGTTGAGCCGCTGCCCTGCAAACCCTGGGTTCCGTGTGGCGGCGCCCACTGGACTACTACTTACTTATTTATTTATTTATGGCCGCTGTACCCCGTGGCTTCTCACCCCCGCAAGGGGGCAGGGGGGCTCAGCGCGGCTTACATTCGCAGCACTACAGGCCGCAACACCACAATACAATATAAAAATACACCATATAATCAACATCAATAAAAACATTAAAACCATTACATTAAAATCAATACATACAACAATAATTAAAGCCACCAAGCAGAACACATGGTCAGTCCCGTCAAGTCCAAAGTGTCAATCCAGTCACACCCAAAGGTACAATTTACGCCAGCTGCCCGAAGGCCTGGTCCCAGAACCACGACTTTAGCTTTTTTCTAAAAGCGAGGTGAGATGGACTCGATCTTATTTCGTTTGGGAGGGCGTTCCATAGGCGAGGGGTCACCGCCGAGAAGGCCCTGTCTCTCGTCCCCAACAGCCGCATTTGCGATGCTGGCGGGAGCGAGAGCAGGGTCTCCTCCGATGACCTTAGACTGCGAGATGGGACATAGAGGCAGATGCGTTCGGACAAGTAAGCTGGGCCAGAACCGTATAGAGCAGGGGTGGGCAATTATTTTTTCCAAGGGGCCACACGAGAGCCAAAAAATATTAGGGAGGGCCGCAGCTAAAGGCTGAACTACATGCTAATCTACATTATTTATTTATTTATTTACTATATTTACTATATATTACACATAATTAATATTAACATATTAATATATCAAGAAATATTCAAATATTATTTGTATTAATATAATTATTATATTATAGTATATTGATTGATTGATTGATTGATTGGTATTTGCCTGCCGCCCTTCCCAATGGCTCGGGGCGACTCACAACATGTTATAAAAACAGCCAATACAATGAAAGTTAAAACCACAATAAAACCACAGGTAAAAAGGCACACTAGGTCGCACATTAAGCACTGCGAGAACAGAAGGCAATACAAGATGGCGGTGTGCAGAGGGAGGCTGCATTTCATCCAACCCCAAAAGCCTGCTGAAACAACAGAGTCTTGCAGGCTTTCCGAAATGGGAGGATGTTCTGAACGGCACGAACGTCGGAGGGCAATGACTTCCAAAGTGTTGGAGCCACGATCGAAAAAGCCCGGCGACGGGTCGCAGTCAGGCGAAAAGTCTTTGGAGTAGGAACAACCAGGAGGTTATGTTCTTCAGAACGCAGAGATCTGGTGAGATGATACAGGATGAGGCGGTCCCGCAGGTACACTGGCCCCAGACCATGTACGGCCTTAAAAGTCAGAACTAACACTTTGAAGCTTGAGTTTCCGGATCACCGGCAGAGGAAGGCCAATGTACAGAGCGTTACAGTAGTCTAGCCTCAAGATGACCGTAGCTTGGACCACTGTGGCCAGGTCGCGACGGGACAAGTAGGGGGCCAGCTTCCTCACCTGGCGAAGGTGGAAAAACGCCACTCTGCTGACGGTGGAGACATGGGCCTCCATCGACAACAGAGGGTCCAGGGTTACCCCAAGGCTCTTAACGGATGATGACAGACGTAGTGTCACGCCGTCCAGGGTCGGAAGCTGAACATCCCCACCGCCCGGGCGACCAAGCCACAGGATCTCCGTCTTAGCCGGATTCACCCTCAACCTACTGGCTCGCAGCCATCCAGTAACGGCCTCAAGGCAGCGATGGAAATTATCGGGTACGGAGTCGGGCCGGCCATCGATCCTCAGGATGAGCTGGGTGTCATCAGTATAATGATGGCATCCAAGCCCAAAGCTATGCACCAGCTGGGCAAGTGGTCGCATGTAGATGTTAAATAACAGAGGGGAGAGGATTGCCCCCTGAGGGACCGCGCAATGAAGCGGAGAACCCCCAGAGACAACCTCACCCCTCTTCACTCGCTGCAGCTGGTTCCAGAGGAAGGAGGACACCCAATTAAGGGCTGCCCCCCTCACCCCGGCCCCGGCCAGGCGGTGGGTCAATAGATCGTAATTGACAGTATCAAACGCTACTGTGAGGTCCAATAACACGAGCAGCGCAGATCCGCCTTGATCCAGCTGGCAACGCAGCTCATCCGAGATGGAGATCAGCACCGTCTCCGTCCCATGCCCAGAATGGAAGCCGGACTGCGACTACTCCATTGCTGCCCTCTCAACTACCTTGCCCAGAAACGACAGGTGTGAAACTGGGCGGTAATTGGAAAGGACCGTTATACCTAATCCCGGCTTCTTCAGCAATGGAGAGACCACCGCCTCTTTTAAACCCTCTGGAAATACTCCCTGCTCCAGGGAAGTATTGATTATATTCAACAGAGGCTTTCACCAGCCAGGAGGGGCACTGATAGAGGGAGCAGGTGGTCGGACGAGTTGCAGCAACAATCCTATCGACAGCTTCTGCGTCCACTGGTGTGAACCGGTCGAAGGTGGGCCCGGCAAGAGGCCACGGAGTCTCAAGTTCACTAACTGTATCAACCGTGGCCGGAAGGTCCCAGCGGAGGGTCGTAATCTTGTCTGCAAAGAAGCCCTGGAAAACCTCGGCAGAAAGGGCCTGATTATCATTGTTTGGGATGGTAGGGACCATCGTCAAAGACCTAATCATCTTAAACAATTGTGCCGGGCGTGAGCTCGCAGACGCTATCAAGGTTGCATAGTATGAATCTTCTTGATAGAATGCTCATAAGCATCCTTAAAAAGGTTATAAGCTGATTTTGAGCCTCCGTCACTGAGTTTCCTCCACACGCTCTCTAGCCGTCTCTTTTCCCGCTTCATCGAATGTAATTTTATTTATTTATTTATTTATTTATTATTCGGCTTCTATGCCGCCACTCCCGGTGGGCTCGGGGCGGCTCCTTGGTAAACCAAGGCGAACGACTTCTGCGGGGTCGGAGAGGACGCCTAGGGGCGATCTCATCAAGAGCATTGGACAGATTGTTGTTCCAAGCATCCACTAGCTCATCGATAGAGACGCTGACAGACTCCAGATCCGTCAGAGCATTCAGGAATCTAGAAGGTTCCATAAGTCTCTTTGGGCGAACCCAAATCTGTTCGGCACCCTTGCAGGGCAAGGAGCCAGTTCTATCCGGATTCTCAGGGCACAGTGACCCGACCATGGCACCTCTATAATAGAGGCTAGGCTCACTTGGACGCCCGCGCAGAAGACTAAATCCAGGGTATGAGCCGCCTGGTGTGTGGGCCCCGAATCACAGAGGGAGAGCCCCAGTGTTGCCATGGTTGACACTAGGTCCACTGCTGCAGATGAAAAAGGGGCTGTATCGGCGTGGACGTTGAAGTCCCCCAGAACCATAAGCCTGGGAAACCTCAAGCCCCCCCCCCCACATATATAGAGAGACATTATAATATATTGAAATTATAATATAATATAATATAACATTATATTATATTATTAATTATATTATTATTATTATAAAATTATTATAAAATAACTTCCTCACTGAAAGGTTGCCATTTGAACATCTGGGGAGTGGGGGGAGCTCCCACTGTTAGCCCCAGCTTCTGCCAAACCAGCAGTTCAAATACATAGTAAAACAAAACCAACTATTTTACAGAGGGGAGAGAGGAAGGAAAGAAAGAAAAGAGATGAGGAAGGAAGAGCAAGGGAGGGAGAGAAGGAGGAAAGGATGAGAAGTAGGGAAGGAAGGAAGGAAGGAAGGAAGGGAAGAAGGAAGGAAGGAAGGAGAGTGAGAGGAAGGGGGAGGGAGCTTACCCACAGCTCAGTGCCCCAGTCCTCTCAAAGGTCAGAGGAACCCCGCTGCCTCCGTGCCACGTGCTGCTGGCAGGAAGGAAAGGAAGGAAGGAGGGAGGGAGGGAGGGAGGAAAAAAGGAAGGAAGAATAGAAGGAAGGGAGGAAGGAAGGAAAGAAGGCATGGCAAGAAGGGAGGGAGGGAGGGAGGGAAGGATGGGAAGGAGGGAAGGAAGTAGGGAAGGAAGGAAGGAGGGAAGGGAAGAAGGGAGGAAGGAAGGAAGGAAAATGAGGGTGATGGACAGGGAGAGAGAGAGAAAAGAGGAAGCCCATGCCCCGCTCACCCACAGCTCCAGTCCATGCTGGCAGCAGCCACGGTGGCCGCACCCTCTGGCCGCGCTTGCTCCCCTTCTCTTCCAGGGTCTGGAGGAAAGGCAGCCCAGAGCAGGAGGGCGAGGGCAAGGCTTGCTCCAAAGGGCATTATGGGGGGGGGAGAGAAGGGGGGGGGAGAGTGCTGCCTGTGACCTCATCGCGCAGGAGACCCTCAGGGAGGCGGGGCTTCCTGCAGAAGTTCTTCTGGAGCCGCAACGAGGGACAGCAGGAGGCATTTTGCTCCCTCCCCCCCTCCCTTTTTGCCGGACACAAAGCATCACGTTGCTTTGTAGCTGCCCTCGCCTCCCTCTCTTCTGCAAGGAAGCCGAGGGCTGGGTGGCATCACCCAGAGGGCCGGATCTGGCCCGCAGGCCGTAGGTTGTCCACCCCTGGTATAGAGCTTTGACTTGGGCTCGGAGATGGATAGGCAACCAGTGGAGCTGACACAGCAGGGGGGGGGTATGCTCCCTATATGTCACCCCAGTTAGCATTCTGGCCGCTGTCCCTTGGACCAACTGAAGCTTCCGAACCGTTTTCAAAGGCAGCCCCACGTAGAACGAGTTGCACTAATCTATTTGGGATATAACTAGAGCATGGACGACGGTGGCCAGATCCGACTTCCCAAGGTACGGGCACAGCTGGCGCACAAGTTTTAATTGTGCAAAAGCTCTCCCGGCCACCGCGAGACCGGCGGTTCCAGGCTCAGCGATGAATCCAGGATCTCTCTGCTGTGCTGTTACTTTGTGCGGCTCCGCGCTGCTGCCTGTGTGCTGCCGAATGAGCTAGCATGGAAGATAATAATAATAATAATAAACATTATTTGTACCCCGCACCCACCTCTCTCCCCAACGGGGACACTCACTCGGGGCGACTCTCACGCGGCCAAGCCCAAACAGCAAATTACAACAAAATAAAATCACGAACATCAACAATAAACACAACAAAAATGCATACATATACTGTAAATAAAAACAGTATACAACTAGCTACCTAGAATCACAAGGACAGGGCGGGCCACAGGCGCAAATGTGAAGTGTTGAAAACTCAGGGTGAGATCAGCGGAAGAGCATCCTTTACGCGGGGGAGGGGGTAGGCTCCCAGAACGGGGCATTGAAGAGCGCAATGGTAGAAATTAAACAGTTGGCCCCCAAAAGCACGGCGGAAAAGCCAGGTTTTCAGGTGTTTTGTAAAGGTCTCCGAGGTGGAGCTTTCCTAATCTCTCCGGGCAAGGAATTCCAGAGTCGGGGGGCCACGGCGGATAAGGCCCTTTCCCTTCTGCCCACCAAACGAGTCTGTGATGCTTGCTCATTCGACCCCACACGGCTTGCACAGCTTTTGCTGCCTCGTTCCTCGTGCCACCGGCCACTGGCCGTTCCACTTTTCCGCTTACTTCCACTGGCTTTGATTGGGCTGGGTCCCACGGCTGCAGGTGTTCCTCTCTGACCATTGCTCTCCTGCCCGCCCCTTTGGCAGCTGTTCCTGTTCCTGCCTTTGATTGATTGATTGATTGATTGATTGATTTTAATATTTGTGAGTCGCCCTCCACGTCAGTGCTCCGGGCGACTTACACATAGAACACATAAAAACAGTTCAATAGTTAAGCTAAAAAAAATAAAATTAAATTAAAAAAAGAATTTGGTTAAAAGGTCTAATAACTCAGGCTAAGTCTGGAAGGTGACCTTAGCCATAGGCCTTTCGAAAGAGCCAGGTCTTCAATGCGGTCAGGAACTGGGGCATGTCCAGGATAGCTCTCTGCTCCGCCGGCATCGAGTTCCAAAGAACAGGGGCCGCAATGGAGAAGGCTCTTCGTCTTGTGATGTCGAGGCGAGCCTCATTCACACCTGGGATGCGGAGAAGGTCCCTGTTCACTGCACGCGGCGGCCTTAAATGGACTGGTTCGAGCAGGCGGTCTTTTAAGTAAGCTGGGCCAGCGCCATGGAGAGCCTTGAAGGTGAGCGACAAGGTCTTATGGATGGCTCTGAGCTCGACTGGCAGCCAGTGCAGGCGCTGCAAAGATGGCGCGATATGGCACCTTGCGCCTTCCCACCGCTGCAATGACGAGCCACAGCGATTGAAGTCGGGGTGAGTGAGTGAGTGAGTGAGGCCGCGGGCTGAGGCTGCCGCGCCCTTGCCATTGTCGCCTTGCTACCTTCTATGCCTCCACTTGAACATCTTGCCTGAGGCCTCAAGCCCCTTGAACGCCACCCAAACACCTGGTTCAGATTAAAATCAGCCCTGGAACACCTGATAAACACTTTTATGTATCAATTTCAATGCTAAATGTTTGCTGTTTTAATCTATCTATATATATATATTTCTTCACGTCGTGCAATGAGGCAAATAGACAAAGAAACTATAAGCCTCAGAAACACGAAAGTAGGCAACAGATGCGAACATACCACGAGGTACCTAACCGGCCCAAAAAAACCGACCTAGGTACCTCCAAACACCCCCAAACACAACCCCCTAAAATGGGGCAACGGGCCCGGCCATCCCTGCCTCTTCGCAGCCAGCGAACGTTTAGAACGCTCGCGCGCATGCCAGCAAACACTCACCTCGCCTCCTCCTTCTCCATCCCCCTCGCTGCTGCGATCAGGAACAGCGGTGGCGGTTGCTCAGGGGGGGGGGGAAGGAGCCGGGCAGGGAGGAGAAGTCGCCCCCTCCAAGGCCCCCTGGTGAGGGGGAAGGGGTGGCCCTAAGGAGCCCCCCTTCCCCCAAAGTTCCGCCCCCACGGCGCCGCGATCCCTGCAATGCCACGGCGCCCTCCCTCCCCCTTCGATCGCCGGCAATGGTGAGGGGGGGGAAGGGGCGGCCCTAAGGAGCGGGAGGGGAGGCCCCCCCTTCCCACTCCAAGGCTCTCCCTCCCCGTTCCGCCCCTTCCCCGCCACGGCGCCGCAATTGCCGGCAATGGCGGGGGGAGAAGGGGCGGGCCTAAGGGGCGGGAGGGGAAGCCCCCCCTTCCCACTCCAAGGCCCTCCTTGCCCTCGCCGTTCACCTCAGGACGAGCGGAGGCGGCGACACCCGGCAAGGAGGGGACGCCACGGAGGAGGGAAAAAGGGCAGGAAGAACAAGGAAAGAACAGGTAGGGAAAGGGAAGGAGAAATGGAAAGGATGAATGGGGAGGAGGAAAGGAAAGGGAGAGAAGGAAGAAGAGCAGGAAGGAGAGAGAGAAAGAGAGAGAGACAAAAAGAGAGATAGAGAAAGACAGATAGAAAGACAGAGAAAGAGAGAGAGAGACACACATAGAGACAGAAAGAGAAAGAGATAGAAAGACAGAGAGAAAGAGAGAGAGAGACACACACACATAAAGAGAGAGACAGAAAGAGACAGAGAGAGAAAGAGAGAGAGACACACACACATAAAGAGAGAGACAGAAAGAGAGAGAAAGAGAGAGAGAGACACACACACATAAAGAGAGAGACAGAAAGAGAGAGAAAGAGAGAGAAAGACAGAGAGAAAGAGAGAGACACACACACACAGAGAGAGAGACAGAGAAAGAGGGAGAGACACACACATAAAGAGAGAGATAGAGAAAGAGATAGAAAGACAGAGAGAAAGAGAGAGAGACACACACACACACATAAAGAGAGAGACAGAGAAACACAGAGATAAAGAGACACAGAGAAAGAAAGAGAGAGAGAGAGAGATACACACACACACATAAAGAGAGAGAGAGACACACACACATAGAGAGACAGAAAGAGAAAGACAGAGAGAGACACACACATAAAGAGAGAGAGAGAGAGAGAGAGAGAGAGAGAGAGACACACACACATAAAGAGAGAGAGAGAGAGAGACAGAAAGAGAGAGACACAAAAAGATAGAGAGAAAGAGAGAGACACACACACAGAGAGAAAGACAGACAGAAAGAGAGAGAGAGAGAGAAGGAAGGAGAGGAGAAAAGAGAGAGAGAGACGGAGAGAGAAAGAGAGAGCTCAACAGTGCACAGGGAAGCATGTCTGTGCAGGAGGGTGAACATTAGGAAGAACTTCCTGACTATGAGAGCTGTTCAGCAGTGGAACTCTCTGCCTGAGAGTGTCATTTTGTGTCATTTTGGGAAGTACCACCCCCATTCCAGAAAAAATATTGACTCACCGCCCCCCTTTAAATACATTTCTAAAATATTAATACCAATAACACAGAAAAATATATGTACTCATGCAGTGGTTCTCAACCTTTCTAATGCCGTGACCCCTAAATAAGGTTCCTCATGTTGTGGTGACCCCCAACCATATACCCCATGAATGACAAACCTGGACCAAAATTGGCACACAGAACCCCCATGACCCACAGAAAATACTGGAGGGGTTTTGGAGGAATTGACAGTGATTTAGGGGAGACGTAGTTCACCTACATTTGGTAAGCACTCTAAACCCAAACAACACTGAATCTGGACCACATTTGGCACAAATACTCAATATATCCACAGTTGAACACTGGTGGAGTTGTAGGGGATTGCTTTTGTCATGTGGGAGTTATAGCACCTAGGATTAATAGCATTTTGAACTCCCAACAGCAATACAATTGAACTAAACTTGAACTATAGAGAATATTGGCACAGCAACGCGTGCACGGGTCAGCTAGTATATTTATAAATCTTCAATCTGTGTTTATAAGCTTATAGACAGCAAAACTACACAATGAACACACACAAAACTAGGCCACACTGACACATAACCCAACGAGGTATGTTTGCCAACTCCACCCCCCCCCCCCCCCAATTAAAGACAACAGCCAAAAAACCGTAAAAACGTTTGGGACTACAAGTCCCAGAAACCACTGGGGCAGGCCAAGAAAAAACACGTATGGCAAAGGCGGTTGGAACAGCTCCCTTTTTCCCTCCCTCCCTCCCTCCCAACAGATCGGGCACGCGCTGTGCTTCTCGCTGCCTCCCCACCCCCTCGCAAACAACACACGGAGCGCGCGAAACCCCCGGCCAATCAGAGGGGCGGCGTGAGGAAAAGCCCCCCTACTCACCCCTCCCAACAGATCGGGCGCCCTAAAGCTTCTCCCTGCCTTCCCTCCCTCCCCCCCCAGGCCTGTGGGGGGGGGGGGGCGGAATGGCTGGACCAGGTCGCTGTTTGGGATGGATGGATGGATGGATGGGAGGAATAACCGGAAGGAGGATGGATGCAAGAAGGAAGGAAGGATGGATGCAGGGAAGGAGGGGAGGGAGGGAGGAGAGGAAAAAAGGAAGGGAAAAGGAAGGATAGCAGGAAGGAGGGAGGGAAAGGAATAAAAAAGGAAGGGCTCTCTATCATTTTCTACTTCCTTCTTTGCCTCTTTCCAGCCTTTCCACCCCTTTTGCTCTCCTTCCTTCCTTCCTTCCTTCCTTCCTTCCTTCCTTCCTTCCTTCGGTACCTCTTTCTTTCCTTCCTATTGTTGTGGCTGTGGTCATTCAGCAGACCTTCTCATTACTTGATTTTCCAGACCACCAGGCTATGCCACAGCAGCGCGTGGCCGGGTACAGCTAGCTGTATTATGCGTTATAATTCGTTCGATTTGTGAGCCGCCCCGAGCCACCCGGGAGTGGCGGCCAAAAAATCTGAATAAATAAATAAATAAATAAAGGGCCCCCTGGTACCACAGTGGGTTAAACTGCTGAGTTGCTGAAATTGCTGATTAAAAGGTTGGCGGTTTGAATCTGCGGAG
The DNA here is from genome assembly GCA_030556195.1 of Anolis apletophallus. NCBI lineage: Eukaryota > Metazoa > Chordata > Lepidosauria > Squamata > Anolidae > Anolis > Anolis apletophallus. The sequence continues at coordinate 117,492,626 of JARBWK010000012.1, read as the reverse complement.
CAGGGTGAGCTCCCGCCATCAGTCTCAGCTTCTGCCAACCTAGCAGTTCAAAAACATGCAAATGTGAGTAGATCAATAGGTACCACTTCTGCAGGAAGGTAATGGCACTCACTCCATTCAGTCATGCCAGTGGCTGCATGACCTTGGAGGTGTCTATGGTCAATGCCAGCTCTTCGGCTTAGAAGCGGAGATGAGCACCACCCCGCAGAGTCCTGCGTCATGTCTAGCCAGGCTGGTCTCTGGCTTGGTGGTGGAGCCGCAACAGCCCATAGTAATGGAGGGCTATGCCTGACCGGCCTGTCAGGAGTGGCTCGGGGCTTTATGAGGCCGCCATGACAAGCGTGGGGCTGTCCTGGGCCATATCCGGCCCCACCCATGCTGCTGGACACATTATTTATTTATTTATTTATTTGGATTTTTGCACCGCCGACTCCCGGGGGCTCGCGGCGGCTCACAGGCCAATGGCGTAGTGCCAGAGGTTCAGCATAAAAACACAGGAAACATACATTGCTTAAAAACATGCAATACAATAAAACAGTTAAAATAGTAAAAATTAAAACAGTACAATGAGCGGTGGCCGAAGAGCGGTCTATTGTGGATGCAAGGGCCTACTCCCCAAAGGCCTGCCTAAACAAGTAGGTTTTGCAGGCCCGTCTAAAGGGGAGTAGGTCCCTCAAAGCTCTGGCCTCGACCGGGAGGGCGTTCCATAGCATAGGAGCTATCACAGAGAACGCCCTCCGGCGGTGGATGTTAAACGAGACAGCTTAGCAGATGGTACAACCAGTAAATTGGCCTCTTCAGACCGGAGTGATCTCGATGGGCAGTATAAGGCGAGACGGTCCCTCAGATACGCTGGCCCCAGGCCGTGGATGGCCTTAAAGGTAAGAACCAGCACTTTGAAGGCGACCCGGTGCTCAATAGGCAGCCAGTGCAGATCCCGCAAGACTGGAGTTATTCGGCATCCTGCTGGAGCCCCAGACAGGAGCCGGGCGGCGTGTTCTGCACCAGCTTGAGCTTCGGATCGGCGACATAGGCAGGCCAACGTAGAGCGCGTTGCAGTAGTCTAGCCTCGAGATGACCGTGGCTTGGATCACCGTGGCTAGGTCGTTCCGGGACAGATAGGAGCCAGCCTCCTCGCCTGGCGGAGATGGAAAACGCCGCCTGCTGACCATGGAGACCTGGGCCTCCATGGTCAGCTGGGAGTCCAGGTGGACGCCTAGGCTTTTCACTGACGGCGCTGGATGCAGCGCCGCACCGTCCAGGGTCGGAAGCTGGGTGCCCACCCCACCCGGGCGGCCCAGCCACAAGATCTCCGTCTTCGCCGGATTCACCCTCAACCTACTGGCTCGCAGCCATCCAGTAACGGCTTCGAGGCAATGTTGGAAATTATCGGGACGGATTCCGGCCTGCCCTCCATCCTCAGAATGAGCTGAGTGTCATCGGCGTATTGATGACAGGTCAGCCCATAACTCCGCACCAGCTGTGCAAGCGGCTGCATGTAGATGTTAAATAACAGAGGGGACAGGATGGCCCCCTGGGGAACCCCACAAATCAGTGGGGAACCCTCAGAGACCACCCTCCCCTCCTCACACGCTGAGACCGCTGGCGGAGGAAGGAGGCCAGCCATTTAAGGGCTGTCCCCTCACTCCAGCCATGGCCAGGCGGTGGATCAAAAGATTGTGGTCGACCGTGTCAAACGCTGCCGTGAGGTCCAATAGCACGAGCAGCGCAGACCCGCCTTGGTCGAGCTGGCAGCGGAGTTGGTCTGTGATGGAGACCAGGACCGTCTCCGTCCCGTGCCCCGAACGGAAGCCGGACTGGAAGGGGTCAAGCCATTGGACTTGGTCTTCTGTATGGGATGAGATGACAATGGCAGTGTGGAGGAACTCTCTACAGTTCAGTTGCCATGGGCCAAACATAGGTCATGATCAGGTTCAGACGAACGGCAGCTCCAAACCTCTGCTGCGGGGGGGAGGTGGTCTGCCCAGGAGGCTGATGGGTCTGGCTGGATTCCTGGTGGCTCTGGGGGAATATCCTGCCACCTTGGAGGGGATTCTGTCGCTGCTCTGACAGGCCTCTGGGATATGGAGGTTGCCAGGGCAGGAGACGGGCGCAATGGCTTCAAGGGCTCCCCCCTCACAGAACAGAGCCCAGCCAGCTCCACGGTGTAACGCCGAGCTGGGGGTGACGAAGCCAATGAGTAGGAGACTAGAGCGACGTTGGCGCCAAACTTGTACCAAATCTGAATGAACGCGGAATATAGCGTATTGGAAGACCTACTCCAAAGATCTATTACTATTGTCCATCCTTCCTTCCTTCCTTCCGTCCACCTGCCCGCCCATGCCTGGAGGCCCTTAAGCAGAGGCCAAGCCTTGCAGGTAGCTACCGCGGAGCCCAGGCCAAAACCTGGCGTAGATCCTCGGGCTGCTCTGCTGAGACGGAAGGCCACTGTGTGCCTGGTGGCCAATTGGGAGCAGCGGAAGCTCCGTGGAGGAATTCTGGAATGTTCCGCCTCAGAGGGGAAGGTGGTTGGAGCCGTTGTGGAAGGGCAGAGCAACACCTGGAGGAGGAAGAGGAGGAGGAGGAGGAGGGGGAGGAGGAGAGGCTGTCCTTGAGGCACCAGGTATGGGGCCGAGCATGGCGTCTGGGGCAGGGGGAGGCATGCCAATGAGTCATACGGTTCGCCGGATACAAAGCCAGGCCCTTCTCCCCCGCCAATTGTATCCAGGCTCATGGGGTTAAAGCCCCGGTGCTTTCAGGGGGCCTTGACCACCCCCAAATCCATAGGCCCCCTCTTTCAGCCTGAGTTTGGCTACAAATGCCCACTGCCAGTGGAGGGAAAGGGGATTTTCACAGTGGCGGTACCTCTGCTCTAAGCCAAAATATCGGGGGAGGCTTGGCCTTGACCCGGCATGGGCAAACGGCAGCCCCCCAGCTGTTTTGGACTTCAACTTCCATATTTCCTAACAACCTGTGAGGAACTGTGGGAGTGGAAGTCCAAAACACCTGGAGGGCTGAAGTCTTGGCCCATTGACTTGACCAAACCTGGTGATGGATGGGAACACGCCCAGGAGTGGTTATTGGGCTTGGCCACCGCCACCTGCCGTTCTGCAACAGCTGTCTCCTTCGCGTGGAACATGGACGCCTCACACAAGGGGCGTCTTTCAGGCCACACCCCTCTTCAGCAGCACAACGGCTCCGGCTCCCCATTTTGGGGTCCAGTGACTACAGCTTTTGGCACAGATTTGGCCACCATAGAGTTGATCCAGGCCTGTTCCCACCCAAGTGGTCAGTTCAGATGTGGCCCTTCTACTCACCAAACATTGGCGCCTTCGCAGGAGGATTATAATCATGACCACCACCACCATCAATTCATTTCCGCCCCACTTTCTCCCGTGGGTGGGATTCAGTGGCTTAAAAAGAGGAATGATATAAAATGCACATTGAACGGAACATAATATCATAAGCCAACCAAAGCTAAAAACCCAATTACCTAAACCATATACAGCAAATTAACATACCACAACCAATACCATTAAAACATACCCTAACCTCAGGCCGCCGGCTGTGAGGAATTCTGGGAGTTGAAGTCCAAAACACCTGGAGGGCCAAAGTTTGCCCGAGCCTGGGTTGTACTAAAATCCTGAAAAGCTCCATTTTCATTAGAAAACGAATGTGATGGACCCATTTGACACGGTCCTCGTGCCTTCTTCTCTCCTCCCGGCTCAGCAGGCCATGCTCTTGAAATGGTTCCTCAGAAGGACTCATGGCTTCCAGACCTTTGGCCATTTTGGCCACCTGTGGTGTCCCGCCCGGGGCCTGGAAAGGGGCTTTGAGAAACAAAGAAGCTTCTAGAAGCCCCGGGGGGGGGGGGGCGTCCTAGCCTTCCCATATACAAGAAACCCCAAAGAGTCTCTCAGCAATGAGTTCAGGACTCAAAAAGGGTGAACTCAAAGCAATGGCTTATTTGCTTACAATCAGTAAAAACCGATGGCCCAAGGTTGCACAAGGGTCCTTTAAACGAAGGGATTGTGCGTCCACTTGCCTTTCGCAGAGCAAAAAGGCAAGTGGTTCCGGGTTTCCTGTTGCTCCTCGAATGGTCCCCTGGCCCACCAAGTCCTTTGGTCCCCATGAAACACAGTCCCTGCTGAAGGGCCGGCCCTTCCTGTTACTGAATCCCTTGGTCTGAGAGCGTAGGGTGGCTATACGTGAACGAAGGTGCTTTGCCTGAGCCTTGGCTCCAGACCTCCGCCTGCTTCGTCCATGTTCTATGCTTGGAATGAGACCAAAAAGGAAGTCCAGCCTCTCATGTGACCTCTGGAAGGGGAGGAGTCAAGGGCGGTGACGTCAGGTTTGGGGCCAAGACACAGCCCCTCCCATTTGTCCACATGGTAGAAAGGTGAAACAAAGGCCCATGCAGGTAAAGGGCAACAAAATGCAAAACACGGATACAAAGCAGCCCCGTGGGGGCGTCACGTCACCCTTCTTCTTTGGATGCCTTCCAACTGTGTGACTCTATGATTGCAATCTCCTGTCTATCCTCACTGAGTTATGGTGGACTGTGTTGCTTACTGTGAGCAAACGTTGTTTTCCAGGTGCCATTTCCCAACCGAAGATGACCTCCAGAACCACCTTTGCCCTTAGATCCCAAGTCGTCTCCCGGACCAATGTGGGCACCAAGTCCCGCGGAGCCTCCACCATAAGGTTCGGCCCCAAGTCCCGCGGAGCCTCCACCACAAAGATGGGCCCCAAGTCCCGCGGTGCCTCCACCACAAAGATGGGCTTGAAGTCCGCCATGGCCTCCCACTCGAAGCTTGCGCTCAGGAGGAGACCTCCCAGGAAGCAGGGTCGGTATCCTTGGGAACCAGGGCCCGGCCCAGGCGGAAGGCGCGTGCGCCAGGCAGGAAAAGGGTGTCATGTGGGGGTGCAGTGAAAGGCATGTCCTGATGTGGGGGGGGCTGATGGGTGTTGTAAATAAGCATTTCAGCAAAGCATCAACAATAACGGTTTTCAATCCCCTCCTGACAGTGCCCTCCTAGTCCCCGGTAGAATGATGGAAGGGGATGATGGGTTTCCAATATTACTGTCCTTTAGTAGTTCAAAGGCTTCAATAACCTTTTGTACATGAAAAACGATGCCATATCCATTTGGCAAATGTGAATCTCCATGAACACCTGGAGACCACCTTTTGGAAACCACTAGTCAAGGAAAGGCATGACCTGGTTGGAAGCCAACTCTTTGGACAAAAGATGCTCCGCCTGCGCTGGAAGGCGTGTGCCGTAAGGACACGCTGCCAGAAGGAAGCCCGGCCAGGCCTGTGCCTCTTGATGCCTTCTCGGGTTCACCGGCCCAGGCTGATTAATGCAGGTGTTCCTTCCTTCCTTCCTTTCTTCCTTTCCTCTCGTCCTTCAAGGGATCCTCAATACTCTTCGGTACCAAATGCAAGAGTTCTTTACGCCGGAGGTTATCCTGTATTTGTCAGCGGTGACCTGCGCCATCCTCATTTTCACCATCATTTGGATAGGCTTCTTGTGTAAGTTCAGTCCTTGACCAAGGCCCTTTTAAGCCGTGCATTTCAATCTTGAGATAAATGTTTTGGGTGTTTATGTATGCTTCTATGAATTCTTGTCCCGGCATCGGACGTTTGCCGTCTACGTGCTCCGCCCCGCCCTGAGTCCTCCGAGTCGGGGTGAGAAGGGTGGAAGGTAAATATAATATATTTAAATAATAAATAAATAATTCTTCCGTGTGGGAATCACCATGAGAGTGAGCCTTTGTGGAGAGAAAAAGCAGGGTAGAAGTCATCATCACCACCATCATAACCGTGGCGTCCCGCCCAGGGACTGGAATAATGGCCTTGAGAAATGGGGAGGCTTCTATGGGCCCCGGGGGCAGCGTTCCAGCTTTCCCACGAAAAGAAAACCTGGAGAGTCCTTGAGCAATGAGTTCAGGACCCAGAAAAGGTGAACTCAAACAAGGTTTATTTGCTTACAATCAGTAAAAAACTGAAAAAAGCTGATGGCTCAAGAAGTTTGAGGTTGGATTCCAGGGTTCCTTTGTTGCTCCAAAACCCGTCCTTTAAGAGATCACCGTCTGTGGGTGAAGGGCTGGCCTTCCTATCACTGCAATCCTGGCAGAGCGTTGGTGAAAAGCTATACGTGGACAAAGATGTGTTGTCTAAGCGAGCTTTAGATTTCCGCGTGCTTCGTCCATGTGTTCTTCCTTGGAATGGAGGCAGGAAGGAAGTCCAGCCCCCCAGGTAAACTCAGGAAGGGGAGGAGTCCAGGGTGGTGCTGCCAGGTTTGGGACCAAGCACGACTCCTCCCATCACAGTCCACATGGCAGAACAAAAGGCCATGCAGGTAAAGGACAAATAGGTACACAATACAAATGCAAAACAATACGAATGCAAAACAAGCCCCTTTGGTTGCGCCATAATCATCATCATCCTAACTTCAGTGTGATGAAAGAAGCTTTCTCTACGCATCCCGCCTGGGCCAGCCCTTTGATTCGGCTGTAGCGAATCGCAAGGACGCCTGGCTCCTATATTTATTTACTTATTTACTTATTTACTTATTTACTTATTTACTTATTTACTTATTTACTTATTTACTTATTTACTTATTTACTTATTTACTTGTTTACTTGTTTACTTATTTACTTATTTACTTATTTACTTATTTACTCATTCACTCATTCACTCATTTACTTATTTACTTATTATTTACTTATTTACTTATTTATTTATATTTGTCGGCCACCACTCCCAATAAGGCTCGGGGCGACTCACAACTGTAAAATCTCAAAGCAAACACAGACACAATAAAACAGCACAAAAAGTTTCTACCTAAAAACACTCAAATACTCAACAGGCACCGGTACATAGAAATAGTTGGTATAAAGTAGGAGGCAGTGACCAGAGTCATTGGTCGTGTTTCCCCTTTTGATCTCGGGAATCTGTACCCGATAATCTCCAACTTTGCCTTGAGGCCGTTACTGGATGGCTGCGAGCCAGTAAGTTATTTATTTATTTATTTATTTATAAATTCGATTTGGTAGACCGCTCTCTCTGGAGCCCAGAGCGGTTTACAGCATAAAATCAATAAAACATCAATAAACAGATAAAAGACGTATACCCAAAAGCCCCCCTCCCCACAAATGATCCCGGCAAGCAATAATACGCAGAGGCAATACATGGCAATACAAGTTGAAGGTGAACCCGGCGCAGATGGAGATCTTGTGGCTGGGCCGCCGGGGGGGGGGGGGGGGATCCAGCTGCCGACACTTGACGGCGTGGCATTGTGCCCGCAGTCTTTAGTTAAGAGCCTTGGGATCCGGCTGGACCCCCAGCTGCCTATGTAGGCACAAATTGCTTGTGCCTGCAAGACAGCCTTCTACCACCTGCGGCAAGCAAAACGTCTGGCTCCCTATCTCTCCCGTTGCGACCTGGCCACGGTGATCCAAGCCACGGTCATCTCAAGGCTCGACTACTGTAACGCGCTGTACATTGGCCTACCTTTGTCAGCGATCCGGAAACTTAAACTGGTGCAGAACGCGGCAGCCCGCTTGCTGCTGGGAGCTACCAGAACATCCCATGTAACACCTCTCCTGCGCGAACTGCACTGGTTGCCCATTGAATTCCGGGTCTCCTTCAAGGTGTTAGTTCTGACTTTCAAGGCCTTACATGGTTTGGGGCCAGGGTACTTGAGGGAGCGACTTACCCCATATGTGCCCAGAAGATCACTGCGTTCAGAGGGTCTTAACATGCTTGAGGTCCCAAGTGCAAAGATCTATAGGCTCTCCAGCACACGGCCGAGGGCGTTCTCGGTGGATGCTCTGGTCCTGTGGAACCTGCTGCCGGCCGAGACGCGGGCCCTGCGGGACCTGATGGCCTTCCACAGGTCCTGCAAGACCTGGCTGTTCAGGCAAGCATTTGGTGACTGACCGGTGCTTGAACTGTCAATCCCCTGCCAGCCGTGCGGCCATTGTCTTTTATGAGGAACCAGCCTTGCTCTGATTTGCGTGATTTTATGATTTTATGTTTTTAGGTGATTGTAATTGGTCAGGATTGTTTTATGGTATTTTAGGATATTTTTAGGATGTTTTAAATCTTGATGTGTTTTATATGTTTGGAAACCGCCCTGAGCCTTGGGAAGGGCGGTTTAGCAAATCGAAATAATAAATAAATAAATAAATAAAAAAGCAAACAGTGCTGAAAGCAGCACAATGCGCAAGCCCCTGCGATCCATGGAAGTGGGAGACAAGGCTTCAACCGATCCACGGTTTCACTGAGGGCATCATTATACTATTAGAAATTAGACTCGTGCGTGGATTTGTTTTCTTCCGGTACCTTCTGTGCGTAATGAAAAGGCCCCGCCCAGTAGGAAAACCCACCCGTAACGACAGCAAGCACTACCCGATCTCGGCTCCTCTTTCCCTTTTCGGCGCCACAGTTGAATCTTTTTGATTTTCCTTTATTTTCCTCGTTCTTTTTATTTAGTGGGACTGACTGAGAGTTGGGGGCGTAAGGGACGGTGGGTCGGGTGGGTGCACATGCATTTGGGGGCTTTCACCCTTTTAGCACAACCTGGGGATCACAACCAGACACAGTGAAGACACCTGCCCTTGCACCGTGCTACTCTGCTGCTGAGTCCGCATGCCCAGTGTGGAACACATCTCACCACGCTAAAACAGTGGGTGTGGCTCTTAAGGAGACATGCCGCGTTATCACGGGGTGTCTGTGCCCTCCCCCACTGGAGAGATTACACTGTTTAGCTGGCATGGCACCACCTGACACCCGCCGGGAAGTAGCAGCCAATAGTGAACGGACCAAGGCAGGGACATCTCCGGCCCACCATCCCACTTGGGTATCAGCCAGCATGCCAATGGCTTAAATCAAGAGTTTTCTAAGATCTACAGAGACACTCGCTGGAACACCTCAGCAAAACCCAGAACCTGAACCCATGTCTGATACCAGACGAGAGACTCCCTCCTGGGCACACAGCAGACTGGGTGAATTGGAAGGCGCAGAACAGACTGCGCTCTGGCCCTGCTGAGCCCACGCAATACGGATCGAATGTCTGTTGTTGGTCTGGCAAAGGCAGAGTGTGTCGCCCCCTAGGGCCTTGGCTCACGACCTCCCTGGATAAACCACACAATGGCATGGGTAGAACCGGGTTTTATTGTGCAGGAAACAATAGAAAGCTTGAAGGCCTATATAGTGCCTTTAAAGTAGCAGGCAAGATCTACAGGTAGGTATAATCCCGTAGCTCGGACCACAAGCCGGATGCTGGCAGCAAGCGAGAGAGTCTTTAGTAAAGTTCCCTCCGGTTCAGCAAACGTTGCGGCTCGGAAAGCACAGGGTTCAAAAGTAGAAAAGTCTCTTCGGAACTGCGGTAAGACAGGTGCGCTCAGGGACGCTGGTCAAGGCAGCCCGGTGGGGAGGGGCTGGCAAACAGGATCCCGGGCCGGACGCTGTAGAGCCCCTAAAAAGTATCCCAGCCAAGGCAAGGAGGCTGGGATAACTGCCTTTAAGGCAAGAGTCTTTTTCCCAAGGAATCCCTGCTGCAGCTAACAGGCAGGGACGGTCAAAGTAGCAAGCAAAGAGTCTCTTTAGAATTCCAGCCGATGCATTAAGGCTGGGATGGCCTCTTCAATGGCACAAGTCTTTTAAAGGGAGACCTCACCGTAGCGGGAGACAGGGACAGCTGTAGAAACCCACGGAAGGTCCTGAGGAATACCTGCCGAGGCAAGGAGGCAGGAAGCAGCGCTTTCAGTGGCAGAGAGTCCAGAAACCTTGAGAGAATCCCTGCTGAGGCAAGGAGACATGAGCAATGTTTCCGTAGCAGAGAGTTCAAGTGCTGGGACAGCTTCAGGCTTCCACCTCAGGTTTCGACGGTGACCTGGGACGCAGGCAAAGCACGGCCGAACCGCAGGTGAAGCAGGGACGAGGCTAGGTGGAGCAGAGACGAACCAGCCCAGAGTAGGCTGGTTGGCTTTCCCTTGAAGGGACGGCCCGATCGGCCGCTTCCCTAGTCCATCCTGGATGCGATGTTGGTAGAAGACAAAGGCTGGAGGGTGCACGGGGCAATTATAGGATCCTGAAAGTACGTCGCATGTCAAAGCCCATGATGGATGATCCCTAGCATGTTGATGTGATCTCAGGCCTCTCGGAATGTAGGCCTCATTACTGGGAGCCATCTGGCTGAGGGGAGGCATCCTCTCAGCCGCTTTCACTATCGAATGCCGGGCAACTTGGCCTTGGAAGCTCTGTTATGATTGCCTCCCCTTTGGTTCACACAGGCAGGGTCAGAAGGGCTTGAACACAGTTTGACAGCAAGACAAGCTGCTTTAGAAAGTAAGTTTCGATTACCTTGGCTGGGGTGCCGCGCAGGCCAAGATGATGCCTGAAGCTGTTGAAGTGTGACAGAGTGATTGAATCCTTTGCCTGGGTTTCCCCTCAAAGTGGGGCTAACCCACAGGACCAAGGCCTTCCACAGAGCAGGCAGGGGCAAGCGTCGGCGCTGCCTCCAGGTGTTTTGGACTTCAACTCCCAAAATTCCGGTAGGCTGTGAGGAATTGTGGGAGTTGAAATCCAAAACACCTGGAGAGGAGAGGGCCCAAGCGCGCCCATGCCTGCCAGAGAGCCTCGTGGCGCTGAATGTCTTTCCTTCTTGCCTGCCCATTTTAGATAACCAGAAGCTCAAGAGAGCCAGCGTCCGCAGTGTGGCCATTAATAGGATGCTGGATTATGCCGTCACGCTGGACCCCTCCCTCAAAGAGAAGAACGGTGAGCCATCGGCTGCAGGGGGAAGCCTGGGGGCAGGGGGCCACTTCACCCTTGGGATCTAAAGGGGGTTGGGAGGATCCCTCCGGACGGCACTATTGCCCCAATGGCGAGTTTTTGGAATAACTGAATGCAGAGCCATGGCGGGTCCTTACCTTCAGGCCCCTCATTCATAGCGGCCATATGGGCTGCCAACTACTCTTTTATTACTCACTAGGTTGAGTACCCAGCAATGCCCCAGTTAGGTAATTTGGTAAGGATAAACATTAGGAAAAGTCACGGTGTGTTTTTGGATGTTAGGGAATGCGCAAGGATTTTCTGGGTGGACTGCCAGTTCCATGGCCCTCGGTCACTTCTCTCCAGAGTGACCTGTGTACCAGGCTTGGTCCATACCCTTAGCTGATGGGGTTTGGAGTGAAGATACTGAAACTCCCATCATTCAGAGTGCCTCCCACTCCTCAATCCCACCTGGCCTTCAAGTGGATGATGGGGGCCTGTGTCCCAGGTCTATGGATGTGGGTGGAGGTACTGAAACTCCCATCATTCAGAGTGCCTCCCACTCCTCAATCCCACCTGGCCTTCAAGTGGGTGGTGGGGCCTGTGTCCCAGGTCTATGGATGTGGGTGGAGGTACTGAAACTCCCATCATTCAGAGTGCCTCCCACTCCTCAATCCCACCTGGCCTTCAAGTGGGTGGTGGGGCCTGTGTCCCAGGTCTATGGATGTGGGTGGAGGTACTGAAACTCCCATCATTCAGAGTGCCTCCCACTCCTCAATCCCACCTGGCCTTCAAGTGGGTGGTGGGGCCTGTGTCCCAGGCCTATGGATGTGGGTGGAGGCACTGCAGATTCCATTGTCTACGGTTCATCCTTCCCAAACCTCAACAGAAGGTAAAGGGGGCTGGGGGGCTGTGACCCAAGATGCATGGCTGGCGGGGTTAGGAGTAGCAGAGGAAGATACTGAACATTGTCGGAGCGGTGGCACACTCGGCTCCTCCGGTGATTAAAGGACTGAAGAAATTGCCGCCACAAAACAATCAAACTCTTTTATTTACGGCTATGTACAGCACGCCGTAAAGCACATCCGATCTCTCCAGTTAACAGCATGAGAAAAAATAATGGGGATGGCCACTTCTGTGGTCAGTTCACAGTCACGCCCACTTGTACTCCAAAGGCAATGATGGAAAGTCCGGTTTCAACATCAGGAAACAGTAACACATAGAACATGCTAGGAACACATAGCACGCCAGTGACCCTGTTAACTCTATCAATGCTGGACAGCATTCTGAATACACATAGCACACTTTAAAACACACACAATTAAATCTCCCATTACACTTTAACACACGTAGACTCAACAATCCCATCATCTGCGGTCCATCCTCCCCCAAACTGCACCTGGACATAAAGTAGATCATGAGGGGTCTGTGCGCCTAGTTTGGTGCAGGTCCATCATTCGTGGGGGTCACAGTGGTCTCTGGAAGTGAGTGGACCAAAATGTGCCCCAAGTCTGGCCCAGATCCACAGCAGATTGGGATTTGCAGAAGTCTCTGGATGTGGGTGAAGGTACTGCAAATCCCATCATCCATGGTCCATCCTCCCCCAAACCGCACCAGGACATAATGTGAGTCTGGGGGGGGGGGTCTGTGTCCCTGATCCGTCATTGGTGGGGGTCACAGTAGTCTCTGGAAGAGGGAGCCCATAAGAAATTGGCCACAAAAATACATCACTATCTCATTCATACACATGCGCATACAGACATTGACTTTTATTATATAGATAGAGTAGACTGAGATCATAATGCACAGCCCATATCAGGCTCCAATTCCTGTGAGAGAATGATGGGAAATTTGATCGAGAGAGAGATATTATAGAGATAGCGAAACGATAACAATAGATGATACAGCTCAGGCATGGACAGACTTCAGCCCGCCCTCCCTCCTTGTGTTTTGGACTTCAACTCCCACCATCCCTAACAGGGCTGTTAGGCCCTTTCCTTTTCCCCCTACGCTACTTAAGAGGGGCCCGAGGCTGTTGGGAATGGTGGGAGCTGAAGTCCCAAACACCTGGAGGGAGGGGGGAGGGGGAGAGAGGGAGGGGGGAGGGAGTGGGAGGGGGGCCAAGCTGGCCCAGGCCGATCTCGCTCAAGGATAGATAAAAAGTCAGAGGATAGACAGTGAAGATAGCGGTGGATGTTTCCCCTCCTCATAGGGTGAGATAAAAATATGTTAATGAATATTATGAATACAGGCCCCTTTCTTCCCCCCCCCTCCCTCTCCCCAACTAAGGGAGCATCTACACTGGAGAACGGATACAGTTTGGCACCACTTGGGCGGCCATGGCCGATGCAAAGGACCCTTGGGAGCCGCAGTTCTGCAATGCCTTGAGCCTCCTCTGCCTGGGCGGGCTGGGCGCTCCCCAAGCTCCCCACGCTGCCGACCCCAGTGTCCTCCCATTGCACAAAGCCGGGCAGTGAAAGTGGGGCTAGGCTGCATCCGTTCTGCCCACAGGTCAATCGACAGGGCAGTTGGGGCTCTCACTGACCAGAAGTGTGGCAACCATTTCAGATACCGAAAAGATGAAGCACCTGCAGAAGCTGGCAGACTTTCTAGCTGTGTGGACCTTAAAAACCATAGAGCTGGAGGACGCGATTGGTAAGTCTAGGAAATGAGTTGCTCAGAGGATCAGAAAGCGGGTTGGAAGCTCCATGGCGCAAGAGAGGGCCCTCCTTCCAGGTGTTTTGGACTCCAACTCCCACCATTCCTCACAGCCTCCCCCGGGGGGTGGGGGTGGGTGGGAGAGAAATCCCTTGGGAGAAGTCCCTCCTGCCCAGTGATTTCCCACCATGGCCTTTCTCTCAGCTCCGTTGAGGCTCCCCGTGGGTCCAAAGACCCTCCCTGACGAGACCAGGGCGGCGGCCCTTCCTTCTGTGGGGAACACGTTGCCATTCGGACTTGCTTTGGGCTCCACGGGCTTTTGCCAGGGCGCTGTTTCATGGGCTTGGATGGCCTAGTAGCTGGATGGCATTGGTTATGCCTCTGTATCTGTAGTCTTATCGATGTGTTTCAATGTGTCTAAGCTGCCTTGAGTCCCAGTTTGGGGGAAAGGGTGGGGGGAAACCACCAGCCCGGCCTCCAGTTGCTGACCAGGTTCCAGATCCGGGTGCAGCCCAAAGCTCCCTGGACCTCCAAAGGTCGTGGTCCCGCCCAAGAGAGGCCAAGGCCCCAAGGCTTGACTCACTGGCCCCCATGGCAGCCATGAACAATGGTAAAACATGTTTTGGGTTCACATTCCCATGCTGTGCACGTTCCGTGTAAAAGACACCCAGGGCAAAACATAGCTACCTTTCCACATTATCCACACCTTTTCTGTTTACGCATTGCGGTTCATTGATAAAAAGTGTATCAATCGTATCCAGTGGACGTGTGCACAGAAAGGCCTGCGACTTTCAGAAACCATGTGCAAAAAGGAAATGGCTTGCTAAAACGTGAGCACTGAGATCGCTTTGGGTGGCAAAACGTGTAAATGAGGAGGATCAAGAATGGATTCCCAAACAGGTTCCTCTTTTTAAAAATTACAAGGGGGCAAAACAAATGCAAGGTTGGAAAATGAGGTCTTTTCACCCCTCCTCCCAGTTGTAAGGCACGGCCCTACAAGGGCCAGAAAAGTAGTACAGGTCATAACTGGCTTAGAAAACGGTGTCAGGAGAACGCTTCGGCTTCCTCGGCCACGGCCCGCTTTTCCGGGAGGGTGGCCTGCTGGCAAGGGATGGGGTGCATCTCACGCAAGTAGGAAAACGCCTTTTTGCTCACAGACTCGCAACCCTCATCAGGCGCTCTTTAAACGAGGTCCACCGGGGGAGGGGGGGACAGGGACAACAGCCTTGCAAACAGTTATTTCCCCACAATGCCAGGGAAGCGCCAGAAGGCTAAACGGAGGGCTGCACAGACACAACGAGGACCAAGTACCGAAATCACAATAATAATCCCAAATAAATTCAGGGGAAGATCTCGGGGGCTCACATGCCTTTACACTAATGCACAGAGCATTTAATTATTTTATTTATTTATTTGTTTCAACTTGTCTGTCGCCACTCCCGTGCGGCTCGGGGCAACTTACAACACTAGAAAACAAGTAAATACAGTTAAAAACAAGTATATTAAAACAACGCCTAAGACCTAAATACAATTAAAATAGGATATGAAACAATACATATCTAAAACTCATCACATTCACAGTATCCGACCAGGCAGGTCGCGTAACTCTGCGTAGATTGCAGTGGAGTGCCCGTGAGGTCAACAATCGAACGCCTGCTTGAATAGCAGCATCTTGCAGGCCTTTCTAAAAGCCAGCAAGCTGGGCACAGCGCGAGCCTTGGACGGGAGAGCGTTCCACAGAGTTGGCGCAATAACACAGAATGCTCTCCTCCTAGTTGCAGTCAGGTGGAAACTTCAGCAACTCGGGATCTCTGAGGGGTTTTGTGTCTCTGATCGTAGTGGTCTGGGGGGACAATATAGAGAAAGGGAAGCACCACAAATATGATGCCATAGACATCACTGAAACCTGGTGGGATGGCTCCTATCACTGGAATGTAGACATCGAGGGCTATAACTTCTTTCACAGAAACCGAACAAAGGGGAGAGGAGGCGGAGTAGCCTTACACGTCAAAAACTGTTACGCTGCAGAAGAGATGCAAGACAGCAATCTGGGAAACCAGCTTGAAAGGGAACTGGGACTCAAAAAGATCTCGTTGTAGGCGTCTACTACAGGCCTCCAAACCAGGATGGAGAACTTGATGAAGCCTTCTGCCAACAGTTGACCAAACAGGCACAAAGAAGAGATAGAGTAGTCGTGGGCGATTTCAACTATCCCGATATTTGCTGGAAAACAAACTCGGCCAAGAGTACAAAGTCCAACCAATTCCTCGCTTGCCTTGCAGACAATTTCATGGTCCAGAAGGTAGAAGGGGCAACAAGGGGGTCGGCTACTCTCGATCTCATCCTAACAAACATGGAGAACCTGATCGATGCAGCTGAAGTAGCCAGATCCCTAGAGGGCAAGTGACCGTGTGCTCCTGCAGTTTGAGGTACAAAGGGAGGCCGAAACTAAGACAAGTAAAACCCGCATTTTAGACTTTAGGAGAGCTGACTTCTGAAAAACGAAGGAAATACTGAGCAGCATCCTGTGGACACAGAGACTAAAAGACAAGGGAGTTGCGGGTGGATGGGAGTTTTTCAAGAGTGAAATACTCAAGGCACAATCGCAAACAATGCCGACAAAGAGGAGAAGAGATCCCTTGATACTTTGAGGCCCAGCAAAGAGAGAAGGAGAATCCTTGCAGGATCCATGCCCCCGGAAGAGAAGACGCAGAGCAACAAAGCACCTTGTGCCTCAGGTCCAGCCAACTCTGCATCTTCCCGCCCCCCAATGAACCCAACCCGGCTCTTGTTTGGGGGACCTTATGCTCCAGCGCCTGATTTCAACATCTCCGTGTCTTTCCCTTTGGCCTCCGTTATTTGGTTGGATGACTAGCTTCTTGCCAGGGATCCTGACACGGTGGAGGTCTCGCCTCTGTGTTTCCCTTCGTCTTGCCCAGTCCTTCCTGGCAGACAGAGAACTAAACATTTGGCCACTAAAATGGAAGAGCAGGGGAGGTTGGAGAAAGAAAGAAAGAAAGAAAGAAAGAAAGAAGGAAAGAAAGGGGGGGAGGGGGAGGGGGGAGAGTGGCCCCTGGGTGCATTTTGGAAGCATGAGCTCTGACACGGTACCCCACCTGTTTATAATTCATATTTTTAAAACCAATGGCCCGGTTGTTTCCTTCTGCAAGGGCTTAACGCCCGCTTCGCACAAGGAGTCCTTCTCCTTCTCGGGTTCTTCTCCAGGGCGTCCATTGGTCCTGGCTCCTTCCCTGTGGTTTCTGCCTCTGGTGCCCTTTGGCGCGAAAGGAGTCCTTCCCAGGAACAAGCCCACCCCATTGTCTGAAACAAGGCTGTCCTGTCAGCCGGAGGGGCACGTGCAAACAAGTGTCCCTATGCGGCCGAGATGGTGGCACCCGGAGAAGGCCTCACGAAGCACCTGGCGCCTGTTTTGGGGAAGAAAAGGCTTCGCAGGCAGGATAGAACAGGCCTGGGCCAACTTGGGCCTTCCCTCCCTCCCTCCCTCCAGGTGTTTTGAGCTTCAACTCCCACCGTTCCTCACAGCCTCAGGCCCCTTCCTCCCTCCCTCTGTCCTTTCCTTTCCTTTCCACTTAAGCGGCTGAGTGGGGAAAGGAAAGGGCCTGAGGCTGTGAGGAATGGTGGGAGTTGAAGTCCAAAACACCCGGCGGGAGGGCCGAAGTTGGGATAGAGTCTGCTTGGACCAGAATTGAACCAGACTACTGGCCACACACGGCCCTTTTTGTAAGCCATAGAGCAGCTATGAGGAGGGAAGCCTAAGGGGCCGCTCTGCATCCCCCCCCCCCGTGTGCATTGCCCACGTTGCTGGAGCCTTTACGTAGTAACAATGTCAAGCTCCACACGGGATACGGGCGTCTTGAAGGTTCCCCTTGTGTGGATGGGTTCAGTTCCGTTGATGAAGGGGCCAGCTTCCAAGGGGGGGCCTGGCTTTTGTCCGTAAGGGTTGAAAAAACTCACACTCGACAAGCCGGGGAAGGAAAGCGCCTTCCCTCCCTCCCGGCGTTCTCTCTCTCTCTCCCCCCCCCCCTTTCTCTCCTTTCTGTGCCTTTTCTCCTCCTTCAGCAATTTTAACTGTTAATTGTATTGTTTTTATGTGGTTGTCTTACTAATTTTTTACAATGTGTGTGGTCTGTGTGTGGTCTGTGGGCATCGGTTGCCACGTGTTCCCCGCCTAGAGTCGCCTTCAGGCGATAAAAGTATCGTAAGTAAGTAAAGAAATAAATAAATAGTAAATAAATGGGGCCATTCTCCTTCCTTCCTTCCCACAAACACTGGGCACTTGGCCTTTGCTGGGTTTGGGGGCAGGGCCCTCCAGTCCAGAGGTACCAAAACCAGTGGGTGACCGAGTCCCATTATAGGCGGCAATGGTGAGAGAGCACAACGGCATCCCTTGCAGACAGACCGTGGGGAAGTCAAGGTTTGCGGTTTGCATAAGGGATACTTGGTGGGAGGGGGGCGCATTTTCAAGCTGTGGATGGTGGGGGTCTGTGAATGCAGAAATTGGGGGCACCGAGGCTGACGAAACGCCCATCAGGATATGTTCAGAAAAAAGTGGGATGAAAACTATAGAGCGGATAACGAGGTAGAAAGGGATAGCCAAAGCCAGGGGTCAAGCGGGGCCAGAGGAATACTTCCCTATGGATTAAAACCCATGGCGTTTGGGAGCTGGGATTCCCATGGAGCAGGCGAGAGTCAGTCAAGCCAGAAAGGCTTTGGGGCGAGATATAGACCCAAGGCTTTGCGTGCGAGAGCACCTACACCATGAGATCAATGCGGATGGATACTACTCTGGTCGTCAAGGCCAGCAGTTCAGCCACTTTTGATTGCAGCCCATGCATTCTTCACCTCCTTCTGGTGGTTTTCCAGGCTTCAATCTTAGGGTGGCACCTCCAGGCTGTATAGCCCCCAACCATATGTTTTTAATGGAAAAATGCCGCACACTGTCTTGTTGAAGGTCGCGTGTGTGGCACAACTGATACTCGTTACAAACACCAGTTGATGCGAGGCCTATTGATGCCTTTAAGCGCGTAGCAGAAGCTTGTGGGAAATAGAGCATTGGTGGGCAGAGTATGCCCGGGCTTAATAAAAGGTCGGACCAATAATGTGCGCAGCCTCCCTCCTGTCCCGTTAAAAAGGTGCGCATGCAAATGAACAGTCAGGCACAGAGGGAAAAGTCACGTGGTTTACTTCCAAAAGGTATCTTGCATGAAGTGGATGTCACACAGGCACAAAAGCATAGGTGAGCCCCCAAAATGGTGGGTGGGCCTCTCTCCCCAGAGTTACATCGGGAGCAAAAGAAAGAACAGGGAGCAAGAGGAGCAAGAGGAATGCAGATTGGCTGCCTTGAACCGGGTTATATGAGTCTACACTGTCACGTAATGCAGTTCAATGCAGCTCACCTGCATTCTGAAACTGGATTGCATGGCAGCGTAGACCCAGCCTTAGACGGGTAAAAACCAGCGTGAGGCCCGGATGAGGCCGGGAGGAGGGACTCGGGCCAAAATGTGAGGCGTTGGCAGGAGGTCTTCATTGAGGAGGGCTGCCCACGCCTTCTCCGGTATGGCGAGATTTACGTGCCCTTCCTTGCTGTGCACACATGTATGTATTATGCTTACATTCATCCAACCACAGCCTATTATTACGTCAACAGGACAGATGTTCGGATCAGGGAAACTCTGCTGTTTGACCTGGAAGGACTGGCCAGGCTGGGTTTGGGGGGAGCGGCTTCCCAGCCAGTTTGGTCCATTGCTGCAGAATGACCACGAATGGCTGATCTTTGGGTGTGGTCATCTTCATGGGCACGGCAATGGGGAGATATCATTCGGACTCCCAGTTTTGCGGAGTGAAGGTGGGGCAATCCACATGGATCCTGCCGTGTAGACGCAGCCTGCGTCCCGATGGTTCTCCGCTTGACTTCTGCCTCATGCATGGCTCTCTGACCACCTCGTCACATTGATTCAATTCCAGCCAGTCAGGTGCTTCAGGAGTGGGAGCCCACTGCGCGCACCATCACACTCGGTTGGGTTCAAGGGTCGCGTCGAGCATTCTTTCCGTGCCTAAAGTGTTGGGAACGGCTACCTTTCATGCGTTTCAGGAGCTGCTTGGGTCATGATGGCCTGGATGTAGATGGGCAAAATGGCCACTTCTGTAATGTGACGACGGCCTTTGTGGCTCTCAGGTTAAAGAGTGGCACCTTTCCCCAATTTACGGGAGGGAAAAAGGTGGGAGGAGCCCAAATGCTCTTGCCAGGGGGAGTTCGGCTCGCCGAGCTTTTCCTTTTGCTCGCTGAGCTTTCCTTTGCCGAAACAGTTTCCTTTTCAAACTAGCCTTTCTGGGACCTTCCCTTCCCTTCCTTCCGGGACACGTTTGTGCCGTGTGTTGCATGGGAAACCCTCCCTCCCCCCTCCTTCCCTCCCTCCTCGGCCACTCCCTCCTCCATCCCTCCCTCCTCCCTCCCTCCCTCCTCCATCCCTCCCTCCCCCTCCTCCCTCCCTCCCTCGCTCTTCCCTCCCTCCCTCCCTCCCCCTCCCTCCCCCTCCCCTCCCCCTCCTCCCTCTCCTCCCTCCCTCCCTCCCCCCCTCCCCCTCCTCCCTCCCCCCTCCCTCCTCCCTCCCACCCTCCCCTCCCTCCCTCCCTCCCCTCCCTCCCTCCCTCCCTCCCTCCTCCCTCCTCCCTCCCTCCCTCCCCCCCCCTCCCCCCCCCCCTCCCCTCCCCCTCCTCCTCCCTCCCCTCCTCCCTCCCTTCTCCCTCCCCCTCTCCCCCCTCCCTCCCTCCCTCCCCCCCCCCTCCTCCTCCCTCCCTCCTTCCTCCCTCCTCCCTCCCTCCATGGCGCGTGACTTGGCGCTCCTCCTATAAGCCTACTCGAGCGAGCACTTCCCTGCTTCAGTGTGATGGAGCCCTGAGTCCTGCAGTACAACTCTATGATCAAGCTTTTCTGGAAGTTGACCATAGAGTAGCACTGGAGGATCTAGACATGCCTAGAGACACAATTATTAATTCAAATCCTCAAGCATGTCAAACCTGCAAATGCGGAGGGTGTGAGATGGTATACGTTGTGCTGCAACGAGGAGCAATGAGTCAAAACGGGGAAGGTGAGGGTGAGGATGGGATTTCTAGCTTTATGCTCCGCCTTTTCACTTCCTCCAAACTGAGGCTCAAGGCACCTGACCATTGAAACACATGCCAGAAAAAGCAGGGGAAGCACCCGTGGGTCAGGCATTAAACAACAACAACAAACAGCAAGCCCTGCAGGACGCACAACGGAAAAGGATCTCCCAGAGGGCCGATTCGGGGCAGCTGGAATCCCTCCCTCCCTCCCACCATCCCTAACAGCCTCCGGCCTTCCCCCCCTCCCTCAGCCGCTTAAGTGAAAAAGGGAAGGGGAGAGGAAGGGGCCCGAGGCTGCGTGGAATGGTGGGAGGGGGTCCAAAACACCGGGAGGGGAGGCCGAAGCTTGCCCAGGCCTGGTGTAGAGTCACCCAAGAACATGGACCGTTGGATCCCAAGGGAAGAAAAGAGCCTCTGCAAAAACACGAGGAAGGAAGCTCTCTCCGTGGTCCTCTTGGGTGCCGGTGCCCCTCCCTTAGGGGCCTCTGAGCCTATTCCGGCCTGGCAGAATGGGGTTGGCGCCCCTCCCCCTTCCACAGCGGTTCCAATGGTGCGTCAGCTCCCCCTGGTGGCCAGAAGTTTGCCTCTTTGTGCATCTATGTTCGTCAATATAGGTCTAAAAATATGTTGAGCTGCAGGGATTGTCTGCAAGTACGTGTACTGTAATCGGTTCTGAGTCCCCTTCGGGGTGAGAAGAGCGGAATATAAATGAAGCAAATAAATAAATTTAATGGTGGTATAACGGTGTTGCTTTATATTCCACTCTGTCTCTGTCCGAGGAGACTCGGAGCGGGTGACACATGTGCAGAGAGGCAAACATTCAATGCCTTCAACAGAGTGGAATGACAATGACACACAAACACACAGAACAAAGGCTCCCCCTTCCATCTCCGGCTTGAGAAGCCCAGAACCCTAGAGTTGGACGAGACCTGGTGGGCCACCGTCCAGCCCAACCCCATTCTGCCAAGAAGCAGGGCAGTCGCATGCAAAGCACCCCGACCGATGGCCACCCAGCCCCTGTTTCAAAGCCTCCAAAGAAGGAAGGAGCCTCCACCACACTCCCTCCTGGGAAGGCAGAGAGTTCCACTGCTGAACAGCCCTCCTTACAGTCAGGGAGTTCCTCCTCATGTTCAGGTAGAATCTCCTTCCTTGTAGTGTGAAGGCATGGCTCCATTACGAAAACAAGCCGGCTCCCTCCTCCTCCTCCCTGCGACTTCCGCTCACATATTTATACACGGCCCTCATCATGTCTCCTCTCAGCCTTCTCTTCTTTAGGCGAAACATGCCCAGCTCTTTAAGCCGCTCCTCATAGGGCTTGATCTCCAGACCCTTGATCATTTTAGTCGCCCTCTTCTGGACACGCTCCAGCTTAAGGTCAACCTCTCCCTTCAATGGTGGTGCCCAGAATTGGACACACTGTGATTCCAGGTAAAGTGGTCTGGCCAAGGCAGGATAGAGCATGGGAGCAGCACTTCCCTGGACCTTGGCACGAGGCTCCTCTTGATGCAAGCCAACATCCCATTGGCTTTTCTTGCCACCACATCACATTGTTTGCTCATGTTCACCTTCTCCCCCCCACGAGGACCCCAAGATCTTTTTCCTGAGCCAGGCCTCGTCGCCCCCCATTATCGGTCTCTTTGCATTTCCTTTTGTCTGCCTAAGCGGATCCTCTGGCATCTGTCCCTGCTGAACTTCCTTGTTTGATCACCTCTCTAATCTGTCAAGATGGCTTTGGATTCTGCTCCTGACCTCTGGAGTATTGGCTATTCCTCCTAATTTAGTGTTGTACGAAAACTGGATGGCCCTGCCTTCTGACCCTTCATCTAAGTCATTAATAAAGACCCTGAGCAGGACCGGGGTGCCCAGGAGGGAACCCCGCGGATGGCCCTCCGCCCGTCTCCTCTTTCCAGGGTGAAGAGGAGGAAGCCTTGGGGAGAAAGAAGCGCCCTCTGGGTTCGTCCGCTTAGCCAATGACAGATCCACCCCACCGTAGTTGTGCCTAGCCCACATGGGACTAGTTTCCTTGCCAGAAGGTCATGGGGGGCCTTGTCGAAGGAAGGCCTTCCTGAAGTCCAGGTACGCTCCGTCCACGGCATTCCCCGCGTTGACCCAGCCTGTAACTCTATTGGAAAAAGAGATCAGGTGAGTCTGGCAGGACTTGTTCCTGATAAATCCATGTTGACTCTTAGCCATGACCGCATTCGTTTCTAAGTGTTTGCAGACCACTTCCTTAACAATCTCCCCCAGAATCTTGCCTGGTATCAACTGAGGCTGACCGGGCATTGGTCATTGTTTGGGTCGTCCTTCTCCCCCTTCTTGAAGATAGATCGGGGCCACTTTGGCCCTCCTCCCATCTGCCGGGACTTCTCCCGTTCGTTCTCCAAGAACTCTCCAAGGGGATTGCCAACGGCTCCGAGAGGCCTTCCTTCCGCCAGTGCCTTCCATGCTCTTGGGTGCGGCTGATCTGGCCCTGAAAGGGGACTTGTTTCCCCATTTGGGGCCGGGTGTCCTCTAATCCCTCATCCGCCCCATGTTGCTGAGGGTGAAGAGGACTTTCTTTCTGTGAGAAGACCGAGGCAAACAAGGCATCGAGTAGTCCTGCCCTTTCCCCATCTCTCCCCTGTCCGCATTGCCTTCTCCCCATCTCCCCTGTCCGCATTGCCTTCTCCCCATCTCTCCCCTGTCCGCATTGCCTTCTCCCCATCTCTCCCCTGTCCGCATTGCCTTCTCCCCATCTCTCCCCTGTCCGCATTGCCTTCTCCCCATCTCTCCCCTGTCCGCATTGCCTTCTCCCCCATCTCTCCCCTGTCCGCATTGCCTTCTCCCCATCTCTCCCCCTGTCCGCATTGCCTTCTCCCCATCTCTCCCCTTGCCTTCTCCCCATCTCTCCCCTGTCCGCATTGCCTTCTCCCCCATCTCTCCCTGTCCGCATTGTCTTCTCCCATCTCTCCCCTGTCCGCATTGCCTTCTCCCCATCTCTCCCCTGTCCGCATTGCCTTCTCCCCATCTCTCCCCTGTCCGCATTGCTCCGCCTTCTCCTTGAAGAGCCCCCATCACCCCCTTGTTCTTCCTTTTTCTACTGACGTAAGAAAAGAAGCCCTTTTTATTGTTCTTAATGTCCCTGGCAATAAAGCCTGGGCTTGTCTTGGGCTTTAGCCTTGTGGACCTTTTCCCGACAGGAGTTGGCTGTGGGCTTGGATTCGTCTTTGGTGATGCCCCCCTTTCCCCACTCCTGGTGCCTGTCTCTCTGGAGCCTGAGCACAGTCGGAACTTCTCTGGACATCCGTTCTGGCTTCTTTGCCCTTGTCCTATTTTTTCTCTTTGTCGGCACTGTTTGCGATTGCGCCTTGAGTGTTTCACTCTTGGGAAACTCCCATCCGCCGGCAATGCCCTTGTCTTTTAGTCTCTGTGTCCACGGGATGCTGGTCAGTATTTCCTTCATTCTTCGGAAGTCGGCTTTGTTGGCGCAGCGTTCGTAGCCGGCAGAATGACCTAAGGCTTTTCAGCTCAAAACGAGCCATTAAGCAAAGCTAGCAATGCAATGCTCAAAGTTTCCAAACAGTTAGTGCCTTACTATATACAGGAACTAATATCATACTGAATTAACACTCAATTAATCTGTGACAGCTGCAACAGGGAAAAAACCCCTGATCCTTGCTAAGACTTGGAAAAAGTATGTTGCAAATGCTTAGTAGCAACAAGCTCTCCTAAAGTCCAGAACGCGGGTTTGTCTTGCCTTAGTTCCAGCCTCCTTTTGTACCGCAAACTGCAGGAGCACATGGCCACTTGCCCCTCAGAATCCGGCCACTTCAGCTGCGTCCATCAGGTCCTCCGACCCCCTTGTTGCCTTCTGGACCATGACAATGTCTGCAAGGCAAGCGAGGAATGGTTGGGCTTTGCACTCTTGGCTTTCTGGAGGCGGCGTTCGGCCCTGGCCCTGGGGAGGCGCTCTTGTTCCACTCCCAAGCTGGAGAACCTGCTGTCCGCAGACCCTCCTGTTCGTGTTGCCGGCATTACCTTCCTGCTGAAGCAGTACCTGTTGCATGTTTTCAAACTGCTAGGTTGGCAGGGGCTAGGGCTGGCAGCAGGAGCTCACTCCAACCCGTGGCTTTGAACTTCCGAAGTTTAGGTCAGCAGATTCAACCGTTCAACAGTTTGAGCCGTTGCGCCACATTTGGCATGAGAAATTAATTAAAGTTACATTGAGGACATGGTTCAGCAGGATGTGTGTGTCCAGGTGACCATCAAGGGCCATGCCACTGGGATTCCAGAGTCCCACTTTCCATGCACACACACACAATGTTTCATGGGTGGTTTAATGAGCCTGCCAAAGTCCCTCTTTCATTCACCCCTCTTTCTTTCCTTCTCTCTCTCTCTCTCCCCCTCTCTGCCCCCCCCCCTCTCTTTTTCCTGCGATCCTGGCTTGGGTCCAAGATGACCTGAGCAGGAAGCTCTACCTGGAGTGGGCGCTCCGCAAGCAGGTCCTGTACTTCTTTAGCGAGGTGTTGTACACTTGGGAAGGAGCCAGAAGGTTTTGCGAGAGCGAGCGGTCCCTCCTGGTTTGCGTGGAAAACGAAGCCGAGGAGGTGAGCAGAACCCAGGGCCCTGCCTGCCTGGCTCCGGAGGCCACCTCTGAAGGCCACCCTGCGTGGCGGTGCCTCCGGGGCCCTTGGCCTTTTGTGGCCCCCGGGCACGGCCCCCGGCTGCAGGAAGGCCACGCGGCCCGTCTGCCAGGCAAGACTATCTGACTGTGCTTCTTGCAGCGGTTCCTAGAAAAAACCACTCGGTCGGCACACCAGGACTCCTGGATCGGATTCTTTCGGGCCACTGATTGGGAGTGGGTTGATGGAGAAACATATCCCGGCAGGTGAGTTGAGCAGGTGGAGCAGCAAGCCCTGCGTCCCGTGCGGATTCAGGGGCATCCTGACCATGGCCGAGGATATGCCGAGCCAGGCGTTTTGGGGCGACTGCTTGACCAAAATGCCTAGGCTTATACACGGGCGCGTGGCGTAGTGGCATTCCTGAGGGGGACTTATTTGGCAAAATGTTTGGAGCCGGAGGCAGAAATGACAACACACAAACACAGCAGGGACGGGGCCCCTTCCTGTTCCACCAAAAGAGGGAGGGAGGGAGAGAAAGTGAGGGAAGGAGAGAAAGAGAGAGAGAAAGGGAGGGAAGGAGGGAGAGGGAGGGAGAGAAAGGGAGGGAAGGAGAGAAAGAGAGAGGGAGAAAGGGAGGGAAGGAGAGAAAGGGAGGGAGAGAAAGGGAGGGAGAGAAAGGGAGGGAGAGAAAGGGAGGGAGGGAGGGAGGGAGAGAAAGAGAGAGAGAGGGAGTGCAAAGGGGCTTAACATGCCTGGTGCAGACCTTTTATGCAGAACTCACCCCATGCACACGTGCAATGCTTTGTACGTGGGCTTACCTCGAGCAGCCATTCGCAAGATCCAAATTGTGCAAAATGCAGCCACTCGACTCCTCACAAGAACACCAATGAGGTGCCATATAACGCCGTCCCTGCAGCACTTGCATTGGCTGCCGGTTGAACACAAGAGTCCTCTACTAGACCCTGGTCCTGGCATTCAAGGCCTCTCGAGGTCAGGGTCCCCGATACCTAAGAGACCGTTTAACGCCACTCCACCACCAGAGACTGCCACGGTCAGCTCATGAGAATCTCCTCTATGATGTCCCTGGCCCTAGAGAGGCCTGTTTCGAGCCCACAAGACAGAGATCCTTCTCCATCGCAGCCCCCACCTTGTGGGACTCCCCCCCTCCCTCCCGCCAGACCAAAGAGCCACTCTTGATCTACACACACTTTTAGGGGCACTCACGTCATGGCTCTTCAGAAGAGCGTGTGATTGTTAAGTAACAAGCGGTGACTATGTCACCTGTCTATTTCAACTGTGT
Source organism: Anolis apletophallus (assembly GCA_030556195.1). Classification (NCBI taxonomy): domain Eukaryota; kingdom Metazoa; phylum Chordata; class Lepidosauria; order Squamata; family Anolidae; genus Anolis; species Anolis apletophallus. The sequence goes on along the minus strand of JARBWK010000012.1, from coordinate 117,466,159 downwards.
CAGTCGCCCAGAGCACCTTTGGTGGAGGGCGGCTCATAAGACATAACGTTGATTGATTGATTGATTGGCCTTACGTAAGAGAAGAGAAACACTTTGGAGAGGAATTGGAGGCCTCTCCCAACAGGTTTTGCCCCCCTCACAGCCTCCACTGAAACCCAGCTCCAAATCCCGAAGCCGGGGGCGGCCGGGGACCGAGTTCTGTGGGGCAAAGAAGGGCTCTTCGGAGCATCTGTCCTCATGTGCCAGAAATGGCAATGCTGATCCAGCGTTGGCCGCTCCACAACCCCGTTGCCACAGCCTGCATTTTGCTTCCCTGATTCGGTCCAGCAACCGGATGGCGCCTGCAAGGCCAAGAAACATGCCGTGGAAGCCGGGGAGATGTGGTTTGGCAAGGCCTTGAGCCCCCCTGCTCTGATCTCCTGGTGCCCCACCACACCACAATTCCCAGGACTCCATAGCAGTTAAAGTGGCTCCAAACTGTATTTGTTCTACAGTGCGGAAGATGCGCCCTAAGAGGGAGGGACGCAGGGGGAACCCGGCCGAACCCTTCGGTTGCCTTCTTGACCGGCCGCTGACCAGCTGCTGCCTTTTGTTTTCAGATATTGGCGGAAGGGCTCTCCCGTCAAAGGAGCGGGAGATTGCGCCATTTTGCAGGCCAATTGCATCCCCCAAAAGTGTTGGAACAACGTTCCTTGCGGCACAAAGAAGCGGGCCATCTGCAAGATGAAGCCGGAGAAGAAATGGTTTGACTGAAGGCCTGAGCGCAGCCTCAGCCGAGTTTCACAATCTCTGTCCAGAAGCAAAGACAGCTGGCCACGTGCCACTTGGACACGGGAGCCACGGCCAGCAGCCAGGGAAGGGGAGACAGCCACGGCCCGGCCTCAGGGAGGAACACGACGCACTGCCCACCTCGCTTCCTTCCTCCCTTGCAGCTGTGAGAGAGACTTTGTTCTGCAGTTTCGGGAGAAAAAAAACCTTATGTGCTGTTGTGATTATTATTCCCACCTGAACGATTTCAGCTGAAACCTCTGAATGTTAATAAATGCACGTGAGCTGCCACAGGTTTCCGCTTCAGTTTTCAGTGAGTGGTCTGAGTCTCTCATTCTTGCCATTCTGTGCTTTGAAGTCGTGGGCAGCGCCAGGTGAGCCTCAGGCAACTCTCCTGCGGGCCGGGTTTTGGGCCGGGTGGGTCCAGAAGGGGCCTGTCCTGGCCGGCAGGGCCTTCCTCTGAGGCTGAGAGAGCATGCCAAGCTTGGCAGTGGGCTGAGACCAGGCCAGGCGGGGTTCGGGCCCTGAGCCCCACGGTCCCGGTCCAACTCTCAAGTGACACCCATTGGGGCGCTCAGGCTTTGGTTGCACACTTTAGCTCCGGCTTGGGCAAACTTGGACCCTCCCTCCCTCCCTCCAGGTGCTGTGGGCTTCAACTCCCACCAATGAGTCATTGTAATGCAGCAATGATAATGATTATGGTAATAATGGCAATAACGGTAATAATCCTTATTTGCATTCTGCTCTCTCCCTGAGGGGACTCAGGGCAACAAACACTCAATGCCACTTGGCAATTAACAAGTACAGACAATACATAGGCAGAGGCAAAGGCTTTCCCCGTATTTTCCATTACCGGCTTGGCTCCAGTCGCAGGGGGTGCCGTCGCCCCATCTTCCTTAGGCATCCTCTGAATCGAATGGCCTTATGGGCACCTTTTATAACCTCCCCGCTTTTAAAAGCGGCACCTATTTATCTACCCACATTTCTGCTTTCGATCTGCTAGGTGGGCACGGAGCTGGGGCTGGCAGTGGGTGCTCACCCTGACCTTGAACTGCCAACCTTTAGATCGGCAGGATCTTCTGCAGCTTCGCAGTTTAGCCCGTTGGGCTAATCCCGGCCCCTTCCGTTGAACTCACGGGCAGGTTCGTCTTTGGCTACCGAAAGACCTGCCTTTGTACATCCATAGAAAATGGGGGACGGGAGAAGGAGGGCAAGTGGCTCATCTCCGACGGAGAAATCCGACGGGAGAGACCCCAGGGAGAAGGGGGTCTGGGCTGTGGTTCTGTCCTCTCTCCTTTCCCCTTTTCTCTGGTTTTCGTGTACCTCCTCTCACTGCTGGGGCACCTACTCCCTTTGTTACAGTTTTTGCGAGGAATGGGGGTCCTGGGCCGGGTTTTCTCTCCTCTGTTCTGTGTGTCATTGTGTTGCCCTCTAGGTCTCATTTTCAAATTCAGGGTTTTCCTTTGTTCTTCTGGTCCCACTGAGACGAAGCCCTTTGTCTTTCTCTTTCCTCAGAGGAGGGAGATCTAGGCTTCCTGGCTTGTTTTTCCTTCCTTGCTCTTGTACTCTCGCCCGGCCTCCCTCCCTCCCTCCCACGCTGGGCACTCAAGGCGGCAAACCCGGAGCAGGGCCCAGTGCAAATTGGGACCCTGCCTTAGACCCGGAGTAGACGCATCAAGAGGGAGATACAGGCCGAGCTTAGCGTGTACTTCTCGTTCTTGGATGGAAATTGTGCTCTTTAAATAAAAATTGTTGTGTATTAATTAGTGATTGAAGCCCAAGGTCATTATCTATATATTTCCTTCCTCTTCCTTTGTAAAAAATATAATTTAAGAATTAAATCGCAGCCCTTTCTCAATGTCGTTTGGGCATTTCTCTCACCCTCGACGCTAATTAAGCTGCTACTCTGAATGTTTTTAATGCCCATGTTTCCATTGTTGGGATGTGCCCAGAGCGGCATGGGCAAGCGGCCGGCAGGCGGTTCGGAATGGTGGGAGTTCGGAAGTCCAAAGCACCGGGAGGGAGGGATTGAGGGCCCCAGTTGGCCCGCACCGGGCCTATAGTGTTCTGTTGCCCGCACATGGACATTTCCTAAGAAACATGTTTGGAAGAGATGTTTGCAGTATGTTTGGAGGAAAAGTGGGGCTGGCCAAAACCTCCTTCCGGAACAGGGAAAGGAAGGCACCCGGGTGCACCCACCACCCACCGTCCATGGGGCCAGGGAACGTTATCGCAAAGCTTCAGCCGCCGCCGGGCCAATCCACAATATGTTTTCCTCCTGCAAAGCAAATAGTAACGATGGGGCTGTTGTTGTTATTATCGCCATTATGTTTATGTTTATTATTTGTGTCTCTTGGATTGAGATGAAAAAGCACAGCGAGGGTGACGGTTAGCAGCTGGACTGCTTTGCTCCAACCTCTCCTCGGGAGGCGGCCAGCCAGCCATCCAGCCGGACGGACGGCCAGGGGCATTTCTGACTGGTGGTCGTGAGGCAGGGTCTCAGGGGCAAAACGAACGCCACTCCTAGGCCGCAGGCCTGGTTTAATTGCCTTGATCTCCCTGGCGGCAAAAGAAGGATGCTGCTAGCACCGGTTCCCAGTTTAACCTCTCACCTTCCTCCTGCCCCTCCCTCCCTCCCTCCCTCCCCAGTCCTCAGATTCCCAGGAGAACTAGTCGTGGCTTCACGCTACGTCCCATCACGTGGTCTCTGAGGCCACCTGCCGACCTCAGGATGTCATGGAAAGAATTGGCCATGTCCTCGGAGGTCTCTCTCCAGATACTGGTAGAACGAGGGATGCTTGTGTGAATCTACACTGTAGAATAAATGCGGTTTGATAACTGCCACGGCTCATCGTGATGCAATCCTGGGATTTGTGGTTTGCTGAGGTGCCCGCTCACTTTGGCCGAGGAGGCTACCGACCGTGCCAGACCACAACTCTCATGACCCTGTAGCACTCTGTTAAAGGGGCATCGGACGGCACCCACCCTTCCCTCCCGGAAACCTCAGTGGAGGCTGGATGTGCGACTAGCCCCCTTTCCTCCAAGGCGGAAGAGGCAAGGCGCAGGCGGCAGCAAAGGGTTTGGGCTTTTGGAGCCTTTCCTATGTCTGGAGAAAGGCAGCCCGGTCTTCGCAGGACCCTCCCTCCCTCCCTCCCTCCCACTTATGGGTGTGCTTATGTATGTATTTGCGGTGTTTTTGCCTGCCCTCTCTCAACCCCGGAGGGGACTCAGAGCGGCTTCCAAACTGGCACTGAGTCAAGGCTGCATCACATAAAGCATGGAATGCAAGTATATTATGCATTAAAGTAATAAAAACAATAGCATATTGCCCATTTAAATGAACTCTTAAAACCACAGCCCGTCACCCTGCAACCATCGCCCAAGAGCCGCCCCAATCGCCTTGGCCTCATAGCTGCCGATGGCACGGTCGCCGCTCTCCGAGCGCTTGGATCCAAAGCCAAGTTTGAGCTTTCCTTGAAAAGGCCAGGAGGGAGGGGCCGGCGGAGGGAACGTTGCTGGGGAGGGCGTTCCACAGCCGAGGGAGGGAGGGAGGGAGGGAGGGGCCACCACCGAGAAGGAAGGAAGGCCCTGCCTCTCGTCCCCACCAATCGCACCTGCGGAGGGAGTGGGACCAAGAGCAGGGCCTCCCCAGGAGAGCTCAACGCTCAGCATGGTTCATAGGGGGAGACACCTGCGGACAGGTAAGCTGGGCCAGAACTGTTTAGGGCTTTATAGGTGAAAGCTGGCATGGGCAAATTTCGGCCCTCCGGGTGTTTTGGACTCCAACTCCTGCCATTCCTAACAGCCGGCACTTTGCATTGTGCTTGGGAGCGAATGGGGAGCCAGTGGGGCCGACGCAGGTAGGGGGCGTTCTTGTGACGTGTTCTTTCCACTTGAAAGCCCGCGCATGCAGCCCTTCGGTTAGGGGCCACGGAACCCGCGCCCTTATCCTCTCTCTTTCTCTCCCTCTGGTGATCCCTCGGGGCCGCAGTGGACATCGCCAGGAAGCTGCAGCTCGACTGGGAGCAGTACGACAACGCCCTCTACCTCTTTGAGGAGCGCGCCATGTCGTGGTATAAGGCCAAGGATGCCTGTGAGAGCCAACAGTCCACGCTGGTCGCCGTCGAAGATGAAGAGGAGGAGGTGAGCAGCCGGGCGCCCAGAGGAGACACGGGGGGCGACGCCTCCGAACGGATGCCGCGTGGCGTGGCCTGTAGCGCCAGGGCTCAATGCCAGGGGATGCTGGAGTTAGAACCATAGCATAATCGAGTTGGAAGGGGCCACATGGGCCGGCCAGTCCAACCCAAGCACCCCTGACAGATGGCCATCCTGCCTCTGTTTCAAAGCCTCCAAGGAAGGCGCTTCCACCAGACTCCAAGGCAGAGAGTTCCATTGTTGAACAGCTCTCTCTCTCTCCCAGTCATGAAGATCTTCCTGTCAGGCTGTAGGATCTAGATCAGTAGTTCTCAACCTTCCTAATGCCACGACCCCTTAACACAGTTCCTCATGTTGTGGAGACCCCCAACCATAACATTACTTTCGTTGCTACTTTGTAACTATAATTTTGCTACTCTTATGAACCGTCATGTAAATGTCCGATATGCAGGATGTATTGTCACAAATACCCAATACGCCCAATTTGGCATAAAAAACCCAATACGCCAAATTTTGAATACTTGTGGGATTGATTTTGTCATTTGGGAGTTTTAGTTGCTGGGATTTATAGTTCACCTACAATCAAAGAGCATTCTGAAACCCACAAACAATAGAATTGGGCCAAACTTCCCACACAGAATCCCCTGATGGTCTTTGTTTTCTGATGGTCTTTGGCGACCCCTCTGGCAACCCTTCGCGACCCCTCCAGGGGTCCCGACCCCCAGGTTGAGAAACACTGATCTAGATAGCAATAGTAAATGACCACGCACAAGCTGACTTGCTTGGAAATGGATCTATTGCTTGTATCTCTGCAGCAAGGAAGACCCCACTGACTGTTTCCCACCACCAGGCCCGTCTAGACCCCTTCCTTCCTTCCTTCCTTCCTTCCTTCCTTCCTTCCTTCCTTCCTTCCTTCCTTCCCAAGCCCCTGCAGCACTTGTGGCTCCCCCACAGCATGGCTCCCAGCGCCCCCTGCTGGCCTCGGAATGACCCAGAACTGGTTCAGTCCAGATGTCACTGAAGGCGGCCTTGGTGATGTCTTCATGCCCTCAGAAATTGACTCCTGACCCTTCCCAACAATGCTCGGGTGCAACCTCCTTTCTTCCCTGTCTTTTGGACCCACGGCTCCATTGGGTCGGACTCTCCAGGGCAGCAGAAAGGAAACCGGCGCCCTCTCCCTTACGGCACCCCTTCGCAAATTGATTTATACGTGGCTCTCACGTCTCTTCTTCAAGCGAAACAGATCTAGCTCTTTACGGCACTCCTCAGAAGGTGTTGTAGGTTTTTTCAGGCTAAATAATAATAATAATAATAGTAATAATAATCTTAATGTATACCCCGCCACCATCTCTCTCCCCAGCGGGGACTCGGGCGGCTGACATGAGGCCAAGCCCAGCAGTGCATCACTATCCAATAATACAAAACAAAACACAAAACGGCAATAAGGTAAATAAATCATAAAAATTGCACTAAACCATATAAAATAATACAACAAAATGAAATCATTCAGACACAATAACAATGAGCAAAAGGTAACATGTTTTAAAAAATGCTAAAACCCAGAGTGAGAGAGTAGTGGAGCGCAACATCTGTAGGGGAGGGACCCCTAGGCCACAACCTCTGGGGAGGCTTGCCCTAGACGCAGGCGAAACGTCAGGAGGGAATGCCTCCAGGCTGCATGGCCACATAGCCCGAAAAAGCCTACAACAACGGCCACGAAGGCCTTCGACAACGCACTCCTCAGAAGGATTGATGTGCTCTTTGAGCCAGCCACAGAGGGGAGGGGAGGGGGAGGGGGGGGAGCTCGGCTGCTCTGTTGCGGGTCCAGTTCCTGCCACCCTTCTTGCCACGAGGGCCTTGCCCACGCTCCGCCAAGCCCGCTCTGCCCGGCTCCTGCTCAAGAGACATCCTTTCTGTGGCCCTTGCAGGAATACCTGGAAAGCAGAGTCCAAGGCGCCCACCAGGAGTTCTGGATCGGACTCTACTGGGTCGGTGGCTGGCATTGGGCCGACGGCAGCAAATACGAGAAAATGTGAGTGGCGTCAGCCCTAAATTGAGGGGAAGCAGCCCACCCTGGGCCGTGCGCCCCAGAGCCCTCCTTCCTGCGCCTGCATGACTGGCATGGGTTGCCCCCCCCACCAGCGTGGGATTGCAGCGCCCTAGAAACAGAAGGGACGCCCCCCTCCCGCGAGGCCAGCCACCCAGCCCACCCCCCACCTGCCAGGGACAGGGACACAGCCAAAGTCTTCCTGACAGCCGGCCGGCCAGCCACCCAGAAAGGGAAGGAGGCTCCGCCACGTTTCACTGCCAAACAGCCCTGACCTTCGGGAAGGGAAGAGAATGCCTTTTCCTGGAGTTTGGACCCATGGCTAAGACTCTCTGGGTGTATTAATCTATCTACACTGTAGAATGAGGGCATTTTGACACCCCTGTAGCTGCCGTGGCGCAATGCGTGGAACCCTAGGAGTTGTAGTTGTGCAAGGCCTTTCCTTTCTCTGACAGAGAGTGCTCGTGCCTTGAGAAACTACAGTTCCCAGGATCCGATGGCCTTGAACCATGGCAGTTAAAGTGGCACCAAACCACATTCATACTGCAGTGTAGATGCACCCCTTGTCCACAAATTGTCTTGAGACGACATGGTATTGGCTGGTATTGTGAGCCCACGAGTGAGGGAGGAAGAAAAGCCTGCCATAGAGTTGTGCTGGAGGACCAGGCCCGGATTACCCATAAGGCCACCCTAGGCCAAGGCCTAGGGCGGCATTATTGGGGGGGGGCAGCAGGTCAGGACCCCCGAATTTTTTTAAAAAAAATTAAAAATAATGGGGGGGAAAAATCCAAAATAATTCCCAAAAAAGTGCACATGCGCGCGGCGGCGCAAGCGCCATCCACGGCTGCTGCCCCCTTTGCTCTGCTCCCCTTGGCTCCTCCCTCCCTCCTAAAGCGTCACACCGGCCTCAGAAGCAGGGATTTCGGCCTGTGGAGGACTAGAGATTCCTAAGAGTTTTCCCCTCATGGAATTTCCCATTTCCCCCGGAGGCTGTCCCCCGAACGCGGGCAGGTGTGGAATGGCTGCTCTTCATTGGGGGGGGGGGGGTGGTCATGTCAGGAGTTACTTGAAAAACTGCAAGTCACTTCTGGTGTAAGAGAATCGGCCGTCTGCAAGGACATTGCCCAGGGGACATTGCCCGGATGTTTTGATGTTTTACCATCCTTGTGGGACGGAGGCTTCTGTCATGTCCCCTTTGCATGAGGAGCTGGAGCTGATAGAGGGAGCTCACCCACACTCTCCCCGGACTCGAACCTGCAACCGCCACGGGGGGCTCCATTGCTCTTTGTGGGTCTGATGGGATTGTTCTGCTTTTTCCTTCCTTCCTTCCTTCCTTCCTTCCTTCCTTCCTTCCTTCCTTCCTTCCTTCCTTCCTTCCTTCCTTCCTTCCTTCCTTCCTTCCTTCCTTCCTTCCTTCCTTCCTTCCTTGCAGCCACTGGGCTTTCAGCCAGCCCTACGACTCAGTGAACCTGCCCTGCGCCGTTATCCCAACGAGATGCTCGGCCCCCAAACGGTGCTGGATTAACATCCATTGCGCAGACGAGCGGAGGCACATCTGCAAGAAGAAACCCGACAAAAGGTGGTTCTCCTAGAGCCCGGATATGTCAAGGGACCCTCGAACCGGATGGTCTCCCTCCGTCCCAAGGGTGGCCAGGACCATGGGCAATGGCTGCGGCCGCCTTTGAACATGGGGGCAGCGCTCGCTCGGTTGATGGGACCAGGCTAGCTTTGGGAAGAGCTCCCCACCCCCGCCTGGCCTTCTGAAGCCGAGAGGAAGATGTCGTCTATTTTGCAACCTGACAGATTTAGACACCCGTAGAAATAAAAGGTGGGAGAAAGAGCTCTCTCTCTCTCTCTCTCTCTCTCTCTCCCCCCCCAAACCTCTCTCTCTCTGGCAACAGATTGGCATTTCGCTCGCCAGGAACAAAGGCAAGAGAATTGGCTGCTGTTTGCAGAAATGGGTCAACGACGGCACATTTGGGTTTTTACAGGTCCCGCAACTCTCATTCTCTCCCAAATACACCAGGATTGTGTCTCACAGCAATGAGGGGGTCGGGGATGGGGGAGGGCATTTTGGCAAAGTGTATAAAAGTGGCGGGGGTCCCAGAGGTCTTTCTTCAAATGCCCTTGGGGACCCAGGCAGAGGGGGCCGAGTCCTCCCGGTCTCTGAAGGGGGGCCACAGTCCATTCCTGTCTGCTCAAGGAGGAAGGTGGGCCAAATTAGGCTATTTGGGAAACCCGCTTTCCTCTTCTTCTTCAGTTTCTCACTTGTTAATCGCCCTCCATTAAAATGCTGCAAGTAGTCTGGCAGCCACATTCTGAATATCCTCCGAGTAGTCGGCAGGGGAAGGCCAACATACAAGGCGTTACAATAACCCAGTCTGGATGTGACCGTCGCATGGGTGATTGCAGCCAAGGCTTCCTCCGAGAGGTCAGGCGCCCGCTGTCTCGCCTGCCGGAGGTGGAGAAAGGCCTGCTTACTCACACAAGCCATCTGGGCCTCCAGAGTCAACTGTGAGTCCAGGACGACACCCAAGCTCTTAACAGTGGAAGATGGATGAAGGGGGCACCATCGAAGTAGGGCGGGGGGGGGCGCCACTCCAGGCGGGTGGCCAGGCCACAAAATCTCAGTCTTAGTAGGATTCACCTTCAGCCTACTGGCACGCAGCCATCTCAATACAGCCTCAAGGCATCAGGTGAAATTGCCTGGTATGGAGGTGGCTCCAGGCTCCAGCCGTAAGAGCAGCTGGGTGTCATCCGCGTATTGGTGGCACTCCAGACCAAAGCTCCGCACGAGGCTGGCAAGAGGTCTCCCCTTCCTTTCTGCTTCCTTTAAGGAACGGGGGGCTTCCTCTTCTCAACTGCTCACGCGTGGCACTGAAATAGAGGGGAATTAAAAACCCCCTCTTCCTTAGGCGTTTGAGCAGCAGAAGTGAATAAAAGTGACACATACATTGACAGACGCTTATCTTCCAGGTTCAAATTAAAAGAAATAATTTATTTAAAGAAAATCTTCTGCAAGATGCAGAGGCCATACATGGCTTGAAAAGTTAAAACTTCAACAGCCCATGATGTTACTGGGCGGCATGATTTCTGTTCTCTCGTTTCTGGCTTTTACATAGCTTAAATATCCTTTTAAAACCACATTACCAGATGCTTCCTTTGACGTCACCTCTCCCCATGCTCCAAGGAAAGCACATTCCTCCCATCCTTGGGAGAAGTCTCTGGCCTCATTCCCGTGAGAACAAGGTGGGAGTGAGATAGGACCCCTGATTTATAGCTATAGGATAAGCCTTCCCAGCCATAGGGTAAACTTTCCCAGAGAGATAAGGAAGAGCTGGCGTCAAGAGATCTGGTAGTCATGTTTCTAACATACATACTCAGCATTTTCCCATCACAGTACATTTCTGCTGACTTCAATTTAAAGGCTACAGATTATATATATTGCCTTATATCTTTCATTAATACAGATTAATAATGCCCTCTATTCTAACATATGCGAACAGATTATATTGCCTTTGTACTCATAGTATTAATACAAATTATTGCATTTTATACTCATAGCATTGATACAGAAGTAATATCATATTAAATGTTTTCATTTTTGGCCCCATGCCATCTCAGCACCAAGGTTAACGTTTGAAAATGTTCTTTGCAGACCCTTGTTGGATTTGTAATGAGAGTAAGAAGTTTCACAGAGGCTGGGTCTACACCGGGCCTGGGCCAACCTGGGCCCTCCCCCTCCCTCCCTCCCTCCAGGTGTTTTGGACTGCAACTCCCAGCATTCCTCACAGCCTCGGGCCCCTTCCTTTCCCCCCTCAGCCACTTGAGTGGAAAAGGAAAGGGAAAGGGAAAAGGAAGGGTGTGAGGAATGCTGGGAATTGCAGTCCAAAACACCTGGAGGGAGGGAGGGCCCATGCCTGTGCTTTGAGTATGTCGTCCACGTACCAAAGGAATTCTGGGAGTTGAAGTCCAAAACACCCGGAGGACTGAACTTTGCCCATGCCTGGTCTACACGGTCATATAATGCCGTTTCAGAATGCAGATTAACGGCACTCTCCTGGATAACATGGCAGCGTCGCCTCCAGCTCCAGGCAACCAATCTGCATCCTGACACTGCCTTATGGATCCTGCCAATGCGCATGCCTCCTTAGACATGCCGGCACAGGGTTTCCCCCATTTTCCTTTTATGGCGCCCTCCCAGGCCTGCTGGCATTCCGGAAGGCATGCAAAACACTCCTATTTCAACAGGCATTTGGCTGCTAATATCTGGCAATTTCTGCAATACTATCTGCCATCTATTTGGATTGTTCAATATTGTTGTTTTTAATCTTGTATTTTATTCTGTATTTTATGGCTATGTCGTGTTTTACTTTGTTTTCATATTGTGATTCTGCTGTTGTGAGTCGCACTGACCCGCACGGGAGTGGCGACTGATAAGTCTAAATACATAAATAAATAAATAAATATGTGGATAGCATCTTCGGAGGCTTATGTAAGGCCGCCCTGAGTCCCCTTATGGGAGAAGGGCAGGGTAGAAATGCATGTAATAAATAAATAACAAATCTAGTACGGGAAGCATAATAAAAAGTCCATAAGGGTTGTTTCCAAAAGTTCTACAAGTTCTCCAAAGTTGGCAAAAGTTCCAAAAGTTTCCCAAAAGTTGGTGAAACTTAAATAAAGAGTTCAGAAAGTTCATGAGAAGGGGGAAATGTCCATGAGAGCCCATGGGGGGCACACTGGGATCCTTGTGGGCCCTGAGGACCGACGTCCTTTCATTGAGGAAAGGTAAACTACAAATGCAATGTTGTCCAAGGTCCAGGAGGGTCGGTCAGAGGTCCATGTGTCCCAAGGGGTGACTGCAGCAGCCCCCCCAAGGTTGACAGTCTTCTGGACACCAGCAAGACGGCAGCAGGAACAACGCTGCAGCATGGAGTCATGGATCACTACCAGCTGATCTCCACACGGGATTTTGGGGCAAAAATGGGCGCAGGGGTCCAGAATGCAAAAAGCAAGATAGCAGTTAGGTGTAGAATTAGTTTAGGAAGAAAATGGCACTGGTTTGGAAGCGATCTGTTGACCCGCGGATATGGGGGCCCAATGGGTTTCTGTATCCACGGTTCAGAGGAACGTAGTTTTGGCGAGCTGGCAGTGACCTGCAGCTCAGGAAAGGGAAGGTTTATGTTAGAGAGTGTTAAAGGCAGTGAATGGACACAATGTATCACTATAGAGAGGAAAAGGTTACAATTAGAAGATACTTTATTGGGGTATTTGTTACAATGTTAGGGTAGGGGGAAGAAAGCAAGGAAAACGTGGTTTTTTAGTTGAGGCTGCTGCTGCTGTGGTCACATTCCCAGCGATGCTGACCCAACCAGACACCCAGGAACTGTGGAACGCCCTGCCGCAGTTCAGATCAGCTTGAAGGCAGGGGTCTGTGTGTTGCCCGGTATCACTACTCTGGCTTTTCCTGCAAACCCCTGGGAAGCCTCCTCAGCCAGGCTTACTGCAGCACAAAGTTGGGTTAAGGGCTAAAAACTCTAGAAATGTATGAGGAGTAGCCAGCCACGCCTCCTGAGGAGACAAGGATGCTGGTGAGAATGGCCGGGAAGGGGGAGAGGGGCCGACCAAGGGCAAGGTGGAGGGATGGCTTGACTCTGGGGGAGCCTCTGGGGGTGGAGATGGCCGGCAGGGAGCTCGGGCGGGAACTGGTCCCAGAGGACACCAGGGGGTGGAAGCGACTGAACGAATAAACAACAACAACATGAATCACGAAGTCTGCCGGCGCTGGATTTAAGGTGAGTAGTACCTTTTGTTTTTCCATGTGATGCCACCGAAGGATACACGTGAAGGTCACAGAATCATAGGATCCCAGAGTTAGTTGGAAGAGACCTGGTGGGCCATCCAGCCCAACCCCATTCTGCCAAGAAGCAGGGCAATTGCATTCAAAGCACCCCGACAGATGGCCACCCAGCCTCTGTTTAAAAGCCTCCAAAGAAGGAGCCTCTACCACTCTCCGAGGCAGAGAGTTCCACTGCTGAACAACTCTCACAGTCAGGAAGTTCTTCCTCATCTTCAGGTGGAGTCTCCTGAATCATGCCCAGCTCTTTAAGCCACTCCTCATAGGGCTTGTTCTCCAGACCCTTGACCATTTTAGTCGCCCTCCTCTGGACACAGTATTCCAGCTTAGAGCCAATATCTCTCTTCAATTGTGGGGCCCAGAATGGGACTCAATGCTCCAGGCAGTTCTCACCAAGGCAGAAGAGAACTGAAGGGTCCTCTACAGAAGAAAAGAAACACAATGCTCCGCATGGGGGGGGGGGGGACCCCAAAGAGATGTGGCTGTAAGGATCCATAAGAACCATACAAACACAGTCCTTGATTCTCTGGGCAATGTGCCCGGGTCCGTTTCCTTCAGTCATTAGCAGGTAATTAGTGGATGTTGTGGTGAAGACAAGGGAAAGGCAGGCACGTGCAACGGGGAGGGCGGCTGAGCGGCTCAATGACTGGAGCAGAGAGCGAGGCACGCCTGGATTCACCCCTTGCCCACCAGGCAACGTCCTGAGGCGGCAACGTTCTGGCAGCTCAGGGGTGCCCACACTTTCCCAGCATGCCAGCTACTTTTACAGGAAGCAAGTCACAAAGATCTACCTGCGTGCACACCCCTTGCCACGTGCGCGTGCTCCCCTTGCCGCACACGCGCTTTCCTCGCCGCCGTTTCCCACCTGCGCTGCGCTTTTTCCGCCCGCGGGGCATTGTGACAAGGAAGGAGTGCGAGGCGGGGCCTCCGGAGGCCCCGCCTCTCACTTCGCCCTGCCTGTCTCATTGGCAGCGGAGGCTGCACGGCTGCTTCCGTGAGAGAGGGGCAGGGCGGAGCGCGAGGCGCTCCCTCCGGAGGCCCCGCCTCGTGCTTCCTCCTTCCTGCAATGCCCCGCAGGCGGAAGAAGCACCGCGAGAGCAGATGCCAGCAGCAGGAGTGCGTGTGCGCGCAGGGTGTGTGCGCGCATGGCAGGAGCTCCTCATCCGGCTGGTGAGGCCCAAAGATCGCTGGAAGAGAGCTGAAGATCTACTGCTAGCTCGCGACCTACCTAATGAGCACCCCTCTTCCGGCTTTTATTTACTTACTTATTTATTGTTTGGATTTGTAGACGGCCGCTCCCAATGGCTCGGAGCGGTTTGCAACGTACAGTCGCTCGGAGAGAGCAAATGCAGCAACCGACCCGTGATAGCCCAAGACAACAAAAGCAGTGGGTAAAACAGTTTGAATAAAGCATAATGAAACGACAAGCTTCCAAAAGCCTGCCGAGACAAGTACGCCTTGCAGGCTCTTTTGCCATCCATTGCAGGCCTGGGAAGGCGAAGGGAGAGAGAAGCTCCCCAGGAAGTGCAGGGACCCACGGTGGACCTCGGCGCGGCCCAGGCGTAGCATCACGGGCTCATGGAGGCGGAGGAGGCCTCTTGGGCCATCAAGTCCGGCCCCTTCTTCTTGGTAGGAGGAGGACAATCAAAGCACATCCGACAAATGGCCATCCAGCCTCTGTTTCAAAGTCTCCAAGGAAGGCTCTTCCACTGGACTCTGAGGCAGAGAGTTCCACTGTGTCACGATGCACGGACTTGACCGGCCCCTTAATCACACACACAGAGACGGACTGAAGGCTAACTACTTTATTGAATATAAAAACAGTCCAAAGAGTAAAATGTCCATAAGAATAGTAAAGCAAATCCAAAAGGCTTGAAGCAATCAATGTCCAAAACAGCTTGGCAAAATAATCCAAAGGCTTAGCAAGGCTCCGCAATGCAATGCGGGATCAGGAACAAGGCAGGGTAAATGCAAGGCAAGACTTGGTGGCCACTAGCCAACTTAGCTCCGTGGACCCACTTCGCTTCACGTCTGCTCAGATGAGACGTGGCCGAAGCACTGGGGATTCGTTCCCAGGATCCTATACTTAATCTTTCGGCCGAGGTCCCCGACGCTCTAGGCTTCGTCGTCTCCAATCTTTGCTGATGGACCTCGGCCTGTCTAGGCTGCAGTACCACCCCCTTCTGCGGGACTCAATGCTACTTCGCCTATCAAAGGTTCGGCCTTGCCTCCAGGCACCTGGGTCACTATCTCCGTGAGAGCTCTCCTCCCTAGAATCTTCCCAGCCGCTTTCTTCCATGTTTTCACTCACAAGCTCCTGAGAGCCTTTCCCACCCGGGTGCTCATAACTCCCACTATCACTGCTTTCCATTTGCACCTGGTTATCTTCTATGTCTGCATAAGGGTCAAACCAACCTTCATCCCAAGCCAAGCTTTCAGAGGGGGAAGGAGGCCCAGTGAGGGGAAACGCTCCTTCAGGTAACCCTTCCAAATCCTCTTCAGAATCTATCTCAGCCGGTGATGGCTCTAATGCTAATGGCACCCCCGGTGCTGTTCCCTGCCCCCCAGGCACAAACGAGAACTGCTGTGCTACACACTGCTGAACAGCTCTTACAATCAGGAAGATGGGAACTCATTTCCTGTCATTTGAACCCATTCATCCATTGAGTCCTAGTCTCCTGGGCAGTAGAAAACAAGCCTGCCCCCCCCTCCCTAGGACTCCCTAGGACACCCTCCAAACGGACCTCTCTAGGGCGGCTTACGTCGACATAAAATCGCAACATGCAATAACATTAAAACACAAATTAAAAGATTCCAGAAAAGGATCCAGTCTTTAAAAGAACACGTTATGCACAACCCGAAGGCCTGCCGGAATGAGACAGACTTGCAGGCCTTCCGAAAAGCTAGCAAGTTGCGCAAAGCCCTAACCTCCGGAGGAAGTGTATTCCAAAAGGCTGGGGCGGTGATAGGAAACGCCCTCCTCCACGTAGATGTCAGGTGGCACTGTTTCGCATTTGGCACAAGTAAAAGGTTCCCCTCTTCAGACCTAAGTGATCTCGTGGGACAGTATGGGGTGAGGCGGTCCCGCAGGTACACTGGCCCCAGGCCATACAAGGCCTTGAAAGTCAGCACTAGCACTTTGAAGGTGATCCGGTACTCGAGAGGAAGCCAGTGCAGTTCCCGCAGAATTGGTGTGATGTGGCAGCTCGGAGGAACTCCTGCGAGCAACTGAGCTGCGGCGTTCTGCAGCAGCTTGAGTTTCTGGGTCACCGACAGAGGCAGGCCAATGTGAAGAGCATTACAGTAGTCTAACCTTTAGATGACCGTAGCTTGGATCACCGTGGCCAAGTCGTGCCGGGATAGGTAAGGGGCCAGCCTCCGAGCCTGGCGGAGATGGAAAAATGCCACTCTCTGGCGGTGGAGACCTGAGCCTCCATTGTCAGCAGAGGGTCCAGAACTCCAAGGCTCTTTACTGAAGATGACGGGCATAACGCCACGCCATCCAGGGTCGCAAGCTGGCCATCCCCAGCACCCGGACGACCCAGCCAGAGGATCTCTGTCTTCGCTGGATTCACCTTCAACCTACTGGCTCGCAGCCATCCAGTAACGGCTTCAAGGCAGAGATGGAAATTATCGGGTACGGTTTCGGGCCTGCCCTCCACCCCCAGAATGAGCTGGGTGTCATCAGCGTACTGGTGGCCCTCCAGCCCAAAGCCACGTACCAGCTGAGCAAGTGGTCGCATGTAGATGTCGCATGTGGATGTTAAATCTCAACCTCCTTTTCTAAGGCTAAACAGGCCCGGCTCTTTAAGACTCTCCTTAGAGGGATTACTCATGGTCTCCAGGCCGTGGGTCATTGTAGTGGTCACCCTCTTCCTCTGGACACTTTCTAGCTGAGAGTCAAGATCTCTTTTGAACGGCTTTGCCCAGAACTGGACACAGTGTGATTCCGGGGGAAGAGGTCCGACCACAGCAGAAGGGAGGGGCACCAGGACTTCTTCCAGCTCGAGAGCTGGACACTGGACCCTTTGGATGCAGCGTGACATGAGCTGCCTTGCCAAGGATGTCTGTGGCTGAGAGATGGTCCTGGAACGGAGAGAGTGGAACCAACCCAAAGGAACCCCTGGACCACTTCCCTTGGCTCCTGTTCTGCATGTTCTGCTTGCTGGTTCCAACAGGGGGCAACGGAAGGTGGGAGGAAGCCATTCCGGAATGTTCTGCATGAAAGGGGAAGGCGGTTGGAGCTGCTGACCGGAGGGAAAAGACCAGGAAGCCACCAAGGTCAGAAAGGGGGCGGGGGCACGCTATCCAGGCGGGGGCAGTCATGTTACTGTTCTTGTTGTTGTTACTATTGTTATGTGGGTAGGGGGGGTAGAGGCCGTTGACACCAACACATTGCCCTCAAAGCCATTTGGCCTGGGATATGACCTTGGGTGGCATTTGCGCTGTAGAATTAATGCAGTTTGACGCCGTTCAAACCACCACGGTGGCTCAAGGCTACGAAACTGTGAGGGTTAGAACAACCACATTAACTAACTAACTAACTTTATTTCTGATGAGGTGCTCTGTGCGACTTACACAATTAAAATTAACAGGCTACATAGTCACCGCTTGATACTAACAATCACAGGCTCTTCTGAAGAGCCGTGTCTTGAGTGCCCCTAAAAATGTGTGTGGATCAGGAGTGGCTCTTTGGTCTGGCGGGAGGGAGGGAGTCCCACAAGAATGGGGCTGCGATTGAGAAGGATCTCTGCCTCGCGGGCTCCAAAGGGACCTCTCTAGGGCCAGGGACATCATAGAGGAGATTCTCATGAGCTGACCGTGGCAGTCTCTGGTGGTGGAGTGGCATTCAACGGTCTCTTAGATATGGGGGACCCTGACCTCGAAAGGCCTTGAATGCCAGGGCCAGGGTCTTGTAGAGGACTCTGTGTTCAACCGGCAGCCAATGCAAGCGCTGCAGAGACGGCGTTATATGGCACCTCATTGGTGTTCTTGTGAGGAGTGTAGCGGCTGCATTTTGCACAATTTGGATCTTGCGAATTGCTGCTCGAGCTAAGCTCACATACAAAGCATTGCAGTAATTCAGCCTCAACGTAACCGTGGCATGGATTACCGTAGCCAGCGCCTCTGTTGGGGAATAAGGCGCCAACTGCCTCGCTTGGCGTAGATGAGAGAAGGCCCTTTGACTTGTGGAGGCAACCTGGGCTTCCATCGTCATTTGGGAATCCAGGATAACACCAAGGAGACTCTTCACAGCGGGGGGTGGGGCTAACGGCTCCCCTTCAAAAGATGGTAATAGACCAACCAAATCTGATGGGCGGCCAGGCCACAAGGTTTCAGTTTTTGCTGGATTTACTTTCAATTTATGGGCACGTGGCCACCTTGACACCGCTCCAAGACACCGGGTGGAGTTATCCGGCACTGAGGTTGCTCCAGGTTCTAGTTTTAGGAGAAGCTGGGTGTCATCAGCGTATGGGAAACATTCTCATCCAAATCTCCGGACGAGCTTGGCGAGAGGTCGAACATAGATGTTAAACAGCATTGGCGATAGAATAGCGCCTTGGGACACTCCACAGTCGAGAGGGGATTTCTCAGGTACTTGGCCCAGCCACGCCACTCGTTGGCTGAATGAGTTGAACCACGTTATTGCTGATCCTTGAATTCCAGTAGCAGCTAATCGTTGGATGAGTGGATCATGGTCTACTGTATCGAAAGCTGCGGTGAGGTCGAGCAACACCAGCAGTACCGATCCTCCCTTGCCTTGCTGGCGACGGATGTCATCACAGCTGGCCACCAGAACAGTCTCGGTCCCGTGTCCGGGAGGGAAGCCAGATTGAAATGGATCCAGGCCATCCGTGCCATCTAAGAATTTCTGACCTTGGGTCGCTGCCACACGTTCAATCATCTTACTAAGAAACGGGAGGTTAGAGACCGGGCGGTAGTTGGTCAACATCACAGGGCCTAAGGCAGGTTTCTTTAGGGGGGGGGACTACGGCTAGTTTCTTTCAGGGCGCCTGGAAAGATTCCCTGCTCCAGGGAATTATGTATTATGGGCACCAGAGGGACATTCACCAGTGAGGGGAAATCCAGGTAACAAGATATTAACATAAAACTAGGCATGGATAATACTTGTATTCAGGGAAGACTTTTGCTGGGTTTCCCCTAACATTTTGGGCGCTCAGGCGCAGGAATGCCTTCTCCGTTTGGCTCCTACGTCTCTGTTCCAGCCTTCACAGTTTGAGGAAACAGCGGCCTTCTCCAGGTGCCTCTGAAACTGCCGGGATTTTACGCTTCTCGTCACGCTTTAATAGCCCTCTCTCCCTTTCTCTCCAAACCGGGACCCCAGGGGTAATCTACCCCCACTCTCTTCCTACCAAGCGGAAATGTACAATCACAGCGCTCTCCGAACAACAACTCCTCCCAGAACTCTAGCGTGGAACCGTAGCAAAGTGCTGCCAATCCACATTCATTCTATAGTGTGGATGCATCCTACGCCTGCCAACTCAACGCAAATCCCCAGGCACAGAAGCACCTTTTGGTGAGCATGGCCACGGAGCCTAGTTGCATGCGAGGAGGTGCTATGGGTGCTATGGCCATATCGACACTTTCCTGATTAGTCCAGGCGGAAGAGCTCTGGAGCGGCTCCGCTGTAGCCTGGGAGCCTCCTGGGGGCCTTGGGCTGATCCCATGGAGATGCATTGGGGCCACCGCCGCCATATCTTGATGGAGGCAGGCAGGATTTTCCCCGGGTACTGGTTGTGGGGGGTCGGGAGCAGGTGAGGGTTTTGCCCTCCTTTCTGCTAGAGATCCCCGTGTACAACTAGTGGGCCACTGTGTGACACAGAAGGCTGGACTAGGTGGGCTGAGGCCCGATTCAGCATGGCTCTTCTTATGCTCTTATGTTCATATTCCTGCCAAGAAGCATCTTTTTGTGGTGACATTTCTGGTGACATTGCACCTCTGAAAACGAGGGTGGGCTCCTCAGTATCGGCGTCCTCATCGGCCTTTTCGCGTTTGGGATACACTCTTGAAAGCGCTACTGGGACCACATCCATTTGGGAGTAAATAATCCGGATTTTCCGCACTCCAGAATATCCCCCGCTGCATGTTTCCTCCCAGCACGACGCACATTGTGGATCGCAAATATTTTTGGCGGACCCTCACTATCAAACTCCATTGGGAGATAGCAAAGCATTCTGCCCAGACTGTGAATGGATTGCTGGAACATTGACCATATATAGGATACGGGACTATATTATATTCATTACGCACAGGTAGGAGCCCGGTCCGGGCTGTTATGTTATACAATATATAGTGGGTTTGATTTTTGTGACAATATGTGCATTTATTCACTTCACTTGACTGGTTCTGTATTGTTGAGACATTGCATCTCTGGCCACTTGGCTGGGCACCTTGGTGTAACACCACCAGAAATGCAGCGGGGCCAGCAAGGCCTCTGCACAAGAGCTGATTGTGGGTCAGTGAGTGGACCAGATCTGGCCTGATCCAATGGCCGTGCCATAATAGTAGTAGTAGTAGTAATAATAATAATAATAATAATGATGATGATTTTGTTTTCATACCCTGCCTCTATCTCCCGAAAGGGACTTGGGGCAGCTTACATGGGGGCAAGCCCGAATAGCATAATAAAACATCACGTTAAAATATATAATGGCAACATAAAACAGAGTAAAACAACAACATTACAACAAAATATAAAAGCAAAACACCAGCCAACAACCAATGAGCTCTATGATAACAAGCAGTTTTGGGGTGGGAGGCCATTGCGGGGATAGGGCTGATGAATACAGTGCATTGCGCACGTGACAGTCGTGAGCATAGAGAGAGGGCAGTCTGAGAGCAGAGCATTGTGCACTTAAGTGCAGAACAATAATAAAGTGCATGGACAAGGTTTTGGATCCTAGTGGGGGCCAAGCTCTCTGGGGAATTTATGGAAACCGCTTCAAGCTTCGGGAGAGGCCGTCTATTAAGCTTGAATGATAAACAAATAAACAAATAAATAAATGGTCTAGTCAAAGGCGCAGCAGAACAACCATGCCTCTAAATCTTTGGGGAAGAGGGATAGGGTGGGTGCTAGCCTCATCTCCCTGGGGAGGGAGTTCCAGAGCCGGGGGGGTGGGGACGGGTTGTGGGGGGTGGGACACACCGCTGAGAAGGCCTGTCTCTCGTCCCCACCAACCGTGCCTGAGATGGGGGTGGGAGTGAGAGAAGAGCCTCCCCGGACAATCTTAGAGATTGTGTTGGTTCGGAGCGGAAGGTGCGGCCACAAAGATAGGCAGGTCCTGAAATGTTTAGGGCTTTATAGGTAATGGCCTGCACTTTGTATTGGGACCGGAATTTTTTCGGTAGGCAGTGAAGATGTTTAAACAGGGGGGTTGATAGCGCCCTGTAATTTGCTCCTGTTAACAATCCGGCTGCAGACCTTTGTAGTAACTGCAGTTTCCAGACCATCTTCAAGGGCAGCCCCACATATAGTGCATTGCAGTAATCCAACCTGGAGGTAACTAAGGCGTGGACCACCATCGTCATGCCCTCCCAGCCATCGCCAACACCTGAGCATGAAGCGTCCGCACTGAGTTCAGGAGGGCCCCCAAACTGCGGACCTGTGTCCTCAGGGGGAGTGTAACCCCATCAAGCACAGGTTGCCACCCTAGGCCCCGATCAGCCGAGTGACTGTCCTGGAGGACCTCTGTCTTATCAGGATTAAGTTTCAGTTTGTTTGCCCACATCCAGCCCATCACAGGGGCCAGGCACTGGTCCAGGTCCTGAGGGGCGCCCTCCTTGGAGTTAGGTGGAAAGGAGTCGTAGAGTGCCATCTAAGAACATAAGAACATAAGAAGAGCCATGCTGAATCGGACCTCAGCCCATCTAGTCCAGCATTCTGTATCACACAGTGGCCCCCAGTTGTACACGGGGATCTCGAGCAGAAGGGAGGGCAAAACCCTGACCTGCTCCCGACCCCCCACAACCAGTACCCGGGGAAATCCTGCCTACCTCAACCAACTCCGAGGTGGCACTTGAATGTCCTTTTCAGTAACTACCGATACACATCTGCATAGAGAGATGGCACCAAACTCAAAAACTCCGGGTGACCTCGCCAAGCGGTTTCATGTAGATGTTAAAAGCATGGGAGATAGAATGGAAACCCCACAGGCCAGTGGCCAGGGGTCCAAGCAGCTGTCCCCCAGCTCCACCAACTGGTACGGTCCTCCAGGAAGGAGTGGAGCCACTGCAAAGTAGTGCCCCCGAGCCCCATCCCAGAGAGCTGCCCCGGAAGGATACCATGGTCGATGGCATCGAAGGCTGCTGAGATGTCCAGGAGAACGAACACGAACACCCCCCCCCCCCCTGTTGAGTTCTCTGCAGAGGTCACCCACCTCTCACTTTGAGAGGCACACAGACTCCAGTATTGGTTTTATGATAGCTAGCTATATTGGTTACACAGACAAACATCACATATACTTACTCAGTATCCATACACCCGACATTCATACTCACTACCTCTCCCTGTTAAGTGGCTCAGTCTGTTAGGATGAAGGAGGTGGGTGGACAGGCGCTGCATTCCTCGCAGATCCGGCGCACCGTCGAAAAGGAAATGTGTCTCCTATGTAGAGACGCTTTTTGTGCCTACCCATTACTGGGTTGTTTCGATAACCTCTATCATTCAGTTCATACCTGTTGGGACTTCATCAATTCCAAAACACATAGGTTGTTTCTTAAGGAAACATTGCCTTTGAATATGTCAACAGGTGTTGCCGACAGCCATGAGTTCAACCGTTGACCTCTGGATTTCTCACGAGCACTTTTCATGTCGCAGCTCATACATTTCTTCGCCTCTTCCATAATGCCATTTCCAGGTTCAAATTCTGGAATGGTCCCTTCGGCCTTGCCAGACTCCGAGAGGCCCCCGCCATCCAGTTTCATTCAATCCATGCATTACATTGTGATCACCGGGACTCCCTGCTGCAGCTGAGCCATGAGCCCGCTTCATTTTGGCCCAGGCGCCCTCCTCCTCCCACCATGGTTTCAGCCCCCCCAGGATCCCCATAGGTGAAGACATAGAAGTGGAACACAGCGTTCCGGTATGGGAAGGACCCCGGGACCCCTTTCTGACCACGTATTCATTGTGAGATGTTATTTGAACACACTGTTCCGTTCTGTGGTCGCACAGGAAACACCAAGTTGGAGACCGCACTCAAGCTGAGGAAATCAAATGGCGGATTCAGCAAGACGCCCGTCGGCGCCAGCGCCAGCGCCAGCGCCAGCACCAGCGCCAGCGCCAGCACCAGGTAAGGTCCTTCCGCTTGAAATTCCTGTTTGCTAGAATGCAGGAGTACACCTCCTTGATCAGCTTGGGAGTTTCCACAGAAGCCTGGGAGTTGCAGTTTTGCAACCTCTCTGGCCTCCCCTGGCAAACGGAGTCAGGTGT
This sequence comes from Anolis apletophallus, assembly GCA_030556195.1. Taxonomy (NCBI): domain Eukaryota; kingdom Metazoa; phylum Chordata; class Lepidosauria; order Squamata; family Anolidae; genus Anolis; species Anolis apletophallus. Next base: position 117,442,882 of record JARBWK010000012.1, on the reverse strand, counting down.
CCCTTTCCCCAGCCCCATCACGGGGGACGACACAGAGCATTGGGAGGTGGCCTTTTACGAACACCTCCCTTAGTTTGGTTAATTCAAGTTCGCTAGGGTCCCCCAGCCCTGGGAAGCAGCAGTTACAGTGGTGCCGAACTGCGTGCCATCTTGTCCTGTGTAGACGTGAAAACGAGTGGAATTGAGGGGGTCTCGCTTGAAGCAGAGACCTGGTCCCCCTAATTTCGAGGATTCGAGATGGGAAAATAACCCTGGCGAGCGATTTCCAGCGCCCCGGAAAGCCCCAGAGAGAGATTTCTCACCAAGATCTGAAGTGTGCCGACGAGAGAAGGTTCGTCCCAGCGGAGAAGGAGGACAAGCCGCAAATTTCCTGAGCCCGCAAAGCTTGACATGTCTATTGACAGCTTTTAGACAATATTTATACAATTTTTCCAGCCTTACAGTTTGAATTCCCCGCCCGCCTTCCCTCCCGCGCCGCCTCCTGATTGGATGAAATGTTCGAAACAGCTGGGAGGCGGTTTGCCGGCCGGCGCGTCTTAGCCAATCAGAGGCTTCAATCAGCCAATGAGGGATTTCTCCCACTCGGCGGCTTGGGCCAATGGAGGAACAGGAGCAAAGGCATGTTGAAACAATTGAGGCCGGAAGTCCCTGCGATTGTTCTAAGATTATGCCGATGAGGCTCTTGATGAGCGGGAGGGGCCGCCTGGGCTGCTCATCCCACTCTCTATTGTAAACAGAACGACCCTTTGATTGTCTTTTGCTGAGTCCGGGGTCTGTCGTTTCGATGTTTCATTTAAGTTCAATGGAAGGAGATGTGATCTGAATGTCTGCGTCGGCCTTTCCGACCGGCCTCTGTAGTAATTGAGAGAAATCTCCATGAGGTTTCCGGGCATCGGCCAGACGAACCTCAGAATGCAAATTCCCAAAGACCCGGCGATGGGCTCAGGTATTTGCCCAAGGGGGGGGGGGCAAACAAAAGGGTGAGCCACCACTCATTGCCCACGCCAGGAAAAGATCTTGGCTTGTTACTTACAGACAGTTTTGGTCAGAAGTTACATTTCTCATGGGGGGTGGGAGGGGCCATGCGGGAAAGAGACACAGGTCTGGAGCAATAGGGAAATATAACGTCATTTCAGCTATTTCCATCGTTTTATTCACTTGCAACATTCATTAATTTCATAGCGAGACATTGGAAACCATAGAGAAAGAGTTCCAGTTCCAAGGCATACAAAGGGGAGGTGGGGGCGTGGGGGAGGGGGCTTGGGGAAAGTTGGTACTTGGGGAAGTTTATTGTAGTTTCCCCCGAGGACTGGACCAGGTGAGTCTCTTTTCTATGAACTTCTCACCATGATTCCCCCCAGAAACGTATGGACTGAAGCTGTACGTGGCCTCATGCACTACTGGGCTATATTCTCCCTTCTCCCCTTGGGAGAGGAGGGTGTTATTGGTGATGGTGGAAATATTCCCTTTGTGATTCTCTTCCTACGTGTTTCCCCGTTCCCATGTACCTTTTGAAAACAATATAAGAAAATGCCACGTGTTTGCAACCAGCTGATGCGAGATGAGGTCAGGGCAACCACGTTCCAATCCGCACCTTTCAACCCTGTCATCAAGAACCATTGCATGACGATAATAATAATAACAACAATAGGGCTTTCCGGGTGTAGCGACAGAGGCCATTCTGTTTCTCAATGAAGACCCCTCGTCTCACAGCAGGGAAGACTTCGGAGTTTCGCTTCTCTTTCACGCTGGGAATATTGGCATAATTGTTTCCCATTCATCGCAACGGCTGGTTTTTCCTGGCTTCGGACCCCAGGAAGCCCAGCGCCTGCCCTTTGTCAACAGGAAGGGGCGGATAGGACCGGCTTCCCATTTCCCACAGAGAACAAAAGACTTCCCTCGGCTCGAAAGGCCAGGGACCTTCATTCACATAACGACTGATTTAATCAAGGAACTTCCAGCTACATTGTTTTCTACAAATTCCCGCCTCTCGCTTCCCATTCGCCAGGACGGAGGCGGCGCTGCTTCACTATTGGCTCCAACTCCAGCTGGTCCTGACGTTCCATCCAATCAGCATGGAGCTGGCCGGCGCGGGCGGGCGAGAAATTTAAATTTTGACAGCTCTGTATAAATATAAATATGGCCTGTATTTCAAATGTAACCTTACGACTGCTTTGCGGCAAGGGTATTGCGGCGGTCACCCTCTTCGGCTGATGGGAAATGAAGACCTCGGTGGCTTTTCTTCAACTTTTGGTGAGATCTCCCTGGGAAACAATTGGGGGGCGAACTTTGCGCCCTGCTTTGCTCACCAAGGGTTTCGATCCCTCTTTTGGGCGCTAGGGCTCTTGCCCCTTTTGGGCAGGGCCAACCCAAATTATGTTCGGTATCGAAAGCACCCCCGACAGATGGCCATCCAGCCTCTGCTTAAAAGCCTCCAAAGAAGGAGCCTCCACCTCACTCCACGGCAGAGAGTTCCACTGCTGAACAGCTCTCACCATTAGGAAGCTGCTAGGTGTCCAGTGTTCGGCCCCGTGCCTGAGAAAAAGGCAGGGCGGGGCCAAAAGAAGGAGGGGTTTGAGGAGGGATTCCTGGGCAAGCTGGTGCAGGTGTAAACGACAAGGCTCCTGCTAGTCGGTGAGAGCCTGTTGGGGATCTCATGTCCCCAGGATCCCAATCACTGACGAGGGGGTCGAGGGGCTTCTTGTACCTGGGGGGTGGGAGAGGTGAGTTATCTTCCCTTTTTGTCGTGTTTAATATCTTTTCTGATGTTGGGTCAGGTTCCTGGGTAGGAGCCGTGGCCACGGCCCTCGCCCGGTTCCTAAAGTCTAAAGTTGTGTACCATCAACGCGCATTTAATGTGGCTCCTCTGTTACAGGGAAACTGCCCAGAAAAGACAGTGTAAAGCCAGTTGCAAAAAAGCCGCCTCCGCCAGGTAAGCAAGGGGGGATCCACAAGTGGGTGAAGGGGTCTTGCAGCACATTTGCGAGGAACTGAGAGAAAGAGGTGCCCAGTCTAAGCTGCCCTGGACTGGGAGTGAATGCACCCTGCAGAATCCTGGGAGTTGTAGTTCTGCAAGGTCTGCATTTATCTAACAGTGCAGGTGCACCATTAGTCCACTTCATCAGGTGTAGTAACACAATGGAAGATTGGGACCACAATAGGTTGCCCATATTTGGGTCTTTCTTGGTGGTATCACATAGCCTTATAGAATCCTTATAGAGTTGGAAGAGACCTGATAGGTCCACCAGTCCACCCCCTGCCAAGAAGTAGCAAAATTGCATTCAAAGAACCCCCGACAGATGGCCATCCAGTCTCTGCTTAAAAGCCTCCAAAGAAGGAGCCTCCACCGCACTCCACGGCAGAGAGTTCCACTGCTGAACAGCTCTCACCGTTAGGAAGCTCTTCCTTGTCAGAATATTGAGCTCCTTAGCTGTGTGGAGGAAAATACTTCTGCAGACCCAGAATGAGTACAAACAGCTTTGCTGGCACAGACAAATGGCACAGACATCCAACACTTAACACCAGCCACATGGGAAGGAGGAAGCTGGCTTGGAGCCTCCTACATATACTGGTCACCGGGTCTTGCGTCATCTCTCTTTAACCCTTTCAGCACCCAGACCTCAGTTCTGCACAGTCACTAGTAGGCTGATGAAATCCAAGCACACAGCTTGCATCATACATACGTTGCATCATACATTGCACCTCATTTACATTTCATCTAATACACAACACATAATACTTTCACAATTCCCCTCTGAAATGCAAATTTCTGTCCATCTATATACACAATATCTAAGCATACATCTTCAATTCTGTTCATTTTTTAAAATAAAATGTTCTTTATTATGATTTTCAAGAAATAAAAAGTAACATATATACATCACATGAACACAGGGAAAGGAGGGGAACAGGGATGGGTATGGGGAGGGAAATGGGGGAATTGGGGGGGGGGGTGCCGTACATGACAAAAGGGAGAGGAGAGTAAAATAATCTCAGTAGATTTTACAACTTGTGATTTAGTTATCATTCTTCATCCACAGCATTCGGAATTTCTACTTTTGTTCATTTTTAACCTTCTTTGAACCACTCCTCATTACGATTACTTAGTCAATATAGTTTTATCTTGCCGGAACTAGCATTTCCATCATTACATTTCAATTCTACAGAGGGTACTTAATATACTTATTCAATAAACATATACAACATGTGAATACACATAACTATTGCAAAGAACATTTCAATCACATTATTATTGCATTATTTGTGTTCATAATACAGATACAAATACACTATCCACTACACAATCAATATACATCTTAACACAACCTCTCTCACATCTTACACATTTCTTTTCACAATATAACTGCTTCTATCATTACAAGCGCAGTTATTGTAACATTGAACAATAAACATTTCATTGTAGCACATCATTTGGACATTTATCTTGCACATTTATCTGTAACCCAATTCATCTCTGTGAAATCTCTGGTTTCCTGTGGATTTCTCTCTCTCAAACGTGCCTAACTTCTTTAACACTCTGCCTCACACACAGGGGCGGTCTAAGGTAATTTTAAATGGTAGGCGAACATTATTTTGGTGCCCCCCCCAAAAAAACATTATTTTGCCGCCCCCCATGTAAAACAAATATACAATTATAATATCACAATACCATTAGTAGTATTATATTGTATCAATGTATATACAATATATTATACCATACTCATACTATATTATATCATAATTATATTATACTACATTACAATATAATTATATTATAATATATTGACATTATAATATAATGTAACATGCTATTATATTATTATTATAAAATAATAAAATTATTTATTTAAATAAAATTATCCTCTACTAAATATTTTCATTACTCCTATAAAACTCAAATAACCCAAAATAAAATAAAATATTATATATTACTATTTTGTACAACACCACTATACTGCAATATTGTTTGTAATATTACATGTAATATAAAATATATCATCATTCTATTGTTATATTGTATTGTTATTATACTGTATGACAATATTAAGCAGAACTGTATAATAATCAACAAGAAATGCAATGTAAATGCATCAAAATCAGAATATATTACCTACCACCCATCGTCTCATAATTCATAGGAGTCTCCCATAAGTCCAAAATTAGGATCCCAATGTAAATGTAAATAGAAAAACAGCCAAAATGTTCAAATGAGGTCGAATACAGGCAGCGCGGCCTGGGCAAACTTGGGCCCTCCCTCCCTCCTTCTAAGTGTTTTGGCCTCCAACTCCCACAACTCCTCATAGCCTCAGGCCCCTCAGGTCTAGGCAGAAATAGAGCCGAAGCAAGGAAGGAGGGAGAGAAGAGGTCACAGAGGAGGAGGAGAAAAGCCCTTCATTCATTCCTTCACTTACACTTCCTTCACTGATTCTTTTCTCCTTCCCTGCAAACGCGCTCGTGCGCGGCGGAGACAAAGGGAGAGGGGAAGCACTCCCTGCCTGCCCGATAGGGAGTGCTTTGCTTACAGGCTTCTGCTCAAGGGAGCTACTGGGCATGCGCGGAGGTTTTCACGCACGTGCAGTTGCTCCTGCGCTCAACTTCAGCTCCAGAGCAACTGTGCCTGTGTGAAAACTTCCGCGCGTGCCCAGAAGCGGCGTCGGAGCGCACAAGGCCGGGGTCAAAAAGCAGGCAGCTGCAGCACTGTCTGAGGAACATTGGCAGGGCCAGGATGGCGCCCCATGTGGCCAGGATGGCGCCCCCTTCCCAGATGGCGCCCTAGGCGGCCGCCTACTTGGCCTATCTTGTAGGACCACCCCTGCTCACACAGAAACAGACCTCTCTCTTCCTCCTTGGTTTGTGTCTTGCATTTGTCTCACACAGACCATGCAAACTTAGAACACACCGTTCAAAAAACACATCACATGGTTTTACTGCAGAATCTCTTCATTTTCAATCACATCTGCACCTTCAACATTATTCAAAAACACAACACAGCACACAACACCCCTACACATTATTATTATTATTTACTTCTTGGTGTTTTGCTCTGCACTGAATTTTCTTACTTCCTCTATCACCTCTTGCTTAATTGCCTTAGGTGTTACCTTTCCTTTAGGTGTTTGTGTTCTTTCCTTCTTTTGTGTATCTATCTGTTCCTTGGGCGAACTACAACTCTCTTCCTTACATACTGTACTGTTTCTATACTTTGGAAAACCATGCAAACATTCTGTGTTTAAATGTATCTCATCCCAATCTTCTATTTTGTTGAAATATGCTAGTTTCGTGAACTTCACCGTGTCTGGGTTATCCAAAAATCTATAACAATCATTCTTTGCATACCCTAGGAACTTCATTTCTTCATGTGTTACTGTCTTGTTGGTTCTTTCTTTTGCTGACAAAATCACCTTCGCCTTTTGACCAAATAACCTCAGATATTTGAAACAAGGAACACGATTGTACATTTTTCTAAAAGGAATATCTTGTATGCATTGATCCCACAACCTATTCATGAGGTAATTGCTCGTATTTAGGATTTCTGTCCAATACATTTGTGAGAACTTACTGTCTTTTAGAATGCATTTCTCCATTTCTCTCAACGCTTACATTCTTTTCAATGCTACACTTTCTTCCCCCTTTAACTCCTCAATATTAACACATTCTACATTTCTGTCCTTTAGCATCTGTTTCAGCTCTGCACCACAGATTTCCATTCCTTTATCAAAAATTAATTTACCCAGTGTTACTCCGTATCCATTCTCAATCAAATCCAACCAGCTTGCTAATTTGTCTTTTGCCTCGGACAAATACTTCAAAAAATACACATACGAAAAACGGCTCAATCGTTCTACGAAAAGCATTGCATATTGTGAACCACCAACACTTTTTTCAAGAGGACCTTCTATACAAACATGTGCTGCCTCAAACAACTTAGTTACTTTTATCTTTGATTTCTTGTGGTATTTTTAGAGGCACCTTTTCACTTTTTCACAAATATTTATTTATTTATTTATTTATTTATAAATTCGATTTGGTAGACCGCTCTCTCTGGAGCCCAGAGCGGTTTACAGCATAAAATCAATAAAACATCAGTAAACAGATAAAAGACGTATACCCAAAAGCCCCCTCCCACAAATGATCCCCGCAATAATACGCAGAGGCACATGGCAGGACGGTATGTTGGCAGCTGGCAACTAAGGAGGCATCAGTTGGGACCAAATGCCTGCCTGTATAGCCAAGTCTTCACAGACTTGCGGAAGGCCAACAAACCCCGTAGTGCTCGTATCTCCTCCGGCAGAGAATTCCAGAGGGTCGGAGCGCCACTGTAAATGCTCTCTGCCGGGTGCTCGAACAGCCTACAGATCTTAATACTAGGGACCTCTAGTAGATTAAGCCCCTCTGAGCGCAGTGATCTTCTGGGTTTGTATGGGGTAAGACGCTCCTCAAGTACACTGGCCCCAAACCATATAAGGCCTTGAAAGTTAGAACTAACACCTTGAAGGAGACCCGGAATTCGATGGGAAGCCAGTGCAGTGCACGCAGGAGTGGGGTCACATGCGCAGATCTTGGGGCTCCCGACAGCAGGCGCGCTGCTGCGTTCTGCACCAGCTTAAGTTTCCGGATCACCGACAAGGGTAGGCCAATGTACAGCGCATTACAGTAATCAAGCCCTCGAGATGACCGTGGCTTGGATCACCGTGGCCAGGTCGCAGCGGGAGAGGTAAGGAGCCAGACGTTTCGCCTGCCGCAGATGGTAAACGCTGTCTTGCAAGCGCAGGCACCTGCGCTTCCATCGACAGTTGGGTGTCTAGCTGGACCCCAAGGCTCTTTACTAGGGGCTGTGGGCGAAGTGCCACACCATCAAACGCCGGCAACTGGGTCTCTACCCCTCCGGGCGGCCCAGCCACAAGATCTCCGTCTTCGTCGGGTTCACCTTCAACTTACTGGCTCGCAGCCATCCAGTTACGGCTTCTAGGCAGAGATGGAAATTATCGGGTACAGATTCCACCCCGGGGTCCATCCTCAGAATGAGCTGGGTGTCATCAGCGTACTGGTGACATTCCAGCCCAAAACTCCGTACCAATTGGGCGAGTGGTCGCATGTAGATGTTAAATAACAGCGGGGAGAGAATGGCCCCCTGAGGAACTCCACAATGTAAGGGGGAGCCCTCGGAGACCACCCCTCCCCATTTCACTCGCTGCAGGCGGTTTTGGAGGAAGGAGGACAGCCAGTTGAGAACATTTCAGATCACAAAAGCATTCTTCCATCTTATACTCAGGGCATAAATTCAATGTCTTCTTCAAAACTTCCATGCTAGCATGCCCCATCACTCTGTGGAACAAATGTAAGCATCTGTCATGCTGAATTTATTTATGTATTTATTATTTATTTATTTATTATTGAGGCTTCTATGCCGCCGACTCCCGGGGGCTCGCGGCGGCTCACAAGAGCCAATGGCATGACAACAAAGGGTTAAAACATAAAACAGTTAAAACAATAGCAATAACATTAAAACAACAGAGCATTAAAACAACAGAGCAGCAGCAGATGCAGCAGTATAGCACATAAAAACACGCGGGCCTACTCACCGAAGGCCTGCCTAAACAACTGAGTTTTGCAGGCCCGTCTAAACGGGAGTAAGTCCCGCAGCCAGTGCAGATCCTGCAAGATTGGAGTTATACGGCAGCTTGCTGGAGCCCCAGACAGGAGCCGGGCGGCAGTGTTCTGTACTACCAACACACATAACTTCCACATTGTCTTCCTCACCAAACCCATTGACTTTCTCAAACACCTCATACATTTTATTACGTTTCACTCCTTTGCCAACTAGTTTCCCTTCTCTGTTGTAAATATAACAGTATATTCCCTTGAATGACACTCTATACTGTTGTTCAGTTAACTCAGCTGTTTTTTCCGTTCTGAAGTCAAGGCTATTAGGATATCTCTTACGCCTCCTCCTCTGGCTTGGCGAAAAGCCCTGTGGACTCTTTCGATTTCAGATTGTGTTATTTCCAAGCCTAACCCTTGAAACCATGCAATTAGCTCCACTTCCAGGTGTTCTCAGGTACCTGTTCTGGGGAGCCAGTCAGTCTTAAATTCCTTCTTCTCTGCCGATCCGAAAGGTCAGAAACTTTAAGTTTTAACGCTGCAATTTCTTCCTGGTCCTGACATGATTTTTCCTCAGTCTGTTTAAGTTTCTTTTTAATTGTTTTGTTATCTTGTTGAATTGTCATCATTTGCTTCAATATCACGTCAACCTTTGAATTCAAAGAGTCAGACAAGTCTGCTATCGTTTGTTGAACATTTTGCAGCTCCCGCTTGGACGCCATTTTGGCCGACTTCCCAGTTTTATGTTTACTTGATAAAGTCTCTTCCCCCCAATATTTATACGAGAAAAGAAGAGTTCAGCCGCCGCGGGGGTCTCTTGTGGAGGGTTACCTTTTAACTGCTTGGCCCATCATCTCTCTACCTGATAAGATGGGTTTGAATTCTGCTCCTGTCTTCTGGAGTATTGCCCCCCCTCCCCCCAAATTTGGTCCCATCTGAAAACTTGATGATCAGGCCTTCTGACCCTGCTGACCATTAATCAAGACCCTGAACAGGACCGGGCCTGGGGTGGGACCCTGCTGATGGCGCTCCAGTCGCCACTTCTTCCCAGGGTGAAGAGGAAGCCTTGGGCAGAATCACTTCTTGGCTGACCGGACAGTAGTTGGTTGGGCCATCCTTTCTCCCCTTCTTGAAGATTGATTGGGGCCACTTTGGCCCTCCTCCCATCTGCCGGGACTTCTCCCGTTCGTTCTCCAAGAACTCTCCAAGGGGATTGCCAATCGTTCCGAGAGGCCTTCCTTCCGCCGGTTCCTTCAATGCTCTTGGGTGCGGCTGATCCGGCCCTGAAAGGGGGCTTGAACCCGTTTAGAGCGGCCAGGTATTCCTGGAGGACTTGTTTCCCAATCTGGAGCCGGGTGTCCTCTAATCCCTCATCCGCCCCATCTTGCTGAGGGTGAAGAGGACTTTCTTTCTGTGAGAAGACCGAGGCAACGACGGCATCGAGTAGATCTGCCTTCTCCTCGAAGAGCCCCCATCGCCCCCTTGTTCTTCCTTTGTGTACTGACGTAAGAAAAGAGGCCCTTTGTATTGTTCTTAAGCTCGAGCGCGCCTTGTGCTTTTGCCTTGCGGACCCTTTCCCGAGGGGAGTTGGCTGTGGGCTTGGATTCTTCTTTGGTGATGCCCCCCCCCTTCCCCACGCCTGGCGCCTGTCTCTCTGGAGCCTGGGCATAGTCAGACGTTCTCTGGACGTGCGTTCTGGCTTCTTTGCCCTTGCCTGACTTTTTTCTCTTTGCGCCTTGAGCGTTCCACTCTTTTGCAGTGAACGACAATGTAAAGCAGGCCACGGAAGGTAAGTTGGAGCCGCAGCAAGATCACACATATTAAAACATGGCTGCCTCTCCCCTCTCAACCTTGTTTTCCCCAAGCCAAGTGCCCACAGCTTCTGAAGCCGCTCCTCACTGGGATTCACAGTTTCCAGGCCTTTTGGTGGCCCTCTTCCTCTTGAATGGGTTTGCCCAGAAAGGGACGCGGGGTGTTATTCCAGGTGAGGTCTGGCCAAATGACTTCCCTCGATCTCAACACTGCCCCCCTGTGGATGCAACCTAGAATCACATTGGCTTTTAAGCTGCTGCATCACACCACGCGTGGGCTCACGTCCAGCCTTGACACTGAAGGTATTTTTTTTTTATTTCTTCGATTTTGTATTCCGCTCCTCCCCACAGGCTCGGGGCGGATAACAGCAATATATATGGGCATCATGTCGCAGACATGCAGCCCTACAATAAAAACATAAGAACACATTAAAAACACAATACATCACATCACGAGGTGCAGGGTGACATACAAAAGGTTTCTTGGGGTACCATCCTTCTGTGCCTAGTTGAAGGCTAGTCCGAAGAGGGCGGTCTTACAGGCCCTTCTGAAAGGAGCCAGCTCAGACATGGCTCGAGCATTGTCCGGCAGAGAGTTCCACAGCGCCGGAGCTGCCGCAGAAAAAGCTCTCTGTCTAGTCACAGACAGGTGGCAGGAGCGGATTGATGGTATCGTCAGCAGCTTCTGTTCATCTGAACGCAGTGATCTCGGGGGTAGATACGGGGTAAGGCGGTCCCTCAAGTACGCAGGCCCTAGGCCGTGTAGGGCCTTAAAGGTCAGTACCAACACCTTGAAGGCAATTCGGTACTCAATGGGAAGCCAGTGCAGCTGCCGGAGGATGGGCGTGGTGTGCTCCTCACCGACGAGCCCGTCAGCAAGCGGCGGCGGCATTCTGCACTAGCTTGAGTTTCCGAATTGTCGACAAGGGAAGGCCAACGTAGAGGGCGTTACAGTAGTCCAGTCTTGAGATGACCGTCGCTTGGATTACCGTCGCCAGGTCGCTCCTGGACAGGTAGGGCGCCAGTCGCCTAGCCTGTCGTAGGTGGAAGAAAGACACCCTGCTGACCGCCGAGACCTGAGACTCCATGGTCAGCAGGGAGTCCAGCTGAACACCCAAGCTCTTAACTGAAGATGACGGGCTAAGCCGCTCGCCATCGAGGGTAGGCAACCGGCACCCACCCAGCCCAGGGTGACCAGGCCACAGGATCTCCGTCTTCGACGGATTCACCTTCAGCCGGCTGGCACGCAGCCAACCAGTCACGGCTTTGAGGCATCGATGGAAACAATCGGGTACGGTGTCCGGCCTGCCGTCCATTCTCAGCAGAAGCTGGGTGTCATCAGCGTACTGGTAACACTCCAGACCAAAGTTGCGGGCCAGCTGGGCCAGGGGGCGCATGTAAATGTTGAATAATAAGGGGGAGAGGATGCCCCCCTGGGGGACCCCACAACTAAGTGGGAGTCTCCCGGAGACCTCCCCGCCCCCCTCCACACGTTGTCCCCGGCCCTGGAGGAAGGAGGCCACCCATTGAAGGGCGGTCCCCCCGACCCCAGCGCCGGCTAAACGGTGGGTCAACAGTGCGTGATCTACCGTATCAAACGCTGCTATCAGATCTAACAAGACAAGCAGGGCTGACCCGCCCTGGTCCAGCTGGCGGCGAAGTTGGTCTGTAATGGCGACAAGCACGATCTCCGTCCCAGGCCCAATACGGAAGCCGGACTGGAAGGGATCGAGTCCAGCTGTGTCATCTAAGAACTGCTGCAGCTGATCCGCTGCTGCCCTCTCAATTACTTTCCCCAAGAAAGGCAAGTTGGAAACAGGCCTGTAATTGGAGGGAGCCGAAGGGTCTAAATTCGGCTTCTTCAGCAGCGGTCTTACCATAGCCTCTTTCAGTCCCCCTGTTGATCTTCTCTCTCCCGGCCGTCGTCCTCCTCAAGCAAGGAAGGAGGGGGGCGCCCTCGCGTCGGCGGAAGCCAAAGACAGCCTGCCTCCACAGCGCACGCGTCGACGGCGACGCTTCCGGCGGCGTCTTCTCTTCATCCTGCCTCCTTCCGAGGGGTGGGGGCCGGGGGGACCTCCTGCGTCACCTCCAACGCATCACTCCGTGGGTCGGCTGCATCAGCGGCTGAGTCATCGGCGGGGGGGGGGGGGCGGTCTCTCCAAGGCTCCTCTTCCGGCGTCTGCGCTGGTGATGAGTACGCCTGCGCCTTGGTTCCTCCTCGGCCCACGGGCGTGGGGGGGGGCGAGGCATGGCCTCCTTGAGCGTCCTCAAGGCCGTGCGCCATCTTGCCCCCCACCCTCAGCTCCTCCAGCTCCCTCTTGGTGGAGAGCGACAAGGAGGCGCGTCTCGGTCGGGGGAGCGTCCAATGCTCCAGCACCTGGTTGACATCAAAAGAGGTCTCAGCTCCCAGGTCTGGTATAGTGCAGGGGTGCTCACACTTTTTCAGCATGCGAGCTACTCTTAAAGTAACCAAGTCCAAAAGAGCTGCCTGCCCCCGCCGCGCGCTCTTGCCACCGCGCGTGCTCCTGCGGCTGTTTCCCGCCCACGCAGCGCTTCTTCCGCCTGCAGGGCATTGCAGGAAGGAGAAAGCACGAGGCGGGGCATCCAGAGGGAGCGCTCCGCCCTGCCTGTCTCGCCGGCAACGGAGGCTGCGCAGCTGTTTCTGGACGAGAGAGAGAGAGGCAGGGCGCTCCCTCCCTCCAGAGGCCCCGCCCCGTGCTTCCTTCTTCCTGCAATGCTCTGCAGGCGAAAGAAGCACCGCAAGAGCGGAAGCCAGCAGCAGGAGCGCACGTGCGCGCAGGGTGTGCACACGCATGGTAGGAGTGCCCCATCCGGCTGGTGAGGCCCGAAGATCACCTGGAAGAGGGCCAAAGATCTACTAGTAGCTCCCGAGCTACCTAATGAGCACCCCTGGTATAGTGCGACCAACAATCAAAGCTGCTCTTGCCCAGGGACCCCACGCTCTCCACGGAGACGTGTGCCATCAACGCGCATTTAATGTGTCTCCTCTGTTGCAGGGAAAGGGCCCAGAAAACAGAGTGTAAAACCAGGTCCAAAACCGAAGCCTCCGGAAGGTAAGCAAGGGGGTGACCCATAAGTGGGTGAAGGGGTCTTGCAGCACATTTGCGAGGAACTGAGAGAAAGAGGTGCCCAGTCTAAGCTGTCACAGACTGGGAGTGAACGCACCCTGCAGAATCCTGGGAGTTGTAGCTCTGCAAGGTCTGCACTTATCTAACAGTGCAGGTGCACCATTAGTCCACTTCATCAGGTGCAGTGGTGAAACGGAAGGCTGGGGCCACAATAGGCTGCGCATGTTTGGGTCTTTCTTGGTGGTCTCATTTAGGATCATAAAATCCTAGAGTGGGGAGAGACCTGCGGGGGGGCCATCACCCAGTCCAACCCCCTTGTGCCAAGAAGCAGGGAAATTGCATTCAAAGCACCCCCGACAGAAGGCCATCCAGCCTCTGCTTCAAAGCCTCCAAAGGAGGAGCCTCCCTCCACCACGCTCCAGGGCAGAGAGTTCCACTGCTGAACGGCTCTCCCAGTGAGGAAGTTCTTCCTTGATGTTCAGGCGGACTCTCCTTCCTTTCCTGTAGTTTGAAGCCATTTCCCCATTGCGTCCTAGTCTCCAGGGCGGCAGGAAGGAAGCTTGTCCCCTCTTCCTCCCGAGGACTCCCCCTCACCTATTTACCCATGGCCCTCCCTCACCATGCCTCCGCTCAGCCTTCTCTTCTGGGAACCACACAACACCCACATTATACGAGTTGCACAACTCCAAGTTGCATTGGGGTGGCAGGAATCCTGATTCGTCGGGAAGGCCCCAAAGCGTCCACAGATGGGTCTTGGGGGCTGCATGTGGGCCATGGTCATTGGACCTTTGCCACGGCCATCTTCAGAAGCCGGGCCTGAGCGAGAAGGCTCTTCCGCGGGCGCTTCGGCAAGGCAACCAGGCAGGAAAGGTCATTCGGACACAGTTTTCCATTGTGCTTAGTGCCCTAGAAAGCACCCGCTCTTGGAGGTAAGCAGGGCCCGCCCTAACTAAGGCTTGGGTGGGAAGCCGCCAAGGTGCTGTAGGGAGGATTGCCTAGGAGGGAACGGGCAAAGCCGTCTCTGGGAGTCCTGACCTAAGAAAACCCTGGGAAATTCATGGGGACCCCGCAAATCAACAGATGGCTGGGCAGGACACGCACGTATTGCGCAGTGCAATCCATGAGAGAGGACCAATAAAGGCAGGATGAAGGCGCAAAACCTGCCCCGGCCCCCCTTGCCGCATTCCTCGGAATCCCGCCGTGTCTTCCGACCCCATCCCTGCCACTCAAAGCCCCGCAAGGAGTCCGTCTGCAGCGCGGGCGCGCCCTTGCCTCCCCCGTCCGCTGCGTCCTCAACTACAGCGGTTGCACCCGAGTGTGAAAACGCACTCTGCCGTAACGAGGATGGAGTGGCTGCTGCTGATCCCTTGCTTTCTGCTTGTCCTTCCAGAAAAGGAAGAAGAGGAAGAACAGGAAGAGGAAGAGGAAGAGGAACTAGAGGAAGATGAGTCCCCCGAAATGAGATATGCCCTTCTACTGGTCTGCATCCTCATGTGCTGCTGCTCGGCCGTGTTGTTCTCGAGATGTAAGTGCCTTCCTCCTCCTCCTCCGAGAAAGAGCGTCCCTTAGGGGTTTCCTTTTTTTTTTTTAAATGAATATTTTTTATTGATTTATTTACATACAGAATAAAAACCACATCCAAACAACAAAACATAACAAAACAGAACAGTGCACTGTGAAAGTGCCCCTTCCACCCTCACTAACATCCACACCCCTCCACCCTTCTGAGGGTTTCATCGCCATTCTTCTTTCCCTTCAGGCCTTCAAGCCTTTGGACAGTTTACGTTACAAATTAAACAGTAGATCCAACTTATTCCTCGTATCTTGATCTCGAGTTTTCCAGATAATATATTGTCTTACCCGGTCCCATCGCCCCAACAGTTCCTGCAGTTTATTCTCCTCCATCTCATTAACCCTAATCTCCATAATTTCAAATTGAATGTGCTCTACCAGGTACCGCAGCCAATTCTTAATTGTCCATTTGGAGGAGTCCTTCCAACCCAGAACTATAACCGATTGTGCGCTTTCAATCATAGCTTCCTTAATTCCTCCATATTCCCCCAAGTCACTCTTTCTCACCAATATCGCAATCTCCTTTGTAATTACCCAATTTATGTTCAGTGCCTTATTAATTTCCCCTTGTACCTCTTTCCAGAATTTCTGCACTACTGCACATTCCCAAATCAGGTGCATGCATACCCCTTTCACTTGGCACCCGTGCCAACACTGACTACTCACATTTTGAGAGAAGTATGCCAATTGGGCCGGAGTCCGATACCACTTATGCAGGAGTTTCCTTCTCATTTCCCTCACTCTTGTGTTTTTGATTTTTGCGATATTTCCCATTGTCCTTTCCATCTCTAATTCTGATACTTGGACTTCCCTCTCCCACAATTTGGTTAATTCTTGTACAGGGCTTTCCCCTGACCCTACTAACAACTTGTATATCTTTCCCACCTGAGTCCTTTTCCCTTCCTTCCATTCCCTTACCAACCTCTCAAAAGCAGTGTCCTCTCTTTGCATTGCCTCTCTAACCTCCCTCTGCATAAGGAATTCACATATTGCCCGAATTTGCAGCCACCACCTTTGTCCCAACCAATTCTCTAGTTTATCTCTCCTAATTCTGCCCCCTTCATCCACTAATTGCTCCAATCTTGTGACCCCCTTTCCTTTCAATTCCCTTATTATTCTGCTTAAATTTTCCTCCTTTTTAGGGTTCATTACCTGTAACGAGGCTACCTTCGAGACTCCCGGTGCCATCCTCCCTTGCCACCTTCTCCACACCTCCAAAGTGGCTCTCATAGGCCCTGTCAATTTCTCCACCTCACCTTTTCCCCATCTCCTAAAAATCAGTTCCTCCGATCCAATTGCATTCACTTCTCTCCCACTTTCGCCCATTTTTTTGTCTTCCACCTGTAGCTCTATCAGCCTTTCTATCTGAAACGCATCTCTATATAGCTCTAAGCTTGGGATTCCCCATCCTCCTTCCTTCTCACTCGCTATCAACCATTTTTTCCTTATCCGTGGTTTCTTATCTCCTTCCACCCACTGGTTCACTTTTCTGTCCCATTCTTTTATCTTAACTCCTGAAAGGACTCCTGGCAAGGCCTGGGCTAAATACAGAAATTTAGGCAATATCATCATTTTCAGCGCTCTTATTTTTGCCATTCTCCTCAGACATTTGTGTTTCCAGCTTTTAATTTGTTTCAGGAGTTTTTTCCAAATCTGTGCATAGTTTCCATCTACTATTTTCCCCACATTCTTATAAATCCACACTCCCAGATATTTCATTCTTTTTATTCCTAATTTTAACCCTGTCTCTTTCCTTACCTCAATCTGTTCCCTTGGGCCTGTATTTATAAACATTATCTCCGACTTTTCCATATTCACCCTGAGCCCTGACTGCCTCTCGAACTCTCTCAGCGTTCCCTTCATTGCCTTGACCATCTCCAAAGGGGACTGGGTTAATATAATTGCATCATCCGCAAATAAGTTTAGTTTCGTCTCTATCCCCCTATCCTATATCCTTTCCACGTTGTATCTTTTCTTATCTTATTCGCTAATATTTCTATTGCCAATACAAATAACATTGGAGATAATGGGCAACCTTGTTTAGTTCCATTCAATATCCTAATCTTTTCCGTCCTGTTTCCATTAACTCTTATATACGCCTCACTCCCTATATATAAACTCCTAATCACCTCACAGAAGCTATTACCCAAGTTTAGTTCTTTGCACACCTCATACAAATAAGCATGGTTCACCTTATCAAATGCCTTATACACATCCAATTTTAATATTCCTAATTTCCTCTTGGTTGCGGTAGCGTGTTGTAGCACATTCATTACATTCCTAATTGGTTCACTTATCCGTCTTTTTTTAACAAACCCATATTGATCCCCCAATAATTTTAGGTAATATTTTCTCCAACCTGTTTGCCAATACCTTTGCAAATATTTTGTAATCTTGATTCGCTAAACTTATGGGGCGGTAGGACTCCGGGCAGGTCTCGTCTCGACCAGCCTTTGGGATTGTCACAATCTCCGATATCTTCCAGGACTGTGGAATAACCTGGTTTAACAATACTTCATTAAAAAAGTTCCGTCAAATATGGTAACAATTCATTCATATATGTTTTATAAAATTCACCCGAATACCCGTCGGGGCCTGGCGCCCTTGGCATTTTTAACCCCTTGATAACCTTTTCCACCTCCCCCTGACTGATTTCTGCATTTAAGTAAATTTTGTCCCCTTCACTTACTTTCTGTCCAACTTCTATTGGTGTCCTACTAACCTCTCCTTGTTTGTACAGGGAAGGCCCAGGTAAAAAAAGCAGAGGTCAAGGCTATGTGGTTGTCCGATCATGCTCCCTTAGTAGTGACCTTAGGGGTTTCCTGATTGGTTTCCATGGCCCAGTCTCCGGGGGGGGGGGGGCGTCCACGCAGAAGGATTCATGTCGTCTGGCCGCATTTCGACTGTTTGTGTTTCAATGCTGTGGAATCCTGGGAGTTGTCGTTTGGTGAGGCACCGGCCCTCTTTGGCAGAGGAGGCCACCAACCTGGTAGAACGACAACTCCTCGGATTCCACCCAGAGCCTTGAGCATGGCAGTTGAAGTGTGGTCAAGCGGCATTCGTTCCACAGTGTAGTTGCGTCCTGGAGAGGTCACGGAAGCCAATTTTAAGTGCTTCGTCTGGTGGCTACAATGAATGCCAGGTTGGGGAGAAGGTCAGGAATTATGGCCAGGGGTTCGATCTTTTGCCTTTCACCACAGCAGGTGGCCATGACCATGTGATGACTCACATACATCCTATGGTTAGTTCTAACTAAACTATTAGCATTGAATTAATGAGGTTTGCCTCTGCCTTGACTCCTCATGGACATTGGACTGCAGGGGCCGCTCTCATTGGGGCTCACCAACAGGATCGCAGGCCCTAATTGGCCCAATGGGTCTACCTCAGAGGGAAGCAACCAAGGAGGTCCAAGCTCCTACTCCCTGATCCCTGGGGTCAAATGTTATGTGGGTTTTTTTGAGAGGGGGGAGTGTGGGTGCATTCGATCCCACTTGGACTGTGCATTCAGATCTGGTTCTGCTAAAGCATATTCCTGGGTGCCTCTTGTCGGGGGCGCATGCGTGTGGGTTTGGCCTCACTCCAAAAGGCTCAGCTGACCCCCGGTTTAATGGCAACTCCCAAAGCGCATGCTTCTAGGGCTTGCGCAAATTAACCAGCTCGTCCGCTCTATATTCTATTTCTATTTCAAATGTATAGGCCGCCACCCCCCGGGGGCTCGGAGCGGCCGACATCAGGCACGAGTGACACAATAAGAACATAAGAACATAAGAAGAGCCATGCTGAATCGGGCCTCAGCCCATCTCGTCCAGCATTCTGTGTCACACAGTGGCCCACTAGTTGTACACGGGGATCTCTAGCAGAAAGGAGGGCAAGACCCTCACCTGCTCCCGACCCCCCACAACCAGTACCCGGGGAAATTCTGTAAAACATAAGACTGATGAGCCCGGTGGGAAGGCCTGCCTGAACAGATAAGTCTTGCACGCTCTCCAAAACGCTAGTAAGTCTTGGAGCGTACCAACTTCAAGCAGAAGAGTGTTCCAAAGAGACGGGGCCGCAGCAGAGAAGGCCCTGCGCCTGGCCTTTGTAGGTCGTGTGATCTTGAGACTGGGAAATACAAGCAGCATTTGATCTTCAGATCAAAGTGATTTCTGGGGTTGATAGAAAGCGAGTCCATTTTTTAGATATAAGGGCCGGGGCAGTGTAATGCCTTGAAGGTGAGGACCAGCAGCTTAGAGATGACTCGATACTCGGTCGGAAGCCAGTGAAGTTTTCGCAGAATTGGAGTGATGTGGCACCTTGCAGCATCCCCCCCCCCCCCAAGAGTCTAGCAGCTGCATTTTGGACCAGTTTAAGTCTACGGATGGAAGACCCTGGTAAGCTGATATAAAGAGCATTGCCATAGTCCAGTCTCAAGGTGACCAAGGCCTGGATCACTGTGGCCAGGTCATCTCTACGGAGGTAGGGGGCCAGGCGTCTGATACGACGCAGATGGAAGAAGGCCGTTCTATGGATGGTGGACACCTGGGCTTCCATCGTCAGTTGGCTCTTGACTCGAGGTGACGGGCGCAAGGCCTCGCCTGTGCCTTACCTCTGCTTGCTGCTTGTACACCGAAGCAAGCGGTTTACTGAAGAATCTATGTGGGCAAAGCAGTAAAATTAGCAAAAATGGTAAAGTTCCAAAACGGAGGATAATCCATGAACTTCAAGGCAAAACAAGCTACAAAAACCCATGAAATAAGGCACAAGAACCCATGGATCAAGGCAGCATGAGAACATCCGACACACGGAACAGGAGCTTGGCCAAAACTTGGTACATGGAACAAAGAACGCTTGAAAGCAAGACCGTGTTGAAATTCCAACGTTGACCCAACTGAGTCGCTTTCGGCCTGAGAAGGGCGGTTTACAAACATGGTAAATAAATAAATAAATACACTCCTTTCCATGAATAAAGCTTTTCCGGATCCCAAAACTGAAAGGAAAGCGTTTCTCTTGACTTTAGACCCAGGTAAGGGTTGCGGCTTACCTCTCTTTCCGTGTAAACAGACTGCTCTTCTTTCTGCTTGAGCATCCTGTCTCTGTTTACAGAAGTCGTCTCGCTTCCTATCCACATTCGCATTAACTTCCGCACCTGACCAATCACCCTCAGGCAGTTCCTCTGGGAAGGACCGTGGAAACCCTCTGTCGGGAACGTGACCTTGTGAACCTTCCCAAGACCGCTCGGGCCTCTTATTGGAGCTGAACTCGGGCCCAGACGAACCCATATCCCCGTTGCCGGCAGGCCCAGGCCCACCCTCGTGAACATCAGGCTGAACACACAACACTCGGCTGCTGTGTAATCCAACACTTTGGAGCAGTTTACACAAGCAACCTTGAAGGCTACTTGAGTTCTTGTTCCATTGCTTATTTACCAAACCGCATACAGGCAACTTGTGGATACTCACATGATGACAAGCCTAAAGGTCACTCACCTGCTTCTTGCATTTCCTCCCGGTGTCCCTGGCCTTCTCCATTTCATTCTCACCACACAAATCATAATTTATTTATTTATTTATTTATTTCTTCGGTTTTGTATTCCGCTCCTCCCTACAGGCTCGGGGCGGATAACAGTGAAATATATATGGGCAGCATGTCGCAGACAAGCAGCCCTAACAATAAAAGCATAAAAACAAGTTAAAAACACAATCCAACATAATTACAAAATGCATAGAGATCTAATTAAACGCCAGTCCAAAGAGGGCGGTCTTGCAGGCCCTCCTAAAAGGAGCTAGTTCCGAGATAGTTCGGACACTGTCTGGTAGAGAGTTCCACAGCACCGGGGCTGCCGCAGAGAAGGCTCTCTGTCGAGTCACGGATAGGTGACAGGAGCGGACTGATGGTACAGTCAGCAAGTTATGCTCGTCTGACCGCAGTGATCTCGGGGGTAAATACGGGGTAAGGCGGTCCCTCAGGTACGCAGGCCCTAGACCGTGCAAGGCCTTTTTTATGATTATTATGATTATAATCATAATCATAATAATAACCCTGCGGCCACCATCTCCCCAAAGGGACTCGGGGCGGCTCACAGAAGCACCGCAAGTGCCACGTGCAGTCTTCCGTCTTCCCAAGGCAAAAGGGGGACTTCAGACTAGGACAAAGACAAGCTTGACCCGGGAGACGGAATTAAGGTTTCCCACATACTAGAAAGCCTCGGACCTCTATAAAAGGAATACTTAACTCGGGGTGAAACAGGTTTGTTGGGTTACAATCAGCCAACACTGATGGTGGAAAGCTTAGTTGGTTTCAAAGAGTCCTTGTAGAAAAGGGAGTCTATTCCAGAGCCAGAAAGAGCCCTGTAATGGTACCCCTAATAAAGCCCAAGGCGCCCCAGCTGTCCTCTGGCATGCAGATCCGAAGTTCTGTAGCGTATGCTAAAATCTTAGCCTCTATTGACGATGGATCTTCCTCTATGCTAAAGAGTCTAGTTGAAGACGTAGGTTAACCAGCAGGTAAAAAGCGGTTGCCCTTTTGCAGCCGCATGGCTTTAGACTTGCTCTGTCCTGGTGTTGCTGGCAAGGAGGAAGAGGAGGGGCCAAGCGACCCCTTAAAAAGACTCCGGAAAGGGGGTGGGGTTGAAGGCAGGTCACCAGGTAAGGGCTATGAGGTAGCTCACCCTAAGTGACCACATGATAAGGTCAAAAGTCACATGACCAAGGATCTCATGGCAAAGCAGAGAACAAAGACCCAATACAAGTGAATGGCAATCCAAACACGGAAAAATACAGCCCCTCAGGGGGTGTCACATGCAGACAACAATACCCAAGTATAAACACAATGGCATAAGTGCATAAAAATCTCATTATTAAAATTATAGCAATTTGAAAATGAGAAAATTCCTAAAATGCAGGAGGATCTGCCGGCCGGCCCTCTGTCGTAACAATCAATCAAAGTTACGACAAACACACATTTGTAGAGACCCACTCATTTTCAACCACACTGTGGTCCCTCGGTCCATTTACACTGGGCACTTTGTCAATTTCTCCTCCTTTATTCTCAGGAGCCTGCCTTGTGAGCACACATTCAACCTGCTTCACATACGTTCAGACATTGGGGCTCTCTCTCAGGACACATTTTACAGCTTTTTCACTCCCAATGACCAGGCTCACCCTTGTTTGGGGCACTAAAGAAAATTCTGGTTCCCCTGGACTTGCTTTGCTCGGCCTAGGGATGCGCACCACCACCCCCACCACCAGGACTCTTGCCACCCCCTCCACTTCTTTTCTGCTCTTTCTCCACAGAGGCGTTGGAAGGAGCCGTGGCGCATGTGGGTGCTCCTCCCCACTGCTGGGTTTTTATGGGCACCTGAGAGTGCCCTGTCTTTGACTTTGCGTGCATGTGTGTGTGCCTACCTTTCATTTTGGCGCTTGAGATCTCTCTGCCTTCATGGTATTCCGGTCTTTCTCCCTCTGGTGCTGGAGACCTCGCTGCCTTTGGTGCCTGCAGTTTGGGCTTGGACGGGTTCACTTCTGCCCCTGAACTTCCTCCCTGTTCAGATTCCTTACGAGGTGGTTTGAGGACCTCTTTGTTCCCATGCACCTTCTTCCAAGCACTTGGTGTTTGCTTCAAAATATGCATTTCTGGAGAATGACTCCCTTCCAAATCCACAGTGAAATTTGCACTTGTTTCCAATGTTTCTGACGAACCGTACCCCCCATTTTCCTTTGTTGAAAGGGGATCAAAACATTTGCGTACGGTCCAAAAACCCTTAAATGTTTCAGGTTTGGTGCCTTGCCATACAAAACAAAGTAGAAACACCACCGCCTGCTCGAAATGTGTGTTCGCCGTGTCAAGAGCATCTGCCCACGTGCTGGTGGCAGCAGAAGCTCTTCCTCACACAAGCTTTCATGGGCTAGAGGAAATCTGTTCTCTCTGCCGGCCCATCCGCTGAAGGAGTGTATGATTCAAGTGGTTTCTGCTCAATTCCTTTTTCCTTTAGCCAATCCAAAAATTGTTGCCACAAACATGTTCCGCGATCTCTGTCTGAGATCTTGGGTTTGAGCACTCTTCCCACCGTGTTGACCCATTTCCTAAACTCTCCTGAAACCTCATTTTGGCTTTCAAAAATACACGAAAGCAGGCCTAGTGTGTGGATCTACTCTCGCAAAACAGAATTTTGATTTACTCCCACTTCTCCATTCCTGAGAGTCAGCCCAGGAAGTTACCTTGAGGCTTGTGACCAAGGCCAGACCTGGCATGCCGTATGCGTGGCTGCCTTGATCCAGCCCCAATGGAAAAAAATAACCCTTCAGTGGCTCTTTTAAGCTGGCATGTGCCTGGCAATGCCACGGGATCCCGGGAGTTGTAGTTTGGTGACACGCCACCACTCTTGGGCAGAGAAGGCTAAAGAAGACTGTGCCAAGCTGCAGCTGCCTCCCACCTGTGGCGTGGCCAGTCCTTGGCCTCTGAAGCGGTGTGGGGCTGCGTTGGTTCCACAGTGCAGAACACGACCTCTGGCCGGAAGGGAGTCCGTGGGCTCTCCGAGCACGCTTTGGGGGGGGGGGCAAAGCCAGGCTTGCTCTAGAGGAGAAGGCCACGGGGTCCCTGGTCATCAGCCCTTTCCTTTCCACCTCCCTCCCTCCCTCTTAGATTACACCGAATTGCACGCACTTGTCGATGACATGAATGCGATGAGGAGGATCCGGAATTTCATGGTCAGCTTCAATACCTCGCTGGAGGGGGCTAATGGTGAGTATTAGGCGTGTGCAAAGCAATTCGTATCCCATCATCAGTCAGAACTAATTCGTTAGTTTCGTGCTTACAACACAATATAGATGTGCGTGGTCCGCGCCAACAATTGAACAATTGAAACGTAAGACGCTGTTGTGTCTTACGTTTTGATTTCTTTGGGTGTCTCTCTGTGGCGCAGCTAAAGTTCACAGCGCAACCAAGCCCCGCCCAGAGGAGAAGCCGGAGTGGCCGCCATGATTAGCCTTGGAATTCCAGGCTGGGGTGCCGGAGCGGCCGCCCTTCTTCGCGCTCTGGGAGGGATCGCGGGTGGAGGGTTGGGGTCGAGCCCTGTGGGAGCAAGCAGGGCGGCCGGCCAGCGGAGAAGGAAGGAGGCCACGCCAGCTTGCACGAGGAGGGAAACGGAAGAGAGGAGGAGAGAGGCGGTGGGCTGCACGCTGGGCTAACCTTTGAGTCCAGAGTTATGGCTGGCTGGCTGGCTGGCTGCGCCTCTTGCGCAAAGGGGCCGCTTGGATATCATTTTGAGTTCAATATTATAGCACTTATACAGCTGCCCAGGGCTCCCAGCTTGGCTGGGCAGGGCTGCCGGTGCCGGCCACATTTTTGAAACGCCCGCACAAAGGGCCGCGCTGGAAATCCAAATGATTTTGAGCCTAATATTATAGCAGGCAGCAAGTACCTGGACATTGATATTCTGAGTCTACGGTTTATTAGCTCTGCTGCTGCTGCCGCTGCTGCCACTGCCGCTGCCGCCGCCTGGCCCAGCCTGGCCCCGGAGATGAGCGGCAAGGGGCAACCCGGCCGAGGAATTGAAATGCTTTTGCGTCTAATACCATAGCTGCACACGGGCACGTGATAGTTGTTCCTGGGCTATACATGCCATTTCCTGATTATGGTACTATTGTAAACACACGGGGAAAGTTTACTAAACTGCGAGAAGGTTGCCTTTGCGGAAGGGCCGTCCTGCTGGAGCGCATTTGGCTCTCGTGCCTTGTAGGGTCTCCACCAATTGAACATGGTTTTTGGCACAAAAAGGAAGTTTCTGGAGCACAACAACTACTTTCAAGGCAAGGACTGCGCAATTAAGCAGGAAATAATACTTTCAAACTCCCAACTTATTTTCTTTATTATTAAAAAATGTTGTTTATAAAAACTATGAAAATTCCCCCAAAATCCACGGATAAACAGAAATGTTCTGGGATTTGGTGGACTCAGAGTAAATGGCGCGTGTGCTCTGCCACTGAAACACGTTGTCCCCCAATAGCTGTAAAAATTAGGGAGGAAGGAGCCCCAGAAGCCCCCCCCCCCCCATGCACAATTACTATAACGAAATAGCAATGAAATTACATTACTCTCCTAATAGTAATGAAATTTTCAGTAATGATGCTTTAGGGACACTTTAGGAATGAAGTGTCAGAGCCCCCAGCCTCCCCCGATTGTGTAATGGCTTTTGAAACATTTTTAATTGATTGCAGAAGCCTAGCCAGCAGTGAATCCGGAAGGAAGGAAGGAAGGAAGGAAGGAAGGAAGGAAGGAAGGCAGGCAGGCAGGCAGGCAGGCAGGCAGGCAGGCAGGCAGGCAGGCTCAGGCTTGCAAAATGACAATTCCCATGATTCCATTGCATTTGACCCATAGCAATGACTGGTGTCGGACGGCGTTAATTCTACAGAGTAGAGATACAAGCTTGTTAGACAAGGGCAATGCTGTGGGTGTAGCATATCTCTATTTCAGCAAGGCCTTTGACAAGGGCCCCCATGACACCCCCCCCACACACACACAATGAAGCTCATCCCACGTGGGCTGGAGAAGGCTCCTGCAAGGCGGTTTGCGCAAAGGTTGGCTGCTTCTGTCCTGGAGAGCAGGGACTCTCTGCAGCACCTCTGCTCATGCCTTGGATGATGCATTAGAAGCCATGCTGTGCCGTTGGCAGGTGGGACCAAATTGGGAGGGAGAGCAGAGGTCAGAACCAGGGTACCAAATGGCCTTAACAGATTAGGGAGCTGATTGGCCAAATCCTAACAGAATGAATTCACCAGGAAGAAGTTTTGGACGCTACACTTTGGCCATAAAAATGGAATGGGTGGCACGTGGCTGGGAAACAGCCCATGGGAAAGGGACATCGGCGCCTTTGGGGCTCACAAGCTGGACATGAGCCAACGGCGTAATGCAGCAGCAGCAGCAGCAGCAGCAGCTCAACAAGCCAATGCAATTCTGGGAGCCTAGTGTGTGTCAATAGGAGCCTAGTGCCATGGCCCCGCCGCCTTCTGCTTTGGGCAGCTCTCCTCACCTGGAATAATATCTGTGTCCAGTTCTGGGCAAAGCAATCCAAGGTGTGGATATTGGCAAGATGGAAAGTGTCCTGAGAACGGTGGGCCAAATGGTCTGTCCCAGGGATGGAGGGGGTCCAGGCCCCACAGAATCCCGGAGCTGGAAGAGGAGGCCTGGCGGGCCACCACCCCGCCCAACCCCCTTCTGCCCAGAAGCAGGACAGTCGCATTCAAAGCAGGGAAATCACGCCGGGTCACAACCTTCCTGCGCAGACGAGCAAGCCTTCGGGAAACGCCATCACTTTTAGTCTTTTCCAGACAGAAAACTGGGGAAGAAATAATAAACATGAAAATAATAACAACAGCAACCGGTCAAATTCTTCCCCTTTGTTGACCTCGCAGAAAGCCCCGTCCTGTGCTCTTATGGATCGCAATCTATAAGAGCAAAAACCTTTCATGCTGGTTTTGGCTTAGTATTGGTATATACGTGTGTGTGTGTTATATTAGATATAGATACAGTATATAGACACACACACACACACACACACACACATGTGGCTGTCTGTGAGGCAGATCACATTACAGCATCAAGGAAGGTATGTCCGCCTTGACCTTACAAGGCCTGAGTGGAGACCTGGAGTTCATCTACACCAGGGGTGCTCATTAGGTAGATCGTGATCTACTGGTAGATCGCGTAGGGTGTCCTGGTAGTTCACAGGCAGGGCGGGAGGAAGGCTCAGTCCTGCCCCACAGGCCCCCCTCCGCCGCCCAAGTGCTGCCGGCCCTGGGTTACCTGAGGTCCATTCCACACAGTTGTTATCTGCTTTGAATCAGATTATATGGCAGTGTGGACTCGGATAACCCAGCTCAAAGCAGATACTGTGTTCTATGTTTCACGTTTTTGTAGTGGGGAGGGAGATCATTTGGACTGGGTGGTTTTAGAAGTAGCCCGCATGCTGGAAAAGTGTGAGCAGCCCCCCCCCCCCTGGTCTACACTGTAGCGTGAATGCAGTTTGACACCATGTTCAATGCTGTAGGATCCTGGGAGTTGCTGTTTTCCAAGGCCTTCAGTCTTCTCTGCTTAAGAAGGCCCGTGCCCCCCCCCCCCCAGCTACAACTCCCAGGATTCCACCTCATTGAGCCACGGCAGGTAAAGTGGTGTGACGCCACAGCCATTCCGCCGTGCGGACGCGCCCTTGGAGGAGCAGCACTGCCAGGGCCTCCTTCAGCGCACCACAAAGACCCCCAAGGACCTTCTGACTCAGTCTTTCGCCAACTTCAGATACAGCCATACTCAGCAGCGCAGAGGAGTTGGCGTACAGAGTGGTGGACGCCCACAACAGACTGGCCAAGCTGGATGCTACCTTTGGTAAGTCACTCTCCAAGCTGCGATGAGGAAGGTTCACAGGGACTGTCCCGAAGTCCGGCTGCTTCCAGACAAGGTCCATGTTTGAAGAAGCTTTGTGTGGAGGCGTGTTGCATGCCTTCAGGTCTCTCCTGGATTGTGGCAAGCCTCGCATGGGGTTTTTCCTCACGGGCTCTGTGAATGGAGCATCTGCGCCTGCGCAACAGGCCCCAACGGAAAACTTCCAAGCTAAACTTCCAAATGTAGGCAGTAACCCCGCCTGCCCCTCCCAGGGCATAAAGGGGGCCCTGGCCACACGCTCCGCCGTTCCTTTTTCCTGCTGCGAAGCTCGCTTCAGGAACTTTGCTACGATGCCTACCACGCAATTCTAGCGGCACACTCGGCAGAGGTGTGTTCCTCCTCTGACACCCTCTTGAGACTACGGCACCCAAGTAATAGCACCCCTGTGCCTGCCATACCCCTATTGGCCCTCTTGAGCCACCTGTGGCATGTACCCCTGACTCAAGCGCTTGCTTCTGTTGCAATAACACGACTCTGGGTGTTTGCATTTACATGGTGCCTATGTCCCACTGTCCATGACTTCAGCTTGCTAGTCGCCACGCGTGTGCATTCACAGAGTCCACGAAGAAAAAGGACAGGCTACTCAACCATGTTTCTCCGAGTGGTACGTACACTGTGAATACATGCAAACCCGCCCTTCCGCCCCTCTTCCCCTTCCTTGCTGCCTTGGCCGCGTAGTAACTGCGGGGCGTGCGGCCAGGGCTCCTTTTATGCCCCGGGAGGAGTGGGCGGGGTTGCTGCCAAAATGTGGACGTTTCGCTTGGAAGCTTTCTGTTGGAGCTGCCCAGGCGCAGATAGATACTCCATTGGTGTGGATTCACAGAGTGCCACTCGATGAAGCATGGCTACTTACAGGTGAGCAGCCTGCCCTTTCCTTGGCCAGATTTGCACAGAGGGGGCTTGCCTTTGCTCTTGCCTAAGGCTATCTGTCCCGTTGGGTTTCCATGGCCAAGCCAATGGGGTCTGAACTCGGGCCCCCAGGGTCACAGCCCAGCCCTCAAACCATGCCACCCCAGCTCCCTGTGGCCGCCGTCAGTCACCAAGTGTGTCCAGGGAGGGTTTCTTCTTCTTGCCCCTCCGGAGGCTGAGAGCGCGTGACTTGCCCCCAGCGCCCTAAGGGTCTCCATGGGCCATCTCTTCCATTGTAAACATTCCACCCGGGTGCCTATGGAGCATGAATACTTTGCGAACCTTAAAAATGCTCTTTAGTCCATTTTCAGTGGGACGGAGTCCGACAGGCGCTTTCAGAGAAAGGAGGCACAAAGGCCCAGTAATAGCACTATTTTGGAATAGCGATTACACAGTATTGGTTACACAGACCAAGGGGAAACCTCACATCTACTACTCAGCATTCACTCACGTACATCATTTGACATTCACATTCGCCATCCCTTCCCCAGCCCAACCGGTTGCTGGAGAAGAGAGGCCGCTGGGCAGGCGCTGCACCCTCACAGAACTGGCGCGCCGTCAAAAAGGAAGAGGGTCTCCTCCTTACGCCGTGATTTGGTGGCCCGTTTTTGGGCTGTTGCAACCCCCCCCCCCCCGCCCTTCAGCCCAGACCTGCTGCAGCCTCACCAATCCCAGGACAGGCAGGTTGTCTAACTCCCTTCTGAACGTAACTTTGAGTTTGACGACGTAAGCCGGTGTTGTTGTTCACGCCCAAAGTTCTCGCGGCCAGTCTGGTTCCTCCTTAACACTTTTCATGTCAAAGTTCATGAATTTTCCACCTCCTCCATAACGTGATTTTCAGCCTCCATTTTTTTTAGATGACACCTTCAGCCTTAATAGGCCCCGGCCAGACCCCAGTCACGCCACCCCGCTCCATCCCGCCATCGCCTACGCCCACCGCCAGCAACTTCGGCTTTTCAAGGAGATCCCCTAACTCTTTGTCTCTCTTTCCAATGCCTCACTTTCGGTTTCCCTGGCTTGGCTGGAAGAGGACGTCGTGCAAAGGATTAAGTCGGGTTGGAAGCTGCACGAGGAGCGCATCTTCTATATTAGCCACATAGCCATGAATTGGAATGACTCCTGGAAAGAATGTGAACAGCGTGACAGCAAATTGGCGACAGTGGACACCCCCGCCATCGAGGTGAGGAAACCTTGCAAGGCTTCAGAACCTGACCAGCATGGCCCAAGGGAGTTGGGCTGGGCGGCCCCAGGGCCTCTTCCAGCTCTGGGACCCTGAGACAGATTTACCATCCCCCCCCCACCACCACTCTCATATCTATGGTCATCACTCTTTGGCTGCATGGCTATCTGGGGGTTGAGGGCGCCTTCCTTTACGGCAGAAGGGGGTTGGGCTGGGCGGCCCTGGGGGTCTCTTCCAGCTCTGGGACCCTGAGACATATTTACCATCCCCCCCCCACCACCACCACCACTCTTTGGCTGCATATCTATGGTCATCACTCTTGGCTGCATGGCTATCTGGGGGTTGAGGGCGCCTTCCTTTACGGCAGAAGGGGGTTGGGCTGGGCGGCCCTGGGGGTCTCTTCCAGCTCTGGGACCCTGAGACATATTTACCATCCCCCCCCACCACCACCACCACTCATATCTATGGTCATCACTCTTTGGCTGCATGGCTATCTGGGGGTTGAGGGCGCCTTCCTTTACGGCAGAAGGGGGTTGGGCTGGGCGGCCCTGGGGGTCTCTTCCCATTCTAGGATTCTGTGTGCGACCCAGGCAGGACCTCCGTGTTTCTGTGTGACTCTTCTTGGCCTCTTTGCTAAAGGCCGAAGGTGTGCCTGCAGGCACCTATTCTCACTCCAAGGTGCCCCCGGTTGCTCAATGACACCCCTGTCACTGCTGCCGTAGCTCCGTCCCATGGGGTCCTGGGCTGGGTCGTTTGGCATTGCACCAGAGTTCTTTGGCAGGGAAGGGTAAATAGCAGCTCACCGCACGACAACTCCCAGGATCCCACAGTGTTTTGTTGTTTGTTTACTTTATTTATACCCCGCCTTTCTCCCCAGAGGAGACTCAAGGCAGCTAAGAATCCTATAGACTTTGGTCGTATCTGGACACAGGCACGGCCAAACTTGGGGCCTCTAAGTGTTTTGGACTTCAGTTCCCACAATTCGAAACAGTCGGTAGGCTCTTATGAATTGTGGGAGTTGAAGTCCAAAGCACCTGGCGGGAGGGAAGGAGGGCCCAAGTTGGCCCATGCCTGGTTCAATGCAAAGTGCAATACAAAATTTCAAAAACAAATAGTACAGTGTGGATTTAGGTGAGTCTAATCTCGAGATGACCGTCGCCTGGGTCACCGTAGCTTGGTCGCTCCTAGATAGGCGAGGTGCCAGCCGCCTAGCCTGTGGCAGGTGGAGAAATGTGGATCTGCTCACAGTAGAGGCCTGGGCCTCCGTTGTTAGCAGCGGGTCCAATTGGACCCCCAGACTTTTTACTGAGGACGACGAGCGTAACGCTTCGCCGTCCAGGTTAGCCAGCCGGCACGCTCCCCCACCCGGGCGGCCCAGCCAGAGGATCTCCGTCTTCAATGGGTTCGCCCTCAACCGGCTGGAGCGTAGCCACCCAGTCACAGCCTCAAGGCACAGATGGAAAGAATCGAGTACGGAGTCTGGCCGGCCTTCCATCCTCAGCACCAACAAGGTGTCATCAGCGTACTGATGGCACTCCAGACCAACGCTATGCGCCAGTCGGGCCAGTGGACGCATATAGATGTTAAATAATAGAGGGGAGAGAATAGCCCCCCGAGGGACCCCACAATTTAGACCAGCATTGAATGGCCTTGCAGCTTAAAGGTCTGCCTGCTTTCATTCGGCCTGTGTCTATCTGTGGGTGGGAGAAGGAACTCTTGTCTGGATGCATTTTATGAAGTGTCCCTTATTTTTTGTGAAAAATCACGTAAATGTCCCTTATTTCTTCTATCAAAATTTGGGTAGGCAGATCATGTCGACTTTTGTGGTCAACATGATCAGTAGCTCGCATGCTGAAAAAGTGTGCGCACCCCTGGCCTAAGGCATGCACCACATGGGCCAGGCCAGGCCGGCCGGCCTGCAAGTCTCCCCGAATGCCCCCAGGCCCTCCCTGAATAATACACTTGCCTTAAGACCTCCTGGGAATCCTCCGGCTCTTGCAGCGAGGAAGCCTTCCTGGCCGTGGTTGTCTCTCTCTGGACTGACCGTTGGAGAGAGCGGTCCAGGAGCCCTCCTCCCAAGCTGCGCCGGACACCGTCTTTCAGGGGGAATGGGACCCACCCAGAACGGGTCGGCAGGCACACCTCCATACCCGTGCCAGTTGGGACTCTTGAGGGCCAGCACTTCCGTCTTGTCTGGACTCAGTTTAGTTGCTGTGGCTTAGTGCTATGGGCTCCTGGGAGCTGTAGTTTGGTGGCGTCCCAGCACTCTTTGGCAGAGAAAGCTAAAGGCTTTGTCAAACTGCCAGAGCCATGGCCGCCCAAGGGGTGTCCAGCTGCATTCCTGTTCCAGTGAGGGTGCTCCCCAAACGCCAGAAGGAGGGCCGGCTTCTGGTTGGGCTTTGGCCGCTGGGACGTTAAGGTGGGATTGGGGGGGGGCATTTGCAATGGAGGCCATGGGAGGCATGTGCGGCTGCCCACAGGACGGCTGCTAATCTGCAACTGCAGACCTAGAACCCCAACAAAGGAGGCCATGACCCCAATTTTGTCTTCTACAGAAATATCTGGAGGCTGAAGCCAATACCCAAAAATCAGGCCTATGGATTGGATTGCACTGGAGGACCGGCAACTGGACCTGGATCGATGGCTCAGAACTCAACCAAGTGTCAGTAGGAACCGGGCCTCTCTGAGCCCAATGGCGCATTCTTCTTCTTCTTCTTCCTCTGAAAGGCCCTGTTGTTTGTTTGTTTGTTTGTTTAAGTTGCCGCCTGCTTTTCTCCCGATGCGGGGTCAGAGCTAAAACATAAGCAGGGACCGGAGGGCCATGGGTTGGAAGGGCTTGGCCGACTGGACCTTGGGGCCCTTCCATCTTGAGGAGGAGTAGCCGTCTACGTCGGCTTGGAAGTGTCCCTCTTCCCTTCCCAGGCGGAATCCACAGCCCAGTGCCGGGTGTGCTTTCCAGAGTAGTTGTGCTTCGGCTTAAACACAAAAAGGAGAGCCTGTTGCAATGGTATGCCCTCAACCCTCAGTTCCCGCAAGGAGGCCTCCACGCCAGGCATGCAAGGGGCGGCTTGGCCCTCCTCCCTCGGGGGCTTTGGGCTTAAGCGGCTGAGGGGGGAGAGGGCAGGGCCCGAGGCTGGTGGGAACGGAAGGAGTGGGGTCCGCAACACCCGGAGCGAGGGAGGGAGGGCCAAAATTGGCCCAGGCCTGGTCTACCCTGAGGATGAATGTCAAGCCGCTTCAGTTCTGCCCTGTAGGCGCACCCTGGGTCTTCCAGGGCAAGCGGGCCACAGAGAGGCCGTGTGGGGGATCCTAATGTTCCTCGAGAGATGTTGTTCTCCAGACTAATGTTGACCCACAAGTGCAACAATATACACTAGTCCAGTGTTTCCCAACCTTTTTTCAGCCGCGGCACACTTTTGACATTTGCAAAATCCCGGGGCACACCACCAACCAAAATGACACAAAATGACACTCTACCACAGTCATACATATAGTTAATATGTTTTTAAGTGTATTTATACACTCACTTAGTGTGAAACCTGGGGCCTGTTTCGATGAATGCAACATCGATATCCTGGCAGGAATGGCAGAAAGGCACAAACTTCCCACACAGAACTCCCATAACCAAGAGAAAATGCTATAAGAGTTTGGTGGGCATTGACCTTGAGTTTTGGAGTTGTAGTTCACCTATATCCAGAGAGCACTGTGGACTCAAACAATGTTGGATCAGGACCAAACTTGGCATGAATACTCAATATGCCCAAATGTGAACTCAGATGGAGTTCAGGGGAAATAGACCTTGACATTTGGGAGTTGTAGTTGCTGGGATTTATAGTTCCCCTACAATCAAAGAGCATTCCAAACCCCACCAATGATAGAACTGGGCCAAGCTTCCCACACAGAACCCCCAGGAGGCAAGAGGAGGTCTCTACTTGGGGAAAGGGAGGCGGGCCTTCCCAATGCATGGAGAGGGAGAGACCAAGTAGACAACGGGTGGGGAGGGGGGTGGTTGTAATTTTGTGGTAGGTTTCTTAGGGTTTTTGTACTTCAACACACTAGACTCCCCCCCCCCTTTTCCTGGAGGTTCCAATTTCCCACGGCACACCTGATGATCGCTCACGGCACACTGGTTGGGAAACACTGCACTAATCAATGGTCAATTAACTGGTATAAAACATAAACTTATATTGAATGAGATACAATAAGTACACAATTTACAATTGTCATGTTGATGCTCCGTACATCAAAATAATGTACGTAAACGTGCCACTTGTGGAATCAATCCATTGAACCGACGACCATGTAGAACACACGACCGGTCTCAACTCCTGGCCTTCCTCGAGTTGGTGAATTTATCCAAGGATACGATTATCATGAATTAACAGGAGCGCATAAGGTGTTCCCATAAAGACAGTTGTACGTTCTCATAGAAAACACTCTACCTTCCTCTCCCAAGTTTGTATTCTTACATCCTTTTTCAGTGGTGGGTTCTATCTAGGCAAAAGGCACAAACCGTGGCCATAACAAAACCAAAAGTTATGAGAGTTCGGTTTCAGAAGTTTAATATATACATATCCATATGCTCACGGCATCTGTGAATTCATGCATTTCGGAGATGCTCTGCAGAATGTTCTTTGGGATCACGCATAATGTAAAGGGAGAATTATCATCAGGTGGGATGATTTAAAGTAACCAGTTAGACCGTATGTGTGTCCATCTAAAAGCCATAAGGAGGCGTTACCGAATCTAAATGACATACATGACTAAAGCCAGCAGGTGGCACTAATGGGCTCACAGTGCAATTGGAGTATCCTGGTATCTAGTATGCTGGGAAAGTTAACCCAGTGCAGGTTCAGGGAAACGAGCCACTCTATGAGTTGCGTTCACTCAGACCACGGGGCGCTCAGTTGGTAACTTGAACATCCAGTACGATTCCCTCTGTAAGAGTTTAGTATTGCGACCTAGCACGCATTGGTCAGGCCCAACAGGCAGTAAAATCCAGGATTGTTGAACCTAAAACCAGAATCAGGAATCCGTCTAGATGAGAATCGATGGTCGTCTGTAAACAACACTTGTAGCATCTTCAACAGCACAACCCAGAATCACTCGCATCTCACATATTAGAAGTGGCGACACAACCCAAACACACGGGTTACAACACTAAACTCTGACAGAAAGAATTGTATCTCATTCAATATAGGTTTATATTTCATACCAGTTTAGAGCTGCCCCACAGGCCTCGGCCTGGAGGTCGGGACCAACCTCCTACCGGACTGGCCGAAGGGACCGAGCTCTTAGAACCGTTCCCCCTGTTGACTTGACCAGAATGGTGACGGCCCCGAAGACGTTTTCCACCAAGATGTTTTGGAGCTCCTGCTACAAGCAGTCGAAACTCCGAGGGCCTCACCGGACTTCCACAATAGATGTGAAGGACACTGCGCGGTTAGGCCGGGACCCTCAAACCAGCCACCACATGGGAGCCCATGGGTTCTGACCCCCACCGGTGCCTTGGCACCCATGATCGTACTGGGACATCCCTGTCTGCCCCCTTTCGATGGCAGAGTGGTGCCTTAAGGGCATCCCTACTGACACTTCCCTATTTCCTCCCCCCCCCCCTTTTGTTTTTCCCTTTGTGTTCTATGGATATGTTGTTGTTTTGATGTTATTGTAAGTCACCCGGAGCACATTTGTGGTGGGCGACTCATAAATGGTAAAGTTAGTTAGTTAGTTAGTTAGTAGTATGGACCATTGACTAGTGCACATCATTGTACTTGTGGGCCTAGATCAGTTTGGTGTGGAATCAGGAACCCACTTGCTTAATGTCCTCCCGAGAGAGGGTCGGCAGGTCCAATGGTTTTCCACTTTTGTGGGGCCCCATGAACCCCAACCCAATGCAGTTGGTTAGAGGGCTGGCTATATGAATGTCCCATGGAGGAGCCGGCAAAATGAACGAGGGCCCCCGGACGGTGCCTTTCCCCATCCACGGCCCCATTGCGCCCCCGTCCCCGGGGCAGCAGGCAGCCGGCCCTGGCCCCTCCCTCCTCCTCCTCCTCCTCCTCCTCGACGGGACCCCGTTCCAAAGGCTGACACATAGCTCTCATGTCCCTTTCTCTCGGCCTTCTCTTCTCCAAGCTAAACACCCATGGGTTGCTGTGAGTTTTCTGGGCGGCCTGGCCATGTTCCAGAAGCACTCTCTCCTGACATTTTGCCCACATCTATGGCAGGCACCTTCAGAGGCTGTGAGGTCTGTTGGAAACGAGGCAAGTGTGTGTGTGTGTGCCTGGAAAACTCACAGCAATCCAGTGATTCCGGCCATGAAAGCCTTCGACAACACACCAAACACTCATGATTTCCGGGCCTTGTGGCCATTTTGTTGGGCCTTCTCTGGACACCTCCCTGCTCGTCCATACCCCTGTTTTCAAACGATGTTGCACCGGACCGCACGCAGGGTTATGATCCCACGTGGAAAGGTCGGACCGGAACAGAAGGGACCTGGACGAGGGCTTCCCTCGGGTGTGGGTGCAGCCTGGAGCCCCACGGGCTTTCCTTCTTGGCGGCCACAGCCTGCTTTTGGGGCCCACCTTTTGAGGCTCCCAAATCCCTTTCCAGGGGCGAATTGACCAAGCCAGGGCCCCCCCCATAATTGTATCGCTGGAGCTGTGCTGCAACGCAATGGGAATGCTCTCAGGCAAATGCCAACCCCAGAGAAAGCCAAGCGGGAGAGAAGCAGAGCCCAGCAGCGTGGTCCCGGCATGGGCGAACTTGGGCCCTCCCTCCCTCCCTCCAGGTGTTTTGGACTTTGACTCCCACAATTCCCACGGCCTCGGGCCCTTTCCTCTTGGCTTATTTGTTTACAGCATGTGTATTCTGCCTTTTCTCACCCGAAGGGGACTCGGGGCAGATCACAGAACACATGCGCAATTACGCAGCAAGCATTCAATCCCATTAGACATACGGGATAGACAGGCAGGCAGACAATGTGTCTCTGCGTTTTCCCATTTTCGGCGTCCTGGAGGTTATGCTCGATTCCGGCCACAGGGGGTGCTGTCGCTCCGTCCTCTGTGACGAAGAGCCTTGAGCGCAGGCTTCCTCCTTCCTTTGATTGCCGGCATTGTCTGGCGTTTCTTTTATGGCGCCGTAAGATACTTCCCCGCATAGGCGGTGCCTGATTTCTAGTCTCGCAGCTGCACCTGTTTTCGGGGGACAGTGAGCTGGGCTGGAGGTCGGGTGCTCTCCCCAACCCGGGCTCAAACGCCCAACCTTCCCTTTGGGAAAGATCTATGACGGCTGGCGATTAACCGGCTGTGCTAAAGCCCGGCACTTAAGCCGCTGGAGGGGAAAAGGAAGGGGCCCGAGGCTGCCGGGAATGGTGGGGGGTGGGCTCCAGAACACCTGGCGGGAGGGACGGGGAGAGGGAGGGGGGCCGGAGGGGGGCCAGGCCTGGCCTAGCCCTTGCCGGCCACGCGGTGCTCCTGCGCTCTGGCTTGATGGGCGCTGCCTCTTCCTTTCAGCTTCTGGATGCCGGGCCAACCGGACAGCCTGGACCCTGCCAAGGAGCCCTGTGTCGAAATCAGCCACCTCTGTGACCCGGCACACGCAGGGACCTGCTGGAATGACGTGGACTGTGAGAGTAAAAAGAAGCCTGCGTGTGCGGTCGATCTGCAGAAACTGGTGTCGTAACACCGGGACGGAGTCCTGGATCTTCGTGCGAAAGTTGTTGTGTATGCATAGAGCTGATAAAAACCCCATTCACAGGAACGCGCAGTGTCTCCTCGATGTCCGTTCGCGGTTTTGTGGAAACGGGGGCCAGACAGAGTGAGCGGCCCTCGAACTCCATGCCAAGCCCGACGTGCTTCTCTGAAACCGGGAAAGGGGCCGGCTGGGCATCCACACAAAGAGATCTTGGCAGCTCTCCTGCCATCGCCCTTTCCCTCTGGCACGGCTCCGCTCAAGGAACGACACGTTTGTGTGCCTTCCGGGCTGGGTGGCCTCT
This sequence comes from Anolis apletophallus, assembly GCA_030556195.1. NCBI lineage: Eukaryota > Metazoa > Chordata > Lepidosauria > Squamata > Anolidae > Anolis > Anolis apletophallus. The sequence goes on along the minus strand of JARBWK010000012.1, from coordinate 117,405,313 downwards.
GTGTCCTAGCAGCATCTTCTCCTGACGTTTCGCCTGCATTTGTGGCACCGGTGGTCGTTCCACAGGCGACGGTTCTTTCTCTCGCCCCAGACATTCCTCTCCACTTGCTTGACTACGGGAGCGGGGAGGGGGCTGTAGCCGGGGGGGGGGGGGTAACCCAATCCGCATGCCAAGTCTGTGAGAAGCAAATATTAAAGAAGATCCTCCAGAACTGCACGCACGATCTCAAGCAAATTTTGACAAGTTATGCGCACTGTCATCATTCCAGTAGAGTCTCCGTTCTCCAACCTCCGCTCATCCGGCACTCCGCATTATCCGACGCCGCTAAACGCAGGATGGCTCTTTGCTGCCCTCGTGTGGCCGATTGGAAACATTGCACCCCTTGATAGGTGCTCCTCGGTTCAATCCAAGGCGGAGCCCTCTTTCCTTGGGGAGGGGGAGGAAAGCGCATCTCCAAGGGGGGGGAGGGACAGAAAAGGTTAACTTGATGCCCCCACCCTCTCCTCTCTCTCCAACCCAGACCACTTGTTTCCTCATTGAGGGCGGGGGGGGGGGGGGTGGATTGAAGGAAGGGGGGGGAGAAGAAGCCAAGTGGGTGGGCCCGGGCTTGGGAAAGGGCCTCAGGGGGGCAAGGCGAGGCCAAGCCGGGGCTGGCGAGCGGGGCGGGGGCTGGCTGCCTTCTCTCGTCTTCTTACTTGGCCGGGTGGGCAGAGGACCCCCCCCTTTCTTCCTACACACACACACACTTTGCTCCAGGTCTCCCTCCCTTCTTCCATCCTTTTGCTCCCCCAGGCACTCGCTCCTCCCCCTCCCCCCCCCTCTTTGACCTCTGACAGCCTTGCAGCAGCTTGCACTTGCCTCCTCCTTCTCTTCTAACCCGAGCAAGGATGGTTCGAGGCAGAGAATCCTCAGAGCGCAAGAGGAGGCGCCACCCTTCTTGGGGGGCTCTGAAGCAGAGACTGGGGGGGCACCTGTCGGGGGGCTTCGAAGGCGGCAATGTCCCTGCTTCTTGGCCGAAGGGGGTTGGGCTGGGTGATGGCCCGCCGGGGAGGGGGTCTCTCCCAGTTCCCAGAGGATTCTACGAGGCCCCCTCCCTTCAGAGGCTACCCAGTCCAGCCCGTCCTGCTAGGCCGGAGGGCTCAAGCCAAGCCCCCCGACCCAGAGCCACCCCCCCCCCCCGCTCCAGGGGGGATTCTGGAGGCAGCAGCCGGCCAATATCGGTGCTCAGAAAATTTGGTTCCAGTGCTGCCGTGCGCCTCTGCTCAATGTGGGATTCCAGGGACCGTCCATCTGCTGCAGGGTCGGGAACCTACGGCTCGGGCGCCAGGTGTGGCTCCCTTCATGATTGCATCCGGCTCTCCAGAGCAGCCCGGGCCTCGTTCTCGCAGCATGCAGCGGGGAGGAGTGAGGCAAATGCGCCGCAACTGCCGCTTCCGCGCCGCCATCGCCGCCTCTTCCCCATCCCCCGCTGCTCTCCGGGCCCTGCGCCCTCTTCGGCGGGGATGGCGGGGATGGCGGAGCCCGGCCTCATCCTTGTCTTCCTCTTCATCCTCCGCCACGGGCCTCGGGGGAGCTGGCGGAGGCGGGCCTGGCCCTGGCGCTGCGGACCCGGCCTCGCTGCCCACGGGGGACGCCCAGCTCATCGCCCTCATCGTCGGGCAGCTCAAGGGCCGCTGCCTCTTCGACGCACTCCGGGGGGACTGCCTCGCCGATGTCGACACCAAGGTCTGCCTTGGCCCTGCGCCCTCCTCCCCCTTCCTTCCTTCCTTCCTTCCTTCCTTCCTTCCTTCCTTCCTTCCTTCCTTCCTTCCTTCCTTCCTCTTCCTTTCTTTCCCCCTCTTTTTCTTTCATTCTTTTTCCTCCCTCTCTCCCTCCCTTCTTCCCTCCCTCCCTCCCTCCCTCCCCCTTTGTTCCTTCTTTCCTCTTACATTCTTTCCTTCCCTTCTTCCTTTTCCCTCCCTCTCTCCCTTCTTTCCTCCATTGTCCCTCTTCCTTCCTTCATCTTCCTTCCTTTCTCCTCTTCACCCTTTCCTTCTCTCCTTCCTTTTCCCTCCCTCTCTCCTCTTCCTTCTTTCCTCCATTCTCTTTTCCTTCCTTCATTCCTTCCTTCCTCTTCCATTCTTTCTTTCTCTTTCTTTTCCCTCCCCCTCTCCCTTCCTTCTTTCCTCCATTCTCCCTCTTCCTTCCCTCCTCTTCCTTCCTTCCTTTCTTTCTCCCCTTCACCTTCCTTCTCTCCTTCCTTTTCCCTCTCTCCCCTTCCTTCTTTCCTCCATTCTCCCTCCCTCCCTCTTCCTTCCTTTTTTCTATTCTTTTCCTCCAAGTCTTCCTTTCCTTCTCCTTCCTTTCTTTTCACTTCCCTCTTTCTCCCCTTCTTTCTTTTCTTTGTTTCCCTTCATTATTTTACTTTTTCCTCACTCCCTTTCCTTTCTTTTCCCCACCCTTTCCTTTCCTCCCTTCCCATTTCCTTCTTTCTTTCCCCTTCTTTGTCTCTCTCCTGCTTTTCTTTTCTTCCTTTTCTATAGTTTGTTCTTCTTTTCTTTCTTTCCCCCTTCCTTCCTTCCTTCCACCTTCTCTTCCTTCCTTCCTTCCTTCCTTCCTTCTGCCTTCCTTCCTTCCTTCCTTCCTTCTCTTCCTTCCCAGAGTCCTGAGCGTGCCTTGTGCAGAGCCAGGTCTGGAGCGTCCCCTCATTCCGCCTTTTGGGGAATCCTTTCCTCATCGTATGGACGTCTAGACTCACATGTAGTTGAATTCAGTCTTAAAACATATATTATATCTGTTCTATGGCTCTCACTGAAATAAATTCCCACATACTTTGCTTCCATGGCTCTCGGGGTCCAAAAGGTTCCCGGCCCAGATCCGCCGCCCCTTCTCTCCGCGTGCCCCCAACTCTGGCCGTCCAGGTGTTTTGGATTTCAAGCGGCAATATTTAACAACGCGAAATGCTCAGCGTCACAGGAGTACAATATCAATCGAGGGTGTCATCAGGATGTAATTATGTGGGATGACTCCCTTGATTCATATTGTACTCCTGTGACGCTGAGCATTTCGCGTTGTTGAATATTGCCGCTTGACCAAGCCCTAGCGGAACGGATCGGGCCCTGCGGCTCAACCGCTGCGGCTCAACCGCTGCGGCCCTCCGCGTCCATCCGTCATGGGCTTGGCTGCCTAACCACCTGCAGTGAGATTGCGACACCTTGGCCCCTACGGGAGCACCTCATTGCCATTCACGGCATGACCACATTGTGCCGGGGACGTCCATTCCGGATCTTTCACAGCGAGAGCGACCTCCTCCTTCCCCAGTCGTGCACCCCCCTAGTTGTGGTTTTGAGGGAAGAGCATCATTCGGACTGTGGGATTCCACCCATGAAGGGACATTATTGACTCGTGAGTAAGCTCACCGCATGGCTGTGGAATTCAACCCTTCCCCGTCGCACACCCATGCTCCTTTATATTCTCTAGTAGCTGGTATTGTTTGTGTACGACTCGCTGCTCATATTTACTATGCATGTATGTACTATTGTATTCTATGACATATGTAGTAGGCTTCTTAGCCCTCACCTTGATTGATCTATGATATTTTATATAGCACATTGCCTATGTCCTCTTGTGCGTAGACATAGGTCATGCCCCACTCTTAAATGCTTGGAAACACAGGCGAGAAGCCCAGCGGGGCAAGAGAGGCCGGCGGGACCTGCGCTCTCGAGCGCCCCCCAAGGCGCACCAAGGGAGCCTGGTTTTTGCCAACGAGCATTTACGGTTTGCAAGTGTTACGAAAGAATTCCTCAACATCTGTTGGAAACAACTACAAATTACCTATTATTGTGAGACTTGAGACTTTGTGACTAAAATAGAAAATAGATCTAATTAAGTCCATATAGAAATAAAGAATGAACCATACTATTTAAATTAGTTTGTGTTATGGAATTGCTCTTCTTGATTTGCTTTAAAAAATTAACCCACCCACCCACCCACCCCCCCAATTTTCAGGCTATGGCCCTGACCATTTTGCCAATTTTCAGGCCATGGCCCTGACCAGGAGTGCGCAAAAAGAGCTCCGGAGAGAGCGGCATATTAAGTCGAACCAATAAATAAATAAAATAAATAAAATAAATCGGTACTCCTCAAAAGTTATGTCAAATTTGTTAAATCTGTGCATATGATTCAATATTAGGAACAAGCAGGAAAAGTGGGGTGAAAATGTGAGAATTGAAACGCTCCCCAAACGTTTTCGTTATGGTTCCTTAACATCCGCGTTCCTCCCACGGTTAGTTTGATTTTCCGTACAGCCGTTAAGCCACTTTGGCTAAACCAAGAGCACATGAAAAGAGCGCTTCAAAACCCAATCCTTTTTCTTTGGCCCGATGGTTGCCATGCGGAAGGCGCTGGGCGCGGGACTGGCACAGTTAATGGGCGGGAGACGGAGAACACAGCATCCTGGGAAATGTAGTTTGGCAGGAGTGGCAGAGAATGCAGAAAGGCTGCGCCCTAAACTACGTTTCCCAGAATGCTCTTCTCAGCGTCAGAAAGCCCCGATGGGTTTTAATAATAATAACAACAACAACAATAATAATGAATGAAATGATTGCATCTGCCAAGAGGACTAAGGTAAGTAACTCATAGGATACACCTGCGCGTGCTAAGTTGAAGTTATGTGGTTGTGTGTCATAAAGGCAGGCATTCCAGGGGGTTGAGGTTGTCGCATTTGGGGAATGCATTGTTTTTGTCTAAACTTTGGAAAATCCCCCAAATCTGTTGATGTGTGAATCTTTCTGAAACTTCAGGGGACCGAGGCCCATGAGATCTCGTGCATTGCTGGATATACAATTCAAGCATTTCCCCCAAAATCCGTGGATGAGTGAAACATTCTGGGATTTGGTGGGCCAACAGTGGTCAAGGCTGACCCCAGTAGCCTCAAAAGTGAGGGGAAACGAGCCCCTGGTTTCCCCCCAATTATTGTTTTTATTTATTCAAACTTCTATCGCCGCCACTCCCCGAGGGCTCGGAGCGGTTCACAAGTCTGGGTAACAAAACAATAGGCAACAAACAGACACCACAACATCAAAGAAAGAAAGAAAGAAAGAAAGAAAGAAAGAAAGAAGGGAGAAGGGAGGGAGAAGGAGGGGGAGGAAGAGAGGAGGACAGAGGTCGAGCTCGGAATGTGGCAAGGGGGTGCTCGGGTGGACCTAGCAGACACCACCTTGCCATCAAAAGACGGAAGCGTGGGAGGTCTCAAGGAGGTCTCTCGTAGCTGGCCACAGGAGAGTCGGGTGGCCTGGCTTCCTTTGTCCAAAGGTCTGGCAGGAGGAATCAGACCTGCTAAAGGAGTGTCTTTCTCCGACCTCGGACATGTCCGGTGGAGCTCACGCCGCGTAGAACTCGAGCTCCAAAAGGTTCTGGGGCGAAACGATCTCCTGAACCTGGGCTCGAGTGAGGTGGGCCTCCTCTCTCGCAAGCAGTTAGCAAAAAATGTGGTGGGTCCAGGGGGTCGGCGGCCTCGGCAGGGTGGCGATCCACATTGCTGGTCCCTGGTAGAGCCAGGGGGAGGGGATCTGCTGTTCCTTGGCTTCCGGCGCCGCTTCCTCCGATGGCCGTGTGGCTTCCGCTGCAAGGCGCCTCCAGGGTTTGGGTCCCCCAAGAGTAGGCGCTTCCTCCCTGTACTACTCCCTGGATTAGCCGTCCCCAACCTTGTTTCGCCCTGGCCAGGGCTGCAACTCCTCCTCTGGCCACCAGAGGGTGGCGGGGCAGACTGTGGACCAGGCGCAACTTTGGGGACCGCTGGCCGTCGACAGGCTCGTCGCCGGGGCCTCTCCCCGGGAGCCCTCGCCAGAACCCCAGAAACATCAAGCGCCTCCGTCGGGGAACCCGGCAGCAGCAGCCTGGAAGTGACTGGGGCCTCCAGCGGGGACTCTGGCTGTAGTGGCTGTTCCAGCGTACAGTCGGTGGGGGGCGTGGTCAGGGCCCCTGGGATGAACAGGGGGGGCAGGGCTAGAGACACCGAGCGAAGCAGGCTCGGCGCCATCTTGGACCCGCCAGCCGACGCCCTCTCCATTGGGTCCAAGGAAGCCCAGCGCCCGAGTGCCCTTCGTGGGCTCCGCCATGGCACCGCCGCAGCTCTGAATGGGGGTCCCTCCTCGGGGGGGAAGGCCTCCCTCGGCGGATAGCCGGTCGTCTCTTGGGAGCGGTGCCTCCCGCAAGGCGCTCCCCCGGGCCTCATGTGCATAATTTTATGCACATGCGCAATTAATTACTATAACGAAATAGTAACCACATTTCATTACTCTTCACTCAGTATACGTTTCATAGGCACGCGTGGCCTCTTTCGCGGCCTCCCTCCCCCCTCCGCCCAGGGCTGTGTTTTTGGGCAGTGAGCGAACCTGGGACGTCGGGAGGCTGAAGCATTCACAGGTTTCCAAGAAACACGCTGAGCCTCTCCGCCTGGAAATGTTGGGTTTTACTATTTCACTGGATTTTTCGAGAGTTGCCTCCCCCCCCCCCAGGAACTGTTTATAACAGCTTCATGGCATCCATATGCGCCCACTTGCCCAGCTGGTGCGTAGCTTTGGTCTGGAGCGTCATCAGTACCCAGCTTGTGCTGAGGACGGAGGGCCGGCCAGACTCCATACCCAATAATTTCCCTTGGTGCCTTGAGGCCGTGACTGGATGGCTAGGGGCCAGCTGGTTGAGTGTGAACCCATTCAAGACGGAGATCCTTTGGCTGGGGTGCCCTGGTGGGGGAGAATGCCGGCTACCTGCCCTGGACGGCGAAGTGTTGCGCCCGTCGCCTTTAGTTAGAGGTCTGGTGTCCAATTGGCCCCACTGCTGACCATGGAGGCCCAGGACTCTGCTGTGAGCAGATCCACATTTTGTCATCTGCGACAGGCTAGGCGGCTGGCACCTTACCTATCTAGGAGCGACCTAGCCACGGTGATCCAGGTGACGGTCATCTTGAGATTAGACTACTTATTTCAGGAGGGTAAGGGGCCGTAGCCAAGGGGCTAGGGGGCCGTGTACGGGCTCCGGGCCGCCTGTTGGACAGCCCTGGTCTAGACCATACAAGGCCTTGAAGGTTAGAACCAGCACTTTGAAAGCAATCCGGTTCTCTATTGGCAGCCCGTGCAATTGCTGCAGGATTGGTGTCATGTGACCTCTCTCTGGAGCTCCAGCGAGCAGTCGAGCTGCAGCATTCTGCACCAGCTTGAGTTTCCGGGTCACAGTCACAGAAAGGCCAATGTAGAGGGAGTGACGTCTCTCGGGCCCCGCCCCCTTGGCAGCAAACAGGAAAAGCGACCCGGCCGCATGGCTTTCCCCCTCGGCAGCGCTCCTTCCTCCTCCCTCCCTTCCCAGGGAGGGGAGTTATTGCAAGGAAGCATTCAGCGTTAAGGTGAGCCACATTTCCTCTCCCTCCCTCCTTCCATTCCACCCTTTCATCCTTCTTTCTTCCCTGCCCCTTCCCTCTCTATATTTCTCCTCTCGCTCGCTTCCTCCTCCTCCTCAGGATTGCTGCTGCTCCGTCTCGGAGGTGCTCAGGCCCTCAGCGCACTCGCCTCCATCGCCCGGCCTTCTTTCCTCCCCCTCCCTCTCTCTTTCTACTCCCTCCCTTCCTTTCCTTCCACTCTTTCCTTCTTTCCTCCCTCCCTCTCATTCACCTTCTTTCCTTCCTTCCATCCATCCACCCTTTCGTCCTCCCTCCCTCCCCCCTTATGTTAATATTAAATATATGGAATTGTTTAATTATGCCCCCCCATGTGTTCCATTCCCTCCCTCTCCCCTTATGTTAATAATAATATATGGAATTGGAGCCCGGGGAGGGGGCGGGGCCGGAGTCAGGGAGGGGGCGGAGCCATGGGAGGGGGAAGGGTGGAGCTGGGGCGGGGGCGGAGCCAGGGGCGGAGGCAGACACTTAGGCCCCCCAGGTGATCACTGACTGGAACTCAGGCCCCCGGTCCGGTAGAAGTTGGAGAGCCCTGGTCTAGACTCTAGGTCCGGTGTACCTGAGGGACCGCCTCTCCCCATTTGTTGCCCATATGTCAGTACCAGCACCTTGAAGGTGACCCGGCATTCCACCAGTAACCAGTGCAGCTCGTGCAAGATGGGTGTTACGTGGCTGCTCACAGAGGCACCTGCCAACAGCTGCTCTGCTGCGTTCTGCACCAGTTTCAGTTTCCCGATGACCGACAAAGGTAGGCCAATGTACAGAGCGTTACAGTAGTCTAATCTGGAGATGACCGTGGCTTGGATCACTGTGGCCAGGTCATGACGGGACAAGTAGGGGTCAACTTCCTCGCCTGGCGAAGAAGGAAAAACGATCCTCTACTGACGATGGATATTGTCCTTGAAGCCGTCCTGCTACCGGCAAACGACCTCTACCTGCACCCAGCGTTTACGTTTTTCAACACCCCCCCCCACCCCCCGGGAATGGTTTTAAATGGTCTGTGATGGCTTGTGTTTGAGTTTCATTGATGGTATTGTTTTTATAAGTGTGCTGTTATGATGTCTTGTTGGGCTTGGCCTCATGAAAGCCACCCGGAGTCCCCCTGGGGAGAGGGGAGCGGGGTATAAACAAGGTAAATACATAAATAAACAAGTAAAGAGGGGTCACCTGCATACCTGAGGTTGTGGATGTTTCCTCCAGCCACTTTGACCCAAGCCCCGCATGCCCTCGCATGATGCGTTCTGCATACAAGCTGAATAGGTTGGGTGAGAGCATGCAACCCTGCCGCGCACCGTTCCCAATCTGGAACCAGTCTGTTGTTCCGTGCTCAGTTCCGACTGTTGCTACTTGGTCCTTCCACAGATTCCTCAGGAGAGAGGCAAGGCGGCTTGGGACCCCCACCCCACCCCTCCCCACCCAGAACTTGTGGTGCCCAAAGGAAGGGCCTGGCACCCGTTTTTAATAGGGAAGGAGGCACACGCTCAGAGGTCGAGGGAGGATTCCTGCCGCCAAAAATGGACCCCCAGTGCCTACTATATTGTCACTTCCTGAGGGCACCCCCTCCTTGACCAGTAACGCCAGTTTAAGAGGATAGAGAAGTGTGCAGTTTAGCCCCGGGATCCACAGGCGCCGCCTTCCTGGCCGCCTTGCCTCTCTCCTGAGGAATCTGTGGAAGGACCAAGCAGCAACAGCCAGAACTGACCACGGAATAACAGACTGGTTCCAGATTGGGAACGCCTTCTCTCTGTGTCTCTCTCTCCCTCTCTCCTCTCTCCCCTCTCTGTCTCTCTCTCTCTCTCTCTCTCTCTCTCTCTCTCTCTCTCTCTCTCTCTCTCTGTGTCTGTCTCTCTCTCTCTCTGTCTCTCTCTCTCTCTCTCTCTCTCTCTCTCTCTCTCTCTCTCTCTCTCTCTCTCTCTCTCTCTCTCTCTCTCTCTCTCTCTCTGTCTCTCTCTCTCTGTCTGTCTCTCTCTCTCTGTCTCTCTCTCTCTCTCTCTCTCTCTCTCTCTCTCTCTCTCTCTCTCTCTCTCTCTCTCTCTCTCTCTCTCTCTCTCTCTCTCTCTCTCTCTCTCTCTCTCTCTCTCTCTCTCTCTCTCTCTGCCTCTCTCTCTCTCTCTCTCTCTCTCTTTGCCTCTCTCTCTCTCTGTCTCTCTCTCTCTCTCTGTCTCTCTCTTTGTCTGTCTCTCTCTCTGTCTCTCCCTCTCTCTCTCTCTCTCTCTCTCTCTCTCTCTCTCTCTCTCTCTCTCTCTCTCTCTCTCTCTCTCTCTCTCTGTCTCTCTCTCTGTCTCTCTCTCTCTCTCTCTCTCTCTCTCTCTCTCTCTCTCTCTCTCTCTCTCTCTCTCTCTCTCTCTCTCTCTCTCTCTCTCTCTCTCTCTCTCTCTCTCTCTCTCTCTCTCTCTCTCTCTCTCTCTCTCTCTCTCTCTCTCTCTCTCTCTCTCTCTCTCTCTCTCTCTCTCTCTCTCTCTCTCTCTCTCTCTCTCTCTCTCTCTCTCTCTCTCTCTCTCTCTCTCTCTCTCTCTCTCTCTCTCTGCCTCTCTCTCTCTCTCTCTCTCTCTCTCTCTCTCTCTCTCTCTCTCTCTCTCTCTCTCTCTCTCTCTCTCTCTCTCTCTCTCTCTCTCTCTCTCTCTCTCTCTCTCTCTCTCTCTCTCTCTCTCTCTCTCTCTCTCTCTCTCTGTGTCTCTCTCTCTGTGTCTCTCTCTCTCTCTCTTTCTCTCTCTCTGTGTGTGTCTCTCTCTGTCTGTCTCTCTCTCTGTCTGTCTGTCTCTCTCTCTCTCTCTCTCTCTCTCTCTCTCTCTCTCTCTCTCTCTCCCCTCCCCCTCTCTGTCTCTCTCTCTCCAGGAACCTCTGGCTCCTCCAATGCAAGTTCATCCTCCGCTTTTACTGGAAGTTGTCCATAGCCTTCCGCTGGAGGACCTGGAGCTTCCTAGAAAGGTATCCTCTCTGGGAATGGTTAGGCCCTCCAATGCAACTCTGTGGTCGGCTTAAGGTGGCCATTGACCCTAGAGTCGCAATGGAGGACCCAGAGGTTCCTAGGAAGGGCATATCCGCGCAATCCATGCACACTCGAGAAGGCAGGCATGAAGGCCGCAGGCATGGGGAGCTGGCTATCGTTCTCTGCAAGGGGAGCACCCCAGGGGTGCTCTCTGCCTTCCCTGGAATGGGCCAATGGGAAGAGAGAGCCATCAGAAGTGACCACACCACTATCCAGGGGGCAGGGACAAAGCAGAGGGCCGAATCTCGAAAGGCAGCAAGTCTCAGCTTCGCCTCTGCTCAGGGAGGCCTCAGTCGTAGTCACCTATTGACTTGCGCAGGAAGGTCTCCTTACGTTCCCGGCCACCAAGTGCTGCTAAGGGGCTCAAACACGCCACTGACCAGCCACGCCAAAACCCCAGTATGCATGAAGTGGCATTAAAACAACATGCCCGCCCCAGCTGGCCCCTGGGTGCCCCAATCCTCCGAGACTCTTGGTCCTTGGCGGAAGGGAGGTGCCCGGAGGACGTGTGACCCCAGAAGAGCTGCTGCCCTTTCACTCGACTTGCGTGAGGCCAAACAGTGACCCCAAGGCCAAGTGGGAGGCACGCTGCACATGCTCAGAGGCCTCCCTCTCACGGCCCCCTTGCCTCCCACGGCCTGACGTCCATCATGAAGGTCTTAGAAGAAAGTCAGGTTAGATATAACTCAATAATGAGTTCAACAGAATTATACAATCATTAGTTCAATTTATAAAGCATCAATAATTCAAACAGTATGATACATATATACAGCATCTTAATGCAACCGACTTGGTACCGTGTCCGTGGAGTGGTTGACAACAATAGTCCATAGGATATAGATTTCCATAAGTCCAGTCCAAGTGACTCGGGTGAATATCCCTGGGCTCCAAGTGAGCAGGAAGCACGAGTACCAGGATGCGGTGAGGTGATCCAAAGCACCGTAGACCAAAATAAACCAGAGCCATAAAACGATCCGGGCTCTTCAGGAATAAAGTAAAGCAAGCCTGACGGAGGTGTATTCCCTATGATCGGGGCCGCTGAATTCCATTTCGGGATCTTTTTCAAAGGCATATATCCATCATGCAGGTTTAGGTCCTAAAGGATTACATATATACATAATATAGAATATAGAACATGAAGAACAAAACATAACCCATTACTATTTATCATATAAGCGAAGTCGCTATACATACCAAGGTTTGGGAGAAAACCGCCCGCAACACATCAAGTGCGGTGACCAGTTAAGGTGAATTAACACCAGAAAGCATACACATTAAGTACATTATCCTAGATTAGGAGGGAATGCAAATTGACCGGCTCATTGAGAAATGAGTGGCCAATATTTTTTAACGATGGATGTGTATGTTCTATTTTAAGGAGTCAGGGTGAGAGGCCAGATGAAGAGGATATCCCGAACATATTGTAAACAATGCCTGATCTAAAGCTGATAACAAGGACCGCATTTCCCTCTTGCACCCCGTAACTAGACAGTCTCCTGAAAGAATAATCTGGCCTCTCACCCTGACTCCTCAAAATAGAACATACACATCCATCGTTAAAAAATATTGGCCACTCATTTCTAATATTAAAGGCCTGGAATGCCCTCCAATTATTGCACACAAGCAAACCAGGAACTTAAGCCAAATTCTAACCCATGCCAACCATGTTAGACCCTCTAAATCGAATTTTTCGCCTGGCAGTAGACCGTGTGGTAATTGCTCCATTTGTTCTAATATATGTACTGATAAAACTATCTATAGCCCCCACCAAAACAAACATTTCCCGGCCAAATCCTTCGCTACCTGCGCCTCCTCCGGAATCGTGTACGCGATTTTTTGTGGGTGCCCTAGAATTTACGTGGGGATGTCTTCTAGAAAATTGAAGCAAAGATTTATTGAACATAGGAGCAAAATTAATAACAATAGCACTGAGATTCCTTTCTATCAACATTGCATTGAAAATAACCACACACCTGCGTCTTTAAAAGTAATGGTGTTAGAAAAGCCTTTCGTTCCACCACACGGAAACCTCTCCCAGGTGCTCCGCAAGCTTGAAGTATCATGGACAATTAAACTAAATTCAGAAATGCCCTTCGGCCTCAATGAGCCGGTCAATTTGCATTCCCTCCTAATCTAGGATAATGTACTTAATGTGTATGCTTTCTGGTGTTAATTCACCTTAACTGGTCACCGCACTTGATGTGTTGTGGGCGGTTTTCTCCCAAACCTTGGTATGTATAGCGACTTCGCTTATATGATAAATAGTAATGGGTTATGTTTTGTTCTTCATGTTCTATATTCTATATTATGTATATATGTAATCCTTTAGGACCTAAACCTGCATGATGGATATATGCCTTTGAAAAAGATCCCGAAATGGAATTCAGCGGCCCCGATCATAGGGAATACACCTCCGTCAGGCTTGCTTTACTTTATTCCTGAAGAGCCCGGATTGTTTTACGGCTCTGGTTTATTTTGGTCTACGGTGCTTTGGATCACCCTCACCGCATCCTGGTACTCGTGCTTCCTGCTCACTTGGAGCCCAGGGATATTCACCCGAGTCACTTGGACTGGACTTATGGAAATCTATATCCTATGGACTATTGTTGTCAACCACTCCACGGACACGGTACCAAGTCGGTTGCATTAAGATGCTGTATATATGTATCATACTGTTTGAATTATTGATGCTTTATAAATTGAACTAATGATTGTATAATTCTGTTGAACTCATTATTGAGTCCATCATGAAGGTGGCATAGCGGTTTGTGGCCTGCCTTGAAACAGGTCACCAGGTGAGGAGGACAAAACCAGCCAAGAGACAAACACCTGCATCCTGGAGACAAATCTCATGGGGGTGCGCTTTCATTGCCTGGGGTGTGCAGGTCTGATTCCTCTTGGTGGCGGTTGGGTGGTGCTGGGCCGCCTGTGTGCGCACAGAGGCAGGAGGACTCTTCCGTCTCCTTCTTAACGATAGTACCAGTGGGGTCTCGGCTGCTTCTTGCAAAGGAATCTTCTGTGTATTTCACACAGGTCATCGTGCCAACAAGCTCTTTCATAGCAGTTGAAGTCATTGTAAACGCACTCGCCCTTACCTGTTGGTTGACCAGTAGCCCAATTCCTGTAAAGAAACAACATGGGAGTCATCTGTCCGTTCACTAAGCCCCCCTTCACTAAGCCCCCCCCCCCTTCGAAACAAAGCAAGCAGCCAGTTCCTTCTCCTTGGGCGGGATTGTTGTTCTTGTTGTGGCGGAGGAGGGCCTCTCCTAAGGACCTCGGGGCTTGGGAAGGTTCCTACAGGGAGATGACGTGGCCAGCCAGTACTAGCCTGGGCCTGGACCATGTAGGCGAGTGTTTCTCAACCTGGGGGTCGGAACCCCTGGGGGGTCGCAAAGGGGGTTTCAGGGGGGCCACTAAAGATGATCAGAAAACTCACATTTCTGATGGTCTTTGCCTGTCCTTCTCTTTCTTTTTGGAATCAGACAGCGAATTCTCCCACCACGAGCCCTCCTCCTGTCCTCTGGATGCAGGTGAACTACAACTCCAAAGCTCACGGTCAATGCCCACCAAAGACTTCCGGTATTTTCTGTTGGTCATGGGAGTTCTGTGTGCCAAGTTTGGTTCAATGCCATTGTTGGTGGGATTTAGCACGCTCTTTAATTGCAGGGGAACTCTAAATCCTCCCATCCTCAACTCCCAAGTGACGAAAGGCAACGTGGCCAGGTCCTTAGGGGCAAGTGGCCATGCGCTCCTGCTGCTTGCGATACAAAGGGAGGCCGGAACCAAGGCGAGCCAAGCCCGCATTCTGGAGAGCGGACTTTCCCGGAAAATGAAGGAAACATTGAGTGGCCTTCCGTGGGTGCCGATACTAAAAGAGGAAGGATAGGAGTGGGACTCTCCGCCTTCCCCGGAGGGAACGTGGCGAAGACTCCTTCCTCGGGAGCGTTTAGACAGAGGCTGGCGTTTCACCCGAGGCCAGGAAGCACCTCTGTAAGGACATCACCACCACACTCCAGTCCAAGCTAAGTCGCCACAGCAGTGTATTAAATGGATATATATATAAAATGCACTGTAGAAAAAAATAGTAAAACTTCAAAGTCTATGTGTATAAAATAGTCCACAAGGTCCAAGGTACGAGTCGCCTTCGGGCTGAGAGAGGCGGTCTAGAAGCAAAGTAAATAAACAAACCCAAAATCCCAAAGCAGCAGGGCCCCCAGCACAGGAATACCAGAACGCCAGGAAGCCCAAGGCAGCCCAGAGTCCAGTACAAAACCCCAGGAACCATCCTTCAAACTGGGAAGCAGAAAACAGGAGCAAAGGCATGGAACTAGAATTCCCTCAGCAAGCCTGACTAGGACGTGGCAAGAGCTGTTGCCTCAATTACTGGCTGGAAAATCCCCCTGGCCTCTCTAATACACACACATGAAATCGTGCCCCTTCCCATGACTTCCTGGTATGGGCCTCTTCTCTAAAGAGCGAGCGCGGTGACCTTCGGAGATTCGGTTGAGCAGCACAAAGTCTACGAAAACCGAGTCTACTATCAAGCAGCTTCATTATCTTGCACATCATTATTCTCTCCACCTGGGATTTCGGCCTCTGAACCCGCTTCATAGGATCCTAGAGAAGGACGACTGACTCTTCTGCGCCGTCTCAGCACCTCTCGGGAATGTGAACGCCACTGGCGGCTGAAGGCAGCAGGCACAGGCCGATCGTTTTCCGGACTGAGAATCTCACGTTGGCTCGCAGGCCCAGCGCTCCCACGATCCACTTCCCCACTGACATCGATTTCAGCCACAACCATGGGCTGAACATCAACAGCTGGATGGCCATCTGTCAAGGGTGCTTCGAATGCGATTTCCCTGCTTCTTGGCAGAATGGGGTTGGGGACAGAAATCAGGGGCGGTTAGGCTCAAAAAATCCCTCACTTGGGGCGATTCCACAAAACTAGAGCCGAGTGCCGCAAGCACAGTTCGTAACCGGCAGAAGCTCACGTGTCCAGAGCACGGATTAGCCGCCTGCTTTCCACGGGACGGAAGGGGACTGCGGGGGCCGCCACGCCACCGCTCCCAAAACCACGTGTTTGCTGAAGTCAAAAGAGGTCCATTCTGGGCAGGAAAGGCTCTTGGGGCGGCCGGGCTTCACTGAGCGAGTATCTTCCCCGGAAAAGGAAACGGGGAAATAACAAAACAGTCTCCACGCAACGACCCCTTGCCCGGAGAAAGGCGAGATGCCCCCTCGCTCAAAAAAGACCAAAGGGAGAGGGGGAGGGCGGGCGGCCGCAATGGAGACTGACCACATGGCCTCACCAGGGCAATGCGCATACCTTGAAAAGAGGAAGTTACTCAAGGGGGGAGAGTACTCAAGGGGGGAGGAGAGAGGGGCACGCCAGGAGAGCAAGGACAGAGCCCCCCCCTCGAAGCCCCTTCTTGAGATACTAGGCCTGCAGAAGAGGCACGTGGTGGGGAAGGACTCCCTCGCTCTCGCCTCTCTAGGCTAACTACTCATTGGGGGCTGGAGGCTTGTGCAGTCAGGGGGGAAACCCAACAGTTGGACTGGATGGCCCACCACGAGGTCTCTTCCAACTCTGTTCCTAACAAGATGGCGGCGCTGAGCGGTTGCAAGAACGCTGAGCTCCACAGGAGACTCTTCAAATCCTGCCAGAAAGCAGCCTCACATGAGAGGCCAGCTACCCCATACAGGGGGCCTAGATTGCTGGGGGTTGGGGTGAACCTCCATGTGTCAACAGAAGCAGCGGTGAACCCCTCTTTCCTCCTAGAGGCCCTCCAAGCCGAGGCTGAGGCCGTCCTTGAGGTTATCCGAGAGCCGGCCCTTACTGCCAGAAGTCCCCTGGGGGCCGCGGGTGCCATGGATACCAGGAAGGCCTCTGAGATTACAGAGGCCCCGGAGACCTGCCCGCCCTGGACTCCCATCCCCTGGACCGATATGGAAGAAGTGGGGCTTCCATCTCCAATACCACCCAGGAGGAAGCAGGAGGCTACGTCCCCGACATCATCCAGGACGAAGTGCCTAGTCTCACTCACCTTCTCCGTGGCTACGGCCTACTAGTCGAACAGCTGGCCGCTCGGCTAGAGGAGGTGGGGGAGCTGGGGAGGACACTAACGCTCCTCTGCTGCAGAGATGGCCTTTGCCACCCAGGCTCGCATTCGGGGGGCGGAGAGGCCCTGGCCGCTGCGCCTGGACTCGCTGTGCCCGAGCTCGAGGGCGAGAGAGGCAGCTGTTGCCGGACCTCCAGGCTCGTCACACCCGGGCTCGCCGGATCCAAGGGGGCGAGCAGAGGAGAGGCGAGCAGAGGCCCGAAGGAGCGACCCGCAGGAGACCCTGCTCTCGGGGAGGCTGCTGCCGCCCACCGAGGGAGGACTTTCACCTATGGCCAAGGAGGGGTCTTCATTGAGGAAGGACACCATGGATGGAGTTGCGGGGGAGCCATGGGGGAGCCCAGGGAAAACGCCAGGGCACTGGGCCCTCCCGGACCCGACGGGAAGGGCGTGGGCCGCTTGTGCCAACATGGCACTGAGCCCGAGCTGCTCGGCGTCTCTAACCCTGCCCTCCCTGTCCACCCCGAAGGTCCTGACCACACCCCCATAGACTGCAAGCTGGAGCAGCCGCTGCTGCTAGGGTCCCCGACAGAGGTGCTGAACGTTTCTGAAGTGTTGGCAAGGGTTCCTGGGGAGCGGCCCCGGCGCCGAGTTTGTCAACTGCCAGTGATCCCCCAAGCTGCGACCAGGCCACAACCCGCCATGCCACTCCCAAATGGTCAGAAGAAGAAGAACAGGCCAGGCCAGGCAAAACGTAGACGAAAAGGGAGGGGCCGTCCGACGGGAGGCCAGGCTTCCCACCTGCCTTCCCCCCCAACAAACACCCAGACCGGAGGGACCATCAACACCAGAGGCCCTGTGTCCGGGGCTATTGCCAATACTGAAAGATCTGAGGCCAGTTCTGCCCTCCAACGACCAGGCTCCTCCCTACCAATACCTGCTGCCTTGGGTAACGGTATGCCTAAGGACCATGGACCATCAACACCAGTGGCCCTGTGTCCGGGGCTATTGCCAATACTGAAAGATCTGAGGCCAGTTCTGCCCTCCAACGACCAGGCTCCTCCCTACCAATACCTGCTGCCTTGGGTAACGGTATGCCTAAGGACCATGGACCATCAACACCAGAGGCCCTGTGTCCGGGCTATTGCCAATACTGAAAGATCTGAGGCCAGTTCTGCCCTCCAACGACCAGGCTCCTCCCTACCAATACCTGCTGCCTTGGGTAACGGTATGCCTAAGGACCATGGACCATCAACACCAGTGGCCCTGTGTCTGCCCTCCAACGGGCTACCAATTGCCAATACTGAAAGATCTGAGGCCAGTTCTGCCCTCCAACGACCAGGCTCCTCCCTACCAATACCTGCTGCCTTGGGTAACGGTATGCCTAAGGACCATGGACCATCAACACCAGTGGCCCTGTGTCCGGGGCTATTGCCAATACTGAAAGATCTGAGGCCAGTTCTGCCCTCCAACGACCAGGCTCCTCCCTACCAATACCTGCTGCCTTGGGTAACGGTATGCCTAAGGACCATGGACCATCAACACCTGAGGCCCTGTGTCCCTAAGGGGCTATGTGCCAATACTGAAAGATCTGAGGCCAGTTCTGCCCTCCAACGACCAGGCTCCTCCCTACCAATACCTGCTGCCTTGGGTAACGGTATGCCTAAGGACCATGGACCATCAACACCAGTGGCCCTGTGTCCGGGCTATTGCCAATACTGAAAGATCTGAGGCCAGTTCTGCCCTCCAACGACCAGGCTCCTCCCTACCAATACCTGCTGCCTTGGGTAACGGTATGCCTAAGGACCATGGACCATCAACACCAGTGGCCCTGTGTCCGGGCTATTGCCAATACTGAAAGATCTGAGGCCAGTTCTGCCCTCCAACGACCAGGCTCCTCCCTACCAATACCTGCTGCCTTGGGTAACGGTATGCCTAAGGACCATGGACCATCAACACCAGTGGCCCTGTGTCCGGGGCTATTGCCAATACTGAAAGATCTGAGGCCAGTTCTGCCCTCCAACGACCAGGCTCCTCCCTACCAATACCCTGCTGCCTTGGGTAACGGTATGCCTAAGGACCATGGACCATCAACACCAGAGGCCCTGTGTCCGGCTATTGCCAATACTGAAAGATCTGAGGCCAGTTCTGCCCTCCAACGACCAGGCTCCTCCCTACCAATACCTGCTGCCTTGGGTAACGGTATGCCTAAGGACCATGGACCATCAACACCAGAGGCCCTGTGTCCGGGCTATTGCCAATACTGAAAGATCTGAGGCCAGTTCTGCCCTCCAACGACCAGGCTCCTCCCTACCAATACCTGCTGCCTTGGGTAACGGTATGCCTAAGGACCATGGACCATCAACACCAGAGGCCCTGTGTCCGGGGCTATTGCCAATACTGAAAGATCTGAGGCCAGTTCTGCCCTCCAACGACCAGGCTCCTCCCTACCAATACCTGCTGCCTTGGGTAACGGTATGCCTAAGGACCATGGACCATCATCAGCTGCCTTAAGGCACAACCCAAGACATGGTGAGAAGATTGGCAAGCGGTGGGGAAAGAACTTTGGACCGCGGACTTTCTGGGGGGCGGGTTTCGGTCGGAAAGAAAGCCTCCCAGGACCGGTCGCCTGCGACAGGACCAAGAGCCCTCACAAGGGGGGGAGAGGATACTCGACCATACCTCCCTCAAGGACAAATAGTGGGAGGGAACTGCCTCCGGACGAACAGGGCCCGTTATCCCCTGTTCTGGTGTCACAAGCTCCTAGGAGGCTTGGGGCTGACCGTATGACCACAAATTCGGTTGGCGGTGGCCAGGGCCTCCCGACAACCTCCCCTTTTCACGGGGTCCATCGGAAACTAAACCCCTTGCCGGCCCCCAGCCTCAAATTCCCCTAGGTATCTCAGTGATCTCGGGGCGGGGAGAGTACGGTAGGCGCAGGCCGTATGCGAGATCAACTGTAAGAACCAGGCTGAGCCATCAGAAGACCCGCCCTCCCGCTAACCTGCGACTCATCCCCAGACGGAACGCCAACCCTCTGTCCCCTTTCTCTTCATCCCTGCTACTCCTTAATGCAAGGTCCGCATTGAATGAATCAGCTACTCTCAGAGATTACATCATTGAGCAAAATACGGACATCACATGCATTACGGAAACCTGGACCCGCGAGGGCGACAACATACCCCTCCACGGGTTAACACCCCCAGGTTTCCAGATGCTCCATCAACCCCGGACCGAGGGCAGAGGAGGAGGAGTGGGAATACTGGTCCGGGACCATATCCCTATAACAACTAAACAGACCCCAGAAATCATCGGCACCGAATGCCTGGGAATAACATTAAACACCAAGGAGAGTCTGACGATCCTACTAATCTATCGAACACCCGGAGCCCCGAAAGAGAGCATCTCCAAACTGCTCGGTCTCGTTGTGGACTGGACACTAAGACTGCCGAGACTCATTGTTCTAGGGGACTTTAATGTCCATGCGGACATGATCACAACCTCCCCCTTGGCCAAGGACCTTATCCACTCCATGGATATCTTAGGGCTCCCACTGACAGAAACTGGCCCCACACACCGGGCTGGCCATACCCTAGACCTAGTTTTTGGTACCAGGCCACAAATAACACCGCAAGCTGTAACGGAGGTTCCCTGGTCTGACCATTTCACCCTGAAAGTTGGTATCGAGACTCCATTGCCACCGAGAGTAGACCCAGAGCCTATACTAGTACGTCAAAAGAGGCACATGGACCCCAATAGATTTGCGGCGGCTCTTGAGTCCTCGGAAATTTCCGGAGGTACCCTCAATGAACAGGTTGAAAGCTGGAACATAGCCTTGTCCCTGGCCCTTGATCAGATGGCCCCAAAACGCCCCTTCCGTCCTCGCAGATTCCGCTCACCATGGTTTACTGAAGAACTGCGACTACTGAAGCGCAAACGGAAGCAGCTAGAAGGCGCCTGGCGGCGGAAACCTAGCCGGGCATCGAGATTAGCTTTCAAAAACATCCGTAGGACATACGAGTTAGCCACAAAAGAGGCCAAGAAAGCTTACAACACCTCCCAAATAGCTGCTGCGAGATCGCGCCCAGCTCAGATCTTCAAGATTGTCCGAAGTCTGGTCAGTGCAAACTCCCAACCGAGAACCCTGGACACTCCAGCCGTCTCAGCGGAGAAATTTCAGCAATCCTTCACAGAGAAGATCACTGCTCTCCGGCAGGAGCTACCATCTGTGTCTGAGGCCGTGAGTGAGAGAGAAGAAGTACATACTCCAGCTAGCCAGAAATTCGACCGATTCAAAACGCTGGACTTGGAGGCAGTCAGTAAAATCCTCTCCGCGGCACGACCAACCACCTGCTCCACGGACCCCTGTCCTTCCCGGCTGGTCAAGGACTGCTCAGAGGAGCTTCAGGTTCCTCTGATGCACGTAATAAACAACTCCCTGGAGCGTCTAAAAGAAGCCATGGTCCGCCCTCTCTTAAAGAAACCCAGCCTGGACCCTGCGACGCCAGCCAACTACCGCCCGGTCTCAAACCTCCCGTTCCTCAGCAAGTTGATCGAACATGCGGCAGCGACTCAACTCCCAAAATTTCTTGAGGATTCGGATGGCCTGGACCCTTTTCAATCAGGTTTCCGCCCCAGACATGGGACCGAGACCGTTCTGGTGGCCATCTCGGATGACATCCGCCGTCAATTAGACAAGGGCGGTTCAGTAGTTCTGGTGCTGCTCGATCTCACCGCTGCCTTTATATGTTGCATGTCTTACTGGCATTGAACGTTATATATGGCATATATGTTGCATGTCTTACTGGCATTGAATGTTATATGTGGCATATATGTTGCAGGTTTAACTGGCATTGGATGTTATATGTGGCATACATGTTGTATGTCTAACTGGCACCAGCCGGCTCCCAGCGCTCGGCCAATCAGAACAGGAGAGGGAAATTCAAATCCAGGGGATGGTAATGCCGGAGAATTCTCCCGTATAAAAACGGCTGCATGTCCCATGATGCTTATCCACCAGAGGCCTTGAGAACAGTGGTCCATGCCACTGTCGTCTCACGCCTCGACTACTGCAACGCCCTATATGTGGGCCTCCCAGACAACAACTAAGAGGCTGAAACGTATCCATAACGCCGCAGCCAGACTCATTACTGGGTCATCAGTGAGGGATCACATTTCCCCATTCTTAAAGAACTTCACTGGCTGCCCCTAGAGTTCAGAGCCCTTTACAAACTCCTGGTGCTCACCTTTAAAGCCCGGCACAACATTGGGCCTTCCTATCTGAGTGACCGGCTGACGGCCCAATGCAGCGAGAGGCCAGCACGCTCCATCAACGGTGACCGCCTGACTACCCCTGGAGTGCGGGAGGCTAGACTGGCGGAAACTCGGCGGAGAGCCTTCTCCGTCGCGGCCCCTTCGACTTGGAACTCACTGCCGCCCACCCTCAGAGCCTCTCCGACTCTATCTGGATTCCGGCCAGCCTTGAAGACCTGGCTCTTCCGCTAAGCGTTCGGGACTGGCTCGGTACCCTGAACTACCTGAGCCACCCCTCCTGTTCATATTCCATGTTTTTAAACTGTTGTACATTGTTCACCCTAGGGTTTTAATTGTTGTAAGTCGCCTGGAGCACCGCTTACTGGCATTGGTGGCAGGCATGTCTTACTCACAAATATTAAAGTATTATTATTATTATTATTATGCCTCTACACTTTGGCACCCGCGGTGGTACATTCTGGCATCCCTTCTGCAGATTGAATGGAGCCTCTGCCTGTCGTTGGCTTCAACCGGCGGGTCCTCGCCTCTCCCCGTAACCTTGACAGTGAACGGGCCTCTCCTGGCATGGGCCCCCCTCGGTACCCACACCGGCCCTTAGGGCCCAAATGCCAACTTCAGGTGGAGTGGGTGGGTGCCAGCGCAAGGCCTCGTTTTGTGCAAAAGGCTCCAGAGGTTCCTTGCTTTCGGCTGCTCCAGAGACAAGGGCACAGCGGAGCCCGGGGTTCATGCGGCAGGAAATGCATACAGCGTCTGCTTTCAAGGCTTTCCGGAAGTCCTGTGAGTCAGCCGTGAAAGAGGCCAAAAAAACCTACAACTCCTCGCTAATAGCCACTGCAAGACCCCGCCCAGCGCAGGTATGTAAAATTGCCCGAGCCCTGGCAAGCCCAGCTCCTGTGGCTCAGGATCCTTCAACGTTGACCGTTACAGCTGAAGCATTTCAGAGATCTTTCACTGACAAGATCAACACGCTACGGCAGGAGCTGCCCCCGCCCGCCCGCCTGACAGCAGATACTCTGAATGAGCTAGAGACCCCGTGGCCGTCCGATGGACCTATTTTTGACCAGTTCACCCCTCTTGACATGGAGACCGTCACAGCAATCCTGGCTGCGGCAAAGCCCCCCGCCTGCTCCCTCGACCCCTGCCCCTCTTGGCTGGTCAAATGCGTCTGGATGGATTGCAAGATCCCTTAAGGAAAACCGCCAACTGCTCACTTTGCGCTTGGGGCCTTTCCAGGTAATTTAAAAGAAGCTCTAGTCCGTCCTCTACTGACGGAACCAAACCTGGATCCTGCGATTTCGTCCAACTCTCACCCTGTCTCCAGTCTTCCGTTCCTGGGCAAGGTGATCGAGCGAGCTGCGCTGAGGCAACGGCAACAGTTCCTGGTCGATACCGCCGGCCTGGATCCTTTTCAGTCCGGCTTTCGCCCTGGCCATGGGACACAGACGGTTCTGGTGGCTATTACTGATGCACTTGGTTGTCAGCTTGATAGAGGGGGGTCGGCACTCCTGATACTCCTGGATCTGACGGCTGCATTCGACACTGTCGACCATGACCTGCTGATCCATCGACTCGCCATGGCGGGAGTTCGTGGTCGGGCCCTCAGTTGGTTTGACACATTTCTTCGAGGCCGGTCTCAATGTGTCGAGTACCTGGCTCGAACCTCTGACAGATCTGCCCTCTCATGTGGTGTGCCTCGGGGAGCAGTTCTCTCTCCCCTCCTCTTCAACGTCTACGTGAGACCCCTTGCCAGCCTCGTGCGGAGCTTTGGTCTGGAGTGCCACCAATACGCGGATGACACCCAGCTGCTTTTACGGCTGGAGCCTGGAGCCACCTCCATACCGGACAATTTCACCTTATGCCTCGAGGCTGTATCGAGGTGGCTGCGTGCCAGTAGGCTGAAGGTGAATCCTACTAAGACTGAGATTTTGTGGCCTGGCCGCCCACCTGGAGTAGCGCCCCCCCTGCCCTACTTCGATGGCGCCCCCCTTCATCCACCTTCCACTGTCAAGAGCTTGGGTGTTGCCCTGGATTCACAGTTGACTCTGGAGGCCCAGATCGCTCGTGTGAGTAACCAGGCCTTTTTCCACCTCCGGCAGGCGAGACAGGCGGCACCTGACCTCTCAGGGGAAGCCTTGGCTACACTCACCCATGCGACGGTCACATCTAGACTGGACTATTGTAACGCCTTGTATGTTGGCCTTCCCCTGTCGACTGCTCGGAGGATCCGATCCGCATTGTTCAGAACGCGGCTGCCAGGCTACTTGCAGAAACACCTTTGAGGCGCCACGTAACTCCAACTCTGTGACACTTGCCCTGGCTTCCAAGGGAATTCCGGGCCCTGAATAAGTTGTTGGTTCTGACCTTTGAGGCGCTTTATGGTCAGGGGCCAGCATACCTCCGAGACCGCCTCTCCCCTCTCCGCCGCCAGTGGTCGCCACTCCTCCTCCAACTAAACTCACTGCATGTTCCAGGCCCCAGGGAAGCACGCCTCGAGAGCACGAGGCGCAGGGCCTTCTCCACCTCCGCCCCTGTCTTGTGGGACTCCTTGCCCCCCCCCCCCCACTTGAGGGCCATGCGTGACCTGCGACCCTTTCCTCGGGCGCTCAAGACCTGGCTCCTTAGCAGAGCTTTTCATGTCTCATGCAGTCTATTTGGCATTGTGTATGTTTAATGCTATTGTTTTATGTAAATCGCCTGGAGCATTTTAATGGAGGGCGATTGACAAGTGAGAAACTGATGATGGTGATGATGATGATAAAATAGGCACACACGACTGGGGGGAGGGGGCTCCTCTGGGGGGGGCTCTCTTCCAGCTCTACGATACTGGGGTTCTGGGATTGGGCTCTCCCCCCTCTCCCTCTGCCCCCCCCCCTCTCCAGTGCCTGGAATTAGGACATTTGGTTTGGGAACTCACACTGTCCCGGCTGGCAAGCCATTCAGCCACAGCCACCCGTTTGGTGGCACCGAGTCGTTCTTCTGGAGTCCAAGCCAGTATTCAGCCTTCTTTTCATTAATCATGATTTTGTCCATGGTGCCCTGCAAAAGAACCGATAGTAGAGAGATAGAGAGATAGTCTTCAAGGGAGGGGGCGGGGGAGGCCTGCTGCGTTCCTCCAAGGAAGACCTCTCTCACTGATGGCTCCCTGCAGGGAAGCCGGGGAAACCTCTCGCTCCTCCGGCCTGTGGTCAATTCCCAACAGGCGCTGACCATAGCATGGTGCCGGAGGAGCTAGGAAAGCCTCAGACAACACAATCCCTGCTGCTGGGCCCTCTTGGCCTGGGAATGGCCCTTTGGCTGCGTCCTTCGCCGCCTCTTCCCCAGAGTGCTGGAGCCTCGGGAAAAGGCAACGGCCAGCGCTCCAGAGCATCGAGCTCTCCAGCGCACAAGCAGCAAGCAAGCAAGCCATGCCCCTGCTGCCCTTTCCAAATCGCCCCGTGTCCCGGGGAAGGGAAGTCCCGTGGGCCCTCAGGACCAAGAGCACCGTGTCTGGCCCGCAGTCTGTGTGGCCTGGGCGGGGGCCGGCCCCCCACGGAGGAGGAGGACTCCTCTCCCAGCCTTGGAAGGAAGGGCTCGCCTGACCTTCTCCTCAAAGCCAGCCAAGCAGCACCGCCTCGGGGGGGCCGCCTGGGAAGGCCCACTCGCTCGCTCGCTCGCTCAGCCGCCGAGGTCCCTGGAGGAAAAGGTATAGAATGGTATAGGCCACCCCATTGGGCTATGGGAGGACACCCGACTTTGACTGGAGCAGCCGAGAGCCGCCGCCATCGCCGCCGCTGCCTTTTGTTCCCCGAGAGGCAGAGCCTGAGAGGTGAGGGCATCATGGCAGACAGCTCTGAAGACGCCGGGCTCTCGGTTGGCCTTGAATACGCTGAGCCACCCCCCGGCCTTGACTGTCCTGGACTGGAAGCGGTCCTTGAACCAGCTGGCGAAGCGCCAACATCCCTAGCAGACCAGGCAGCTGACCGTCACCTGCGCGGGTGTCGCCTGGACAAGCCCCACACCGGCACTCACCAGCTGCAGCTGGCCCCCTTGGAGGAGCAGAGGGGGCTGCCGGGCTCCTCTCTGGCACTGACAATTCAGACAACCGATGGAAGGCGCATGCGCAGACGGCGCAGGCACAGGCGGCGCAGACGTCATGCCTGCGTAGTGCAGCGGCGCCTGGATCATCGAGGTTCTCCCGGCGAGGAGCACGGACTTTTACCGGCTACCATAGAGGCCCGAGGTGGGGGGAGTTGTCCCCTTAAGTCCCCTCGGAAGGCGTTGGAGCGTGCTGTTGGCTCTTCGGAATCACGGAGAGAGGGATGCCCTGTCCATCGGCGGAGGCACACCGAAACACAAGAGGCCCTACAGGACTAGGATTTTCTGGGGGGTTGGATTCAGGGTCCGGAAGAGGTCCAGTCTCTCCGGTTTGTCCAGCCTCCCACTAAAGGTCTCTCCTGACCAGGGCGGGAATCCTAAACAACCCCCTCTTGTGACACGTTACCTTGCGCGTGCTGTGGGACTCCTGCCTGCCTTGCACCCTGGCTCTGCTGCCGCCTGCTGCCGCCTTTGGGCTCCAATCCGGGACCCTGGCCTTGTTCTCTTCACCTTTTTCTGGACCCTGTTGCATCCTGAAACCGTGGCTCTGAATTCGGGGCTGACTTCCGGGATGTGTTTCGTGGACTCGGACTTCAGCGTGACGCTTGGCGACCTGGCTTGGCTTCGTAACTCTGACTTGGATTCTTGAACATTAAGAACTCCGAGGAGTGAACGCCGCCACGCCTGGCACCGGACGGCTGGACCGTAACCGTGGCTCCTCTTTACTCTTGCTCCAGATCTGGCTGTCTAACATTGAGCTGGACTTTGGGCCTTGCTCGTGTTCCTCCCTCGTGACTCCGACGGTGTGCTACTCGTGCCTCTCTGTTTCCTTGGCCAGAGGTTTGAAGGACTCAAGGCCTTAGTTTTCCTCTTAAGTAAACATGGTCTTGGCTGGCCTTGTGCTTGCTGAGTCAGCCTCAGGCCTTGGTGCCAGGCGAACCTGGGGACACGACACGCAGAGGGCGGGCACAAGAACCCCATTGCCACCACAAAGGCAGAAACACACGCGCGCGCACACACACTTTCTTTAGAAATAACATGGCTCTCTGGGTTTCCAGCATCTGGTGTCACTGTAAGAAGGCCACCCACTGTGCCTGTGGCAGGGCTCGGGTTGCATTGTAGTAGGAGGCCTGTGGTGGGCTCGTCTCCACACTTGCATGTCGCGGACTCCACCTCGTAGGCCCCTTTCTTGAGGTTGGCGCTGCACCTCATGGTGCCGGAGCACAGCCTGCTCAGCGCCTTCCAAGTTGCCCCGCCTTCTGCGTGCCCAGGGGGAAGCTTTTCATCCGATATCAGGCGCTGATTGAGCTTCTGGGTTTGAGCCTGCCACTTTTGGACTCTCGCTTGCTGAGGTGTTCCTGCAAGTGCCTATGTAGATCTCAGGAAGCTATTTCTTGATTTAAGACTTTGTTACGCTGGCCGATATTTGAACAGAGGATGGGCTGGCGATGTCCATGCCTTGGTTGGTCTTTCCATTACAGGCTACGGTTGCTACTAAGAGTTTGCAACGTACTTTTCCTAAGTTTTGGAAAGGATCAGGGCTGTTTCTGTTGCAGCTGACACAGTTAATTGATGGGATAATTGAGTGCATTGTTATCTCGTGTATATGGTAAGTCACTGTGTGTGTGTACTGGGCACATGAAGCTTTGCGTTCTATGCTCCGTGTGTGGCTCGGTCTCAGCTGAAGAGCCTCCGTTTTGGTGCCGGAACAGCGTCCTGAAGACAAAGCGTGTTGACGGAAGACAAGGCCACGCAACGGACTACCGAGTAAGAGCGACTGCATATTGTTTTGTTGAATGAAGACAACTCACCGAAGATATTGTTCGTATTACATTTTGGGGAGAGCGCTTCTCCTGTTGTGTTTTGTGTTATGCTGTCTGCTGTGAATGCAACTTCATTTTCTTTTCTCCTTAAAGCGAAAGACTCGTGTGTTTTCTGTTATGAGTTGCTTTATCACACTCAGAGTTACAAGGGCTAGGGTCACTCTGCGGGCTCCTTACGCTAAGCGCTGACCGCTGCTACTTCCCAGCGGATGTCAGGTGCTGCAATACTGGCTAAACGTTAACGAGACAGGCTGTGATAATGCAGCGTGCCTCGTTAAGAGCCACGTCCACTGTTTTAATGTGGTGAGAGGTGCAACTGGAACACCTGCGTGTCCGATGTTGGTGGATTCATTTCAATTGGTGAAACCCGAGGATGTGGGCAGGATACTCGGAGGGGTGAGGGCGACCGCAAGCATCCTGGACCCCTGCCCATCCTGGCTTCTAAAGGAGGCCGGAGGGGGATTGGCCGAGAGGGTGAAGGCGGTGGTCAATGCCTCCCTTCAGGAAGGCAGCATTCCAGCCAGCTGAAAACAAGCTGTGGAGGAACCACCACTGGACCCCACTCACTTCGTCAACTATCGGCCTGTTTCCAATCTCCCCTTTTTGAGCAAAGTCCCGGAACATGTGGTGGCCCCTCAACGCCAGGGGTTTTGGTAGACATGGATCATCTCAATCCGGCACAGTCTGGTGGGAACGGGCCTTGGAGGTACTGTTCTGCAGTGGCGCCGGTCCTTCCTAGAGGGCCGATCTCAGAAGGTGTTGCTGGGGAACTCCTGCTCGACCCCACAACCATTGTCTCGTGCGGTTCCGCAGGGTTCAATACTGTCTCCCATGTTGTTTAACATCTACATGAAGCTGCTGGGGGAGATCATCTGGAGTTTCGGGGTGCGGTGTCACCTGTACGCAGATGGCGTCCAACTCTGTCACTCCTTCCCGCCTGCTGCTGAGGGGGCTGTCCAGGTCCTGAACGGCTGCTTGCCCGCTGTGACGGTCTGGATGAGGATATAGGGCTTTAGCCTATGAAGCCCTAAATGGTCCTGGCCCTACCTATCTGTCCGAACATATCCCCTCCTTATGGACCATCTAGAAATTTAAGATCTTCTGGGGAGGCCCTGCTCTTGGTCCTGCCATCCTCACAGATGCGGCTGGCGAAGACGAGAGACAGGGCCTTCTCAGTGGTGGCCCCTCGGATGTGGAATGCCCTCCCCAGGGATATTAGATCGGCCCTCACCCTCTTAACATTTCGTTAAAAAGTTAAGATCTGGTTATTTGAACAGGATTTTCCTGAAGTGTAGCTGATAACGCTGATCTTGGAATGGCCGGACAACGTGGCTGGACAATGATTTGGTAATGAATTGCGGAGGATTTATGGTTTTATTATGTTTTTATATGTAATTGTAATTTTTAACTATGTTTACTTGTTGTATCTGTTTTTATATTGTTGGCATCGAATTGTGCCGCTTTGTGAACCGCCATGAGTTGCCCAAGGGCTGAGAATGGCGGAATAGAAATGGAGCAAATAAATAAATAAATAAATAAATTCCACACTGGACATGCATATCCGGCAGCAGGGTAGCCAAACACAAGGGCAGGTGTCGTCACTGAGTCTGGTTGTGATCCCCAGCTTGTGCCAGTCGGCTTTCGTAAGATGTTGTTTCTAGCGCCGACTTTTCGCTTGATGTTCAAGCCGTGCTTCTTGACGGTCAGAGCTCGGTCCAGGGTCACGCCGGGTATCTGGGTGTGCTGCAATGCTCCCGTGGGATTCCTTCCCAGGTCATCCTCGGAGCTCGGGAGGCTTGTCTGCTCTTAAGATGAAAAGCACAGGCTGTTAACACCTAGGCTTGATCGGACCCTGGAGAAACCAACAACAGCGACTGCGGTTTAAGTGCTTTATTTAGAAGAAGTCGATTGTTCAGAGGCAATGACAGGATAGTCCAGCAAGGCTCTCAATAGTCCAGGGAAGCAAAGGTCCTCTCAGGTATCTCCAAGGGAAGCAGGAGTCTTGGGGCAGCAGCTGACCAGGTTCAAAGGTTTCTTGGTAAGACTTAGAGTCCAAAGGCAGGGGGGACCCACTGGTCCGGACGAGGTTCCATGAGCGTGGCCAGGTGAATGAAACGTTGACTCGAGGTTCTGAGCGGAGTCCGGACCGGACCTTTATAGGTTTCTACCGTCATGACCCAAAAGGCGGGGACTACGCCGGAGCGTTCTCTGGAGCGTTCCCACGGGAACGGAAGGGTCGCTTTCCCTTAGCCCCTTATCGGCGCTCCTTTGGTATGCAAGTTTGGAAGTGTGAATACCGGGAGACTCCGTGACAAAGGTTCGGAATCAGCTTATAAGCAGTTTATGGACGCTTATGAGCACGCCCGCAAGGAAGCGGAAAAATTGTATTTATTTATTTATCATTTTTCTATACCGCCCCTCTCAGCCCGAAGGCGACTCAGGGCGGCTTACACAAGGCAGTCTCTGCCCTTCAATCAATTATTTAGAAGAAGTCGATTGTTCAGAGGCAAAGACTGGATAGTCCAGCAAGGCTCTCAATAGTCCAGGGAAGCAAAGGTCCTCTCAGGTATCTCCAAGGGAAGCAGGAGTCTTGGGCCAGCAGCTGACCAGGTTCAAAGGTTTCTTGGTAAGACTTAGAGTCCAAAGGCAGGAGGGACCCACTGGTCCGGACGAGGTTCCATGAGCGTGGCCAGGTGAATGAATCATTTTTCTATACCGCCCCTCTCAGCCCGAAGGCGACTCAGGGCGGCTTACACAAGGCAGTCTCTGCCCTTCAATCAAAAACACGAGCAAAACAAAACCAAACAATATCCATATAACATAACAATTAGCAATTAAAACATACAAATGCAGCCTCAGCGTCATGTTGAAATCACTTTCCGTCACATCGTCGTCATTCCATAGGTCTAATTAAACCGTTCTATTTCATCAGCAAATGCCTGCTCAAACAGCCAGGCCTTGACTTTCTTGCGAAATGTCAGGAGGGAGGGGGCCAATCGGATGTCTCTAGGGAGGGCATTCCAAAGCTGAGGAGCCACCACTGAAAAGGCCCTGTCTCTCATCCCTGCCAATCACACCTGCGAAAAAGGCGGGACCGACAGCATGGCCTCTCCGGATGATCTTAAACATCTCGATGGTTCACAGGGAGAGATGCATTCGGACAGGTAAGTTGGACCAGAAACATTTAGGGCTTTAAAGGCTAAAGCCAGCACTTTGAAATGTGCCCAGTAGCAAACTGGCAGCCAGTGGAGCTGGCGCAACAGGGGAGTTGCACGCTCCCTGGATGCCGGTCCTGTTATCAACCTGGCTGCTGTCCGTTGGACTAGTTGCAGCTTCCAAACAGTCTTCAAAGGCAACCCCACGTAGAGAGCGTTGCAGTAATATATACGCGATGTAACCAGAGCGTGGACCACCGTCTCGAAGTCAGACTTCCCAAGGTACGAGCGAAGCTGGCGCACAAGTTTTAACCGTGCAAATGCTCCCCTGGTCACCACTGAAACCTGGGGCTCCCAAGCTGCGAACATGCGTCTTCACCCCATCCAACACAGGCTGTAACCCTATGCCCTGTTCGGCCTTTCGACTGACCAGGAGGACCTCTGTCTTGTCTGGATTAAGTTTCAATTTGTTCGCCCCCATCCAGTCCGACACAGCAGCCAAGCACCGGTTCAGGACCTGAAGAGCCCCCTCAGTAACAGGCGGGAAGGAGTGACAGAGTTGGACATCATCTGTACATGACACCGCCCTCCGAAACTCCGGATGACCTCCCCCAGCGGTTTCATGTAGATGTTAAACGACATGGGGAGATAGTATTGAACCCTGGGGAACCCCACAAGACAATGGTTGTGGGGTTGAACAGGTGTCCCCCAGCAACATCTTCTGAGATTGATCCTCCATAAAGGACCGGAGCCACTGCAAGACAGTACCTCCAAGGCCCATTCCCACGAGGCGTCCCAGAAGGATACCGTGGTCAACGGTATCGAAGGCTGCTGAGAGGTCCAGCAGAACCAACAGGGACAACTCCCCCTGCCCAGCTCCCGGCGTAGATCATCCACTAAGGCGACCAAGGCTGTCTCGGTACCATGCCCCGGCCTAAAACCAGACTGTGCCGGATCCAGATACTCTGTGTCTTCCAAGAATTCCTGGAGTTGCGAGGCCACCACATGTTCCAGGACTTTGCCCAAAAAGGGAAGATTGGAATCAGGCCGATAGTTGACGAATTGAGTGGGGAAATAGTGCTTTTAAGACTGTGCTCCCGGGCTTCTAATCAGACCTGAAGCCACGTTTAGCTTCGAAGGGTCTACGTTCATGCTGAAACCGCAGGAGCGGTTTGTTTCAAGTACAGGACTCTAAGTTTCACGTGGATCGCAGGAGCAGTCTGCCCGTTCCAGGACTCTTCGTATTTGGAGCACAAGCTGGTTTGGCTTGCCAGTTTCCAGGACTCTTTTAAAACTCTTTTGGATTTATCTTTTGAACTTTTGAATCTCATTTACTCTTATATTTTTGGACTACCTTATTCTAAATAAAAGTACATTTATTACATCCGCCTGTGTCCGTGTGATCTAGGGGGGCTGTCTGAGGTCTGAGGTGCAACAGCTGGCTTCAGGTCTCAACAACCCCTAGTCACACCACGGGCCGAAGGCGCAGTCATCGCAGAGCAGGCATGGCTGATACAAATCAAACAGATTTCCAGAGGCTTCAACAAGAGGTTGTTGACTTATGCGCTCGTGCGGGACGGAACCCCACGGTTGCTCTTCCGCCACGGTATGGCGGGGATCCTTTGACCGTTCATGTTTTTGTTGGACAATGTACCACTTACCTGGAAGTCCGGGATGCAGAATTCACCACCGAAAGGGCCAAGGTTGTGTTTATCTACAACCTGTTGGAAGGAACGGCGGCGTCCTGGGCGACCACTTTGTTAAATGCTGATGTGGTGCAGGTGCGTACCGCCCAGGCCTTTTTGGAGCACATCAGGCCTACTTGGGGACCGCCGGTCAACACCGAGCTGGCGGAAAGGAAGGTGAAGCGGTTGACCCAGAGAGACACCTCGCTGTCCCAATACATATCCACGTTCAAGGTATTGGCATCTCAAGTACAGTGGAACGATCCTGCCTTACGGGCTCAGTTTTTAGATGGCCTACACTACGAGTTACAGAGCGAGGTTCTCTGGACGATGGACCTTCCCGCTACTTTGGAAGACCTCATTGCCTTAAGTTTACGGTTGGACGCCAATCTCTGTGCGCGGAAGCAGTGGACACGGGGCCCAACGGAACGGGCTGTGGCCAAGAGAGAGACGCCCGGGGATCATGATCGCTTTCCCTATCGAACGGCGGCTCCTGTACCGCCCAGGGATGAGGTAGAGCCGATGCAGTTGGGGCATGTCCGTCCCAAGATCGATGCGGCAGAGAAGGCCAGGCGACAGAGGCTGAACTTATGTTGGTATTGCGGAGCTTCCGGACACTTCTCCCGCAAGTGTCAGATGAAGAGCCGGGCACGTCCGCGGGTCGCTTCCACTACGTTGGAGTTACCCGCAGGGAGCGAGGAGCATCAACAACCGGCGGGGGAAGAACCCGGCCGAGCTTAGAAAGGCTCGCTGACTCGGTCGCAGCATCATCCCCAGAGCCTCAGACTGGGGTCTTGTTCTTGTTGCTGGTCACCTTATGGTCGGTGGAAAGAGGGCCCATGATGCACTTCCGGTGAGCGTTTTGAAGGTGGCAGGCACGGCAGCTTGGGCTCCCAAGCATGCCACCCGATC
This sequence comes from Anolis apletophallus, assembly GCA_030556195.1. Classification (NCBI taxonomy): domain Eukaryota; kingdom Metazoa; phylum Chordata; class Lepidosauria; order Squamata; family Anolidae; genus Anolis; species Anolis apletophallus. The sequence goes on along the minus strand of JARBWK010000012.1, from coordinate 117,371,913 downwards.
TCCACGGTTTGGAGGACCAGACGGTCCCCTCTCGGCCCCCGGATTGAGTGGGAAAGAGACGCGAAGCTGGCAGGTACCTTCTGTGCCCCCCAAAGCCCCCAACCCTCAAGGATGGGGGCTAGAGGGGGGAGGCTGTACCGTAGCAAGCGGACCAGGAGACGGGAAGTGGGACTAAGTCCTGCACCAACTGCCCCACGCTCACTTCCAATTACAAGAAATTCTACAAGAATGGAGTGTGAAGATATGTAAGTCTCTCCGCTTTTTTTGGTGAAGAAATTCTAGATTCCACACTAGAGAGGAGATCCCTACGAGAAAGGGTTGGATGACATCTGAAACCCAATAATAAAAGAAAAGAGAGATAAAGAAAGCATAGAACTTTGCCATATTACCACAACCCTACAATTCTACCATTTAAAGAATAAAGAAAGAATTTTAAAAGAACTAAGATGTCTCCGGAGGGGAAGGAAGGAGGGACTGAAGAGAAATACCTATGGGCGAGTCCAAAGCCGAGAATGAGGAGCCGAATTGAACAGCCTCTTTTTGAGAGAGTGCCTTGGAGAATAACATGCTAGAGAATTTGTTAAACAGCCTATAATTTTGAGGGAAACGGCAGTAAGAAGGCAAATAAAAGATGGCGTTAACCTTGAAGTTGCTGCTCTGTTAAGGCTTTGTTATGGCTACGGTCCTTCCTTCTTCATAAACAAACTGGATTGACGGAACTCCACCCCCTCTCCTGGTGAGTGAATGCGAAAGCGGAAAGGAAAAGAAGAAGGAGAGACAAGAAAGAAACACACACCTTAGGGAGGGGCTTGGGAAGACTAAATGGTGGTTGAAAAAAGGAAGGAGGAAGGAAGATAATAAGGAAGGGACCGGAAGCAGCAACTCGGAGACTGAGAATAAGAGAAACATCACAGAGAAACAGCAGGAAGAAACCAAGGATGATAAAAGACAAAAGATAAACAATCCAAGAGAAGCAGGCGACGGCAGGGAAGGAGACAGGAGCCTACAGGACCAGGAAGAGAAGCAGACGAGTATTAGGATGCAGATGACAGCGGGGAGCTGAGGAAGGAAAAATTAAAGATGCCTATTGAAGACTGGAGTGAAGAACTTTGAAATTTGGGGTTCTGAGATACAGGAGGAAAGAATGAATAAAGGCAATACTGGCTCTGGGGAGAAAGGGGAAGGCTTAAAAGTGGGGAAAAACCTATGGGGATCCAGATCCTAAATGAGAGGGGAGAGTTATAAATTAAAGAGTAGCTAAAAATAAGAAGATTGATAATAACTAATTGTTGATACAGGGGGTTTTATATTGGGATGGATTGTACTTAAACTTACTTGGGAATGAATCGTGGTTGCAACTAAATAATTAATTGATTAAGAGATTATAAAGTGTAAGAATTGTCAATTGCGAATCGTTAACCCAAGTGGAATATTGATTGATTGATACCCTCCTGGAACAGGTGAGATAGGTAAAAGTCTGTTACATTAGACTCTAAGTATAAAAATTCAGAAGCAAGCTTGGGAAAAGGTAGAAACCATAGAAACGAGGAACATAGCCACGGAAAGAAGGTAGGAAAGTCTTGATTTCAGTGAGATGGAGTACTAATCCACATTAAGAAATGCTGGGGACAAGAAGGAGTAAATATTAAAGAAACATTAAAGAAACGGTAAAGCTACCGATCTTAAAAGTAAGGGGAAAGTTATAGGCAGAAGTTTACAGGGAAGTGGAAAAATTTTTCAGAACCCAGACTAACCACACAAAAAGAATAATGTCCCTTGGGACACCAAAATGAATTTATATAAAAAAGAATATGTGAGGTGGTCTGGAGGAAAACTAACACCTACCCTACAAAACTTAGAGAAGTGAGAGAACTGACCCTTCGAAAACTCCCTACTAGAATGTAAAAGAGAAGATGAAAGTATCTCTCTCTCTCTCACTAATGAACCCAAGTAACTGAACACTAGCCCAGAGGGGGTAGAAATGGCAGAGATATGATGATTCATAAGGATGAGGAAACCTAGTCCAAAGAAGGAAGGAGATTAGAATAGGGAAAAGGTATGAAACTTGCCCAGCCCATCGGGGAAAGAGAGGCTTCCACACTTCCCAAGTCCTGAGAGGCGGTTGTCTCGGAAGCTGCCCTCGAGAGCCCACCAGAGGGGAAAGAAAAGGAAGGAGAGGATGAGGAGAATACCTGAATCTGAGATAGAAGATTAAACGATGAATGAGAACTGTAACCTTGTGATGATTGGCAATTAAAATATATAGAATGATAATATAGAGTAACCTTTGTGCCCCTCATATCAGAGGCTAGGATTGTATTTGTGAAGTTGCGCCATAAGAACCTCCTATCCAAAAGAAAAAAGAAAAAAGAAAAAAAGGAAAAGTAGAAACAATAGAGAGAATTACGGAGTAAAAAAAGAAAAAAGAAATGTATGAATTAAAATATGGGTTGTGATAGAAATATGGTAAAGGTATTATAAAGACAGATCGGATTGTGATTAATGAATATCTAGAGAATATTAAATTAGTAATATACCACTGTCAGATGTTTATTAGTAAGAATAAGAGCACTGGGGATGTTCTGTGCTTAAAATGAAATTGAAGAATATATCTAACAGTGTGGAACTAGAATGGAAGTCAAAATACTCCTTTTTCCCTTTCCCTTTCCCTTTTTCCTATTGTGATCTTGTATGTTTTATAAAATGGAAATTCTTAATAAAAAGTATTTCAAAAAAAAAAGAAAAAGAAAGAAAGAAAGAGGGCCCATGATGGTCCATGCTATGGTTGATTCAGGAGCAACCAACAACTTTATTGATCGGGACCATGCTAACTCCCTTGGATTACAATATCAAGATCTAAAAGACCCTCGGGTGGTGCAGACAATTGACGGGCGACCCTTAAAGTTGGGTCCGGCGATTCAATGGACGGTTCCCACAAAGATGTGGGAGCACCGAGAGGACATTTCCTTCCTGGTCACCAAAGTGCCTCATTTTCCGATCGTTCTGGGTGTGTCGTGGCTGACTTTGCATGATCCCCAGATCTCATGGGGACGAAGGGAGCTACAGCTTACCTCAGAATATTGCCACAAGAACTGTTTAGTGGCTCAAGTTTGCCAAGCTCAGGAAGTAGAGACACTTGTTACCTTGCCCAAAATGTACTCTGACTTTTGGGATGTGTTCAGTGAAAAAGAAGTTGAGAAGCTTCCACCCCACCGGCCTTACAACTGTGCTATTGATTTCGAACCCAGCGCCCCCATTCCAAGAGGCCATTTATATCCTCTCTTGGAGCCGGAGCAAGTTTTTGGATACCAACCTGCGTAAAGGGTTTATCTGGCCATCCCAGTCCCCGGCAGGAGCTCCGGTGATTTTCGTGAAAAAGAAGTTGGGCGAGCTAAGGCTTTGTAATGACTATCGAGAATTAAACAGCATCACCATATGCAACCGATACCCCTTGCCTCTCATCCCTGAGTTATTATTAAAGTACATGTGGCTCAAGTATATACCAAGCTGGATCTGCGAGGGACCTAGAACCTGGTCCGGATCCGAAAAGGGGATGAGTGGAAGACCGGGTTCCAGACCAAGTATGGTGCGTTAGAATATTTAGTTATGAGTTTCGGATTGTGCAACGCTCCCACCACGTTCCAGCATTTCATGAATGGCATCTTTCAGGACCTGCTTGATTGTTGTTTGCTCATATACCTAGATGATTTGTTAATCTTTTCCCCGGATCAAGCGTCGCACAATCGGCATGTGCGGGAAGTCCTGCAGCGACTGCGGGACCATGGACTATATGCCAAGTTGGAAAAATGTGCATTTGATCTATCCGCAGTGGACTTCCTGGGCTACCGTCTTTCTCCACAGGGCATTGCTATGGACACTTCTAAGGTGGAGGCCGTGGTACAGTGGAAAGCCCCCAGTACTAAAAAGGACATTCAAAGATTCATGGGGTTTGCCAACTACTATCGAAAATTCATCCCAGACTTTGCCAAATGGGCAGATCCCATCATGCAATGCTTAAGGGGCAAGGCCCCCTTTCAATGGACTACTGAGGCCAAAAAGGGTTTCCAGAGACTAAAACAGTTATTCACGTCCCAGCCAATTTTGCAACACCCAGACCCCCAGACTATGTTTGTGGTACAGGCAGACGCCTCAGATGTCGCAGTTGGAGCTGTGCTGCTTCAACCCAAGGGAGACGATCTGCTGCCTTGTGCATACTATTCTAGACAGTTAACAACTCCAGAGAAAAACTATACTATTTGGGAAAAAGAATTGCTGGCCATAAAAATGGTGTTTGAAGTGTGGCGACACTGGCTTGAGGGGTTGTGGTACCCAGTAGAGGTACACACTGATCATCAGAACCTAGAACATCTAAAGACGGCGCGTAAGTTGAATGAAAGGCAACAACGATGGGCGCTGTTCTTCGAGCGTTTCCATTTCCGGATTCACTACGTCACGCTGACCCAGACCAAGCAGGCTGATGCCCTATCCAGGAAGCCAGAATATACTCGAGGCCGTGAGGGATCGGCAGAATCTCAGTTGTTACGGAGTGAGAATTTCGCAGTCACAGTCAAAATGCCAAAAGCCTCAGACCCTCAACAGGCGAGAAGAGTCGGCCTCCAAAGCCGGAGAGAAGGGGCATGTTGACTGAAAGAATCCGGGCTCGACAGGATGCAGACCGGTGGGTCCAAGAACAATTGGTGAGAGGAGTACAATTTCCCTTCCATGTAAAAGATGACTTGTTGTGCAGGCGTACCCAAGTCTATGTCTCTCCTGGGTCAGAGAGAGAAGAAATCCTCCAGTTATGTCATGACAGTCGACCGGCGGGGCATTTTGGACTATTTAAGACCATGCAATTGGTGTTGAGGGAGTTTTGGTGGCCCAAGATACACCGGGACGTAGAAAAATATGTAAGTTCCTGCCCTGTCTGTCAAAGAGCCAAGCACCAAGTGGGAAAGCCGGCAGGCTTATTACAACCATTACCGACTCCTCACCGTGGGAAGTGATTTTGGCTGATTTCATCACGGACTTCCGGTGTCCCAGGGATATACGTCGGTTCTGGTGGTTGTAGACTTGTTCACCAAGATGGCTCATTTTGTCCCTTGTGAAGGGGTGCCCACGGCCAAAGAGACTGCAGATTTGTTCATGCATCATGTCTTTCGCATTCATGGATTGCCACAAAGTTTGGTCACAGATCGAGGCAGTCAGTTCACCTCTCATGCAGCGTCTCCTGGGGACTGAGGCCAAGATGTCTTCGGCTCACCATCCCCAGACGGATGGACAAACAGAGCGGACCAATGCTACCGTGGAACAATATCTATGTTGCTATGTAAATTACCAACAGGACAATTGGGCCTCCTTACTGTCATTGGCAGAATTTGCATACAATAACTCTACGCAGGGGTCTACCAAAGAGGCTCCCTTTTTTTGCAAACTATGGATATGCCTGCAGCGGAGGACTGGCTGTGGGAGTTGCGGAGGACTGGCTGCAGAGTTGAAGGAGTACAAGAGATCAGCAGTAAGACAGGCCAAAGAGGATTACAAACGGGCGGCTGACCAACATCACCAAGAGGGTCCTACAATTCGGGTTGGGGACCGAGTGTGGTTGTCCACCAAACATTTGCCCCTACAAAGACCCTGCCGCAAACTGGATGCCAGGTTTGTGGGTCCTTATCGGGTGGAAAAGCAGATCGGGACCGTTGCATTCAAGTTACAGCTGCCGAAGGGAATGCGGATTCACCCTGTGTTTCATCGCTCTTTGCTTCGCCCCGCTAACGAGGTACGGCCGGACGCCGTTAAGCCTCCTCCTCCGCCGGTGTTGCAGGAGGGCAAAGAAGAGTTCGAGGTAGAGGCCATCTTGGATGCTCGCATGTGGCGCCGTAAGTTACAATATCTAGTGGATTGGGTTGGATATGGCCCAGAAGAACGTTCGTGGGTCAATGCTAAAGATGTACATGCCCCAGACTTGGTAGCTCAGTTTCATAGAGCTTACCCCGCCAAACCCCGTCCTCGCGGGTGGCCTTGGAGGGTCCTTGGAGGGGAGGATAGTGTTGGGTTCCAGCCTGGTGGGCTTGGGCAGAACCTGGGGGTACCAAGGCAGGTGCCAGTTGATCCGGGGCAGAGTGAGGATGAAGGATGGCCTGAGCCAGATGACTCTGCAGATGAGTGTTTACAACGGGACAACACCTGGTTGGAAGGCTATGGAACTGCAGACAGTTTTAGTGAAGATTCCATAGATGTTGACTCTGATTCCGATCAGTATGAGAGACCGGGCGGCCTTGGTTCTCAGGAACGGGTTTCCACTCCTTTCCCAGATGAGCATTCCCGCGAACGGGGGGTTCTCGTTTCTCGCCCTGATAGCACAGCTGCAGAGGATCATGCGCAGGCCTTTGATAGAAGGGCGAGTATCACAAGTTCAAGGCAGTCGTGAAGCCTGAGGAGGAGGGTGAAATGGGCTCATCGGAAATAGTGCTTTTAAGACCGTGCTCCCGGGTTTCTAATCAGACCTGAAGCCACGTTTAGCTTTCAAGGGTCTACGTTCATGCTGAAGCCGCAGGAGCGGTTTGTTTCAAGTTCAGGACTCTACGTTTCACGTGGATCGCAGGAGCGGTCTGGCCCATCCCAGGACTCTTTGTATTTGGATCGCCAGCCAGAATTGGCTTGCTAGTTTCCAGGACTCTTTGGATTTACCTTGGACTTATCTTTTGAACCTTTGAATCTCTTTGGACTTATCTTTTGAACTTTGAATCTCATTTACTCTTTAATCCGTGGACTACTTCATTCTAAATAAAAGTACCGTTATTGCATCCGCCCGTGTCCGTGTGATCGGGGGTGGGTGGGCTGTCCGAGGTCTGAGGTGCAACAGCAACAGTGCATACAGGCAGGAATTGGGGGTTGATTGCCCCTTTTCAAAGGGACCACCCTGAAATTTTCGGCTACATGCCTGGGCTAAGGTGCAAACCTGGGCCCAGCAGAAGAAGCGTTTGGAGTAACAGGAGAACCCCTTCCCTGAAGGTTGTGGGAACAGAGGCCGGGCGGGGCTTGGGTTGGGCCTTCCTGCACAATGGCAGAAGGGGGTGGCCCGGTCGGCCTTTGGGGGTCCCTTCCCATTCTAGTGTCCGACGAAGGAACAGACAGACAAGGTTTATTACGGATCAATGACCAGCACGTACAAACACATGTACACAAATGTACACACATCAGCGTACACACAGGCAAAGTTTAAAACCCAATATTGAACGAGATAGTTAAAATGGCATTACACATTTAAATGCTAAAATGACAATGGTAAAACTGAAATAGATATTGAAACTTTCTAAGCCTGCGACGGCATCTTGCGCCGACAAGCTCTTGCTGCGGCACAGAAGCTGGCGACCCTGGCAGTGACCTTGGGGTGTTGGTCACGCAAGAGATGATAATCTATATCAAACCTTTCAGATGTCCCTGGGAGACTTCCTAAAATTGGACTCATGAAATGTTTACGAAGGTCACGGTAAAAAGAGCAATTCGACAACACGCGCTCCACAGTTTCCACGGCCTCCGCCTCACAGGGACATAGGCGTTCATGGTGTGGTACTTTGTTGCATCTTCCCTCCAATACAGCAGAAGGGAGTACGTTGAATTTAGCCAAAGAGAACGCCTTCCTAGGTTTAGGGAGGGTGAGGTTGCCCAAGTACTCTGCAGGAAGATGGGAAGATGGGAAGAGGAGAGGCTGCGTTTAGGTAGCTCTGCAGCTCTGCGTCCCAGGTCCACTGGGACAGGATTCCCAGGTCCATGTGACGCATAAAGTGCGGCAGGCCTTTGTGGGTGCCGCAAGCCCGGAAGAGCCGCCTGCCCGCCCTCCCGCCCGCCCTCCCGCCCTCCCTCCACTAAGGTCCGCCCGGCCAGCCCTAGGTCCTCCTGCTTTACTCACCTGCTCTTCACCGTATACTATTGAAGTCAGATTGGCCCCCCTCTTAGCACATCCTTCCATGGCACCTTGGAAACTTGCTAGGCTGCTGTCAAAGTAGTAAAGGTTGTTGTTGTAGACGACCCACTCGGGCAGGTCTGTGAGCAGGTTGTCTTCATGCCAGAGAGGAAGGGGTGCACAAGGAGGAAGAGACCAAAAGAGCAGGAGGGGGGTGATGGGGAAGAAACCTTATTCAGGGGATCAGAAGCGCTTCTCAGTTGCGATTATTATTATTAAGCATATCCCAGAAAACAACATCCCCTCTCTCACAAAGACATGGGCGTTGTTTGTGAACAGCCCTGGGTGGTGGCCCTTTCCGCTTTCCCTTTAGATATTCCAGCGGTGGGCTGAACGCTGGGCCCCACGGCCGGGTCTTGAGCGGTCTCCTCAAGGCCAGGAGGGAGGGGCCAGCCTGATCTCACTCGGGAAGGGGGGGAGTCCCACGGCCGTGGGAGGGGCCACCACCCAGAAGGAAGGAAGGAAGGAAGGCTCCCTCCCTCGTCCCCACCAGCCGCACCTGTGAGGCAGGCCGGTGGGGCCGAGAGCAGGGTCTCCCTGGAAGATCTTAATCTATGAGCTTGTTTGGAGAGGGAGATACGTTCAGACAGGTAAGTTGGACCGGAGCCATTTAAGGCATTATGGGCTAAAGCCAGCACTTTGAGTCACGCTCGGTAGCTAATAGGCATCCAATGGAGTTGCCGCAACAGGGGGGTTGTATGCTCCCTGTGTGACGCCCCAGTTAACCACATGGCTGCAGCCCGTTGGGCTATTTGCACACCCTGTTTGGCCTTGCGACTGACCAGGAGTGCCTCTGTCTTGCCTGGATTCAGCTTCAGTTGGCTCACCCTCATCCAGCTCGACACAGCGGCCAGGCTCCGGTTCAGGACCTGAACAGCCTCCTTAGCACCCAGTGAGCAGGAGTCGGAGAGCCGGACGTCATCTGCGTACAGATGGCATTGACCTCCACAACTCCGGACGATCTCAGCCAGCGGCTTCATGTAGATGTTAAGCAACATGGAGGGCAAGACGGAGCCCTGCAGGACCCCACAGGACGGGGGCTGTGGGGCCGAGCAGGGGTCCCCCAACAACACCTTCTTCTGGGTACGACCCTCCAGGAAGGCGCAGTACTCCAAGGCCCACCCCCGCCAGGCGTCCCAGAAGGATACCGCGGCCTATGGCCCTGAAGGCTGCTGAAAGGCCCAGGAGCACCAACAGGGACACACTCCCGCGGCCGAGCTCTCCGCGGAGATCATCCACTAAGGCGACCGTGGCTGTTTCAGTCCCACGTCCCGGTCTGAAGCCAGACCGTGCTGAATCCAGGCAACGCGGGTCTTCCAAGAACTCCTGGCGCTGCAAAGCAACCACACGTCCCACAACTTTGCCCAAGTAGGGGAGGCTGGACACTGGCCGAAAGTGGACGCAGCATTGAGCGGGGTCCAGTGACGGCTTTTTCAAGAGTGGTTCGATCACAGCTTCTAACAGTGCCCGAGGGCTGGAGCTAGTCCTGGTCAGTCTCCAAGGCCTGGCGAAGCCACCAAGCCTTCGGGCTCTTACAAAAAGAGGGGATGGGGCCTGTCTTGCTTCCCTGGGAAGGGCGTTCCAGAGGCGGGGGGCCACCATCGAGAAGGCCTCTCTCTCTCTCTCTCTCTCTCTCTCGTCTCAGGTGAGTTGGCTAAAATGCCTCGCTGCCTCCTTTGAGGAGAAACCAAGGGAGTGCCGGCTCTGCAGAAGGAAGGCGCCGTGACCCCACTTCGACCACCGCCAAGGCTCCACGCTATGGAATCCTGGGAGCAGCAGTTTCACAAGGACTTTAGCCTTATCTGACAAAGAGTGCTCACCAAACCACAACTCCCAGGTTTCCATTGCATGGAGCCACGGCGGTTGACGTGGGAGCAAAGTGCATCCATTCTGCAGTGCAGGTAATAGAAAGCGGAAAACGCTATTTGTACCCCGCCACCATCTCCCAAAGAGACTCTGGGCGGCTCACAAAGCACCCAAAGGTGCACATGCACAAAGTTCAAAAAGTAACCTAAGGCAATAAGCACCAACATAACTCAACACAACTTCACAATGCCCCCTGGTGGCCGCTGCTCAGAATGCATTGCACGTTTGTGAAGCACTTACCGATTTCCGCTTGCAGTATGTCATTCAAATCCACGATATGGTTGAACTCATCGGACAGGTTCTGTGCCACGGCCACGACGCCCACATCTGAGGAAGAAAACAAAGGGGGCGAGGCATTGCAGCCGAGAGCAGAGGAGCCATTCAGGTGTGATTCGCAGAGGTTGTCTATTTATTTATTTATTCGTTCTTGTTTACCGCCCTTCCCGAAAGGCTCGGGGCGGCTAACAACATATTCAATAAAACAATCGTACGCAACAGCATTAGAAACCCAATTAAAACATAGCTGAAAGTCCTGAGGTCCCCAGAGATTACAGTCTTTGGGTGAAGGGCTGGCCTTCCTATCACGGTAGTCCTGGCTTGAGAGCGCAGGGAGAAAACTATACGTGGACAAAGATGCGTTGTCTCAGCCAGCTTAAGATTTCCGCCTGCTTCATCCGTAAGCTATCCTGGGAATGGCCAAAGAGAGGACGCCCTGCCCCTCACATGACCTCAGAGAGGGGAGGAGTTCAGGGTGGTGAAGCCAGGTTGGCACCAACACAAAGCTCCTCCTATCACGTGTCCACATGGCAGAACAGAAGCCATGCAGGTGAACGGCAAACAGGTACACAATGCAAATGCAAAGCAATACAAATGCAAACAAGCCCCATAGGGGGCGCCATAGAACGCATGGCGCAAGAGGAGGGAAAGGAAGGCAAGGCCCACACAGGTTGCTTACCGTCCTTTTCTGCACTGTCTGGATCAAATTCACTCGTGAAATCTCTTATAATATAGAGTGCCTCCGCCAGGATTGCATTTTTCCGCACCATTAAGTAATCTGAAACAGAGGAAGGGGAGAGCCGCTGCTCAGCCAGAAGACGGAGTGCGTGGCGGGGGGGGGGCTTCTCTTCTCCTTCAAGAGCCAGTCGTTGCCCCTATGCGCCCCAATGGGGCTCATGGCGCATCCATTGGCCCACCCATTGGCCCCGTTGTGCATTGCCCTCCTGGCCGCCCCCCTCCCTGGTTGTGAATGGCTGCCCCGTCCGTCCACACGCCCTCCCTCCTTGCAGGCATTAGACCACTTAGACAGGGGTGCGTACGTACACCCCAAGGGGAACTCCAACCCATGTTTTCAGGGAGGGAGGCAGGGAGGGAGGGAGGGGGTTCTCCCCAAGCCCCCGCTTTCTGCCCTGCCCTCCCCTTCTTTCCTTTTCTCTTTCGGGGGCAGAAAGGAAAGGGAAGGCAGGAAATGTTTGGATCCCAAAAGGGTTGGCCTTGGCCAGGACGAGATGGTGGGCAGGAGGGAGGAAGTGGACCCGTGAGACCCTGCGTGGCCGCAGGGCCAGGTCTTGCACTCCGCAAAGTAAGCAGTGGCTTACCACTTGCCAATACCCAGGGGCACATTTTACGTTATCCCCATCGCCCCACACCACGAGGCCGAAAAGGAGGAGCGTTTCGGAGGCGGCCAGAGGCAGAGCGCTCTCCGCATGCAAAATGCTCCTCCTTTTAGGCCCCGCGGTGCAGGGCGATCAGGTAATGGTGCAGGCGGGGAAGTTTCGTGCATGCGCCATTGCCGCAGGGTGAGCCCAGCCGCCCAGACCCGCCAACCGCCCCACACCACGAGGCCGAAAAGGAGGAGTGTTCCGCAGCCAGAGGCGCTCGACCTCTAGCTGCCCCCAAAACGCTCCTCCCTTTCACCCCCGTGTAGAGTGATGTGACTCTGGCGGCCAGGCCCGCTCCGCGGTAATGGCACATGCGCTGAAGTTTCACGCATGTGCCATCGTTGCAGGGTGAGCCCAGCTGCCCGCTGCCTCCGCCCGCACAATGCTCCTCCCCTTTGCCTCCGCGTAGGGTGACCACTGACCCTGGTCAGCTGTGCCCGCTCTGCAGCAACAGTGCATGCGTGACAGTAGCTGGCTCCGCGCACGCGCACTCCGGCACACACGCGCACCCTCCACCCCCCACATCTCACCCAAAAGAGCAGTTCAGAGATTCACTTACACAGAAGGAGAAACAGACAAAACAGCAGAAAGTTGACAATCAAGGCGATCTTGGAGTTGCGTTTACCATTCGGGGTATCGAGGTAGTTATCCAACTTTATGAACGCCGCTTTAATAGCTCCAGGGAGAGAGGGTGGGTTACAAATAGAGTATCAGTATTATTAGTAGTAGTAGTAGTAGTAGTATAACTTTGGTTTCCTGTCTTTATGTGGGGGAAGGGGGCAGGAAGTTGAGGGTCAGCGACAGGAGCAGACATCACTGGGTCGCCCCAGAAACAAGGGTCACATCCAAAGTCTCTGCGCAAGATGTCGTCTCCATCACTGTCATTGTCAATGTGTGGCACAACAGCAGCGTCCACCCCACCCAATGCCCATCTCCACCTGGCCCCGTCTGCACCTACCAGATAAGCCCAGGTTGACGCGCAACCCGCAGCCATCGCTTGGGCCCTTTGCTCATGCGTACGGCTGGCTGAGGGAGAGAGCGCTGGGGCGCCCCCAAAGTTGTATCGCTGCTGCCGGCAAGCGGCTCTCCCCAAAGGTTTACTGGCAGCGCCTCATGGTGGCTTCAGCACCGGGAAGGATGCGACCAGAAACGTGGTGAGTGCAGGCAGCCCCGGGGATTGCGCTTGCTGGTGTGATGTGCCAGAGTGCCAATAGGCAAGCATAGGGCCGGTGCAGTGCAGGAAGGCCACGCGATAGGAACCGCCGCATGAAGGGAGGCTCCAGCATCACGAGCACACCTGCCAGCCTGGCTCGTGTGATGGTGGTGCCATCGTGGCCTTAGGTCCTTCCCACCACACTTGAGCATTTCCCCACTTCAATGCACTTTAAATGCTAGACTGCCTCCTGTGCCATTCTGGGAATTCTGCAGGAGGCAGTCACCGCATTTCAAGTGGGTCGAAGTGGGGAAGTGCTCAGGAGTGATGAGGCCCTTAGGCCTCTTGGGCTTCTTTCCTGGGCCTTTTCCCTGCCCCACTCACTCACTGCCACCCACACAACCCTTCCGAAGCCCCTCTCCTCCTCCTCCGCTCTCCCTTCCTTTCCATTCCTGCTCTGCGCAAAGGAGCCCCTCTTCCGGAAGTCCGGGAGACCTACCATTGGGGGGCTTTGCGGCACCAGGAGCTGGGGGCTTTGCGTCACCAGGAGCTGGGGGCTTTGCGTCACCAGGAGCTGGGGGCTTTGCGTCGCCAGGGGCAGCGGCACCAGGGGCAGCGGCGCCAGGGGCAGCGGCGCCAGGGGCAGCGGCGCCAGGAGCTGGGGGCTTTGCGGCGGCTGGGGGGAAAAAAGATGCACAGCGTGGTTGGTTGGAATCTCCAGCAAAGCCAAAGGTTGACATACAAAGTAGGTCTGTGCCTACTTGGCAGAATGAATGAATGCAGCTTGACCCCACTTGAATTGCCGTGGCTCAAGGCCGTGGGATCGTGGGAGCAGTATCTTGGTGGCCAGGCACTGCCCAGCTCCCATTATTTCCCATAGTACTGAGTGGTGTCTCGGGTGTGCACGCAGCCCTTGCGTGTGTGCACTTGAATCCTGCAAAGACAAGGATGGAAGCAGAGGGGACTCACGTGCCGCAGCGGGGGGCTTCTTGGGTGCCATCTGCCGTCCTCACAGGGAGAGGGGTCTCATCCTACCGTGAACCTGCGAGACGAGACAGAGCTGCAGAATGCGATTGCAGTCGGGAGATCCCAGTTGACTCTATCGAAAGCCTTTTCGGCATCGGCAAAAAGAAAGCCGTCTCCGTTTTGAATGCTATTCCTATAGTATTCCAGGGAAGCTACAACTACTCTGGAGTTTTCTTGGGTTGTCTTCCCGGGAGGAATCCCGTTTGATCAGGATTAATCCATTCATGCAAAGGGATTTTGAGTATTTCTGCCAATATATAAGCATGTAATTTATTTATAATCAAGGATTTAAAATAGATCCTTCGGCTCCCTCCAGTTACCGACCCGTTTCCAACTTGCCATTTTTAGGCAAGGCAATTGAGAGGGCAGCAGCGGATCAGCTGCAGCGGTTCTCAGAAGACACAGCTGGACTTGATCCCTTCCAGTCCGGCTTCTGTATTGGGCACGGAGACCGTGCTTGTCGCCATTACAGACCAAGCTGGACCATGGCGGGTCAGCCCTGCTCGTGTTGTTAGATCTCACGACAGCGTTTGATACGGTAGATCGCGCATTATTGACCCACCGTTTAGTCGTGACGGGAGTTAGGCGGACTGCCCTTAAATGGGTGGCCTCATTCCTCCAAGACCGGGGACAACGTGTTGAGAGGAGGGAGGAGGTCTCCGGGAGACTCCCGTTAAGTTGTGGGGTCCCCCAGGGAGCCATCCTCTCCCCTTTATTATTCAACATTTACATGCGCCCCTTGGCCCAGCTGGTTTGCGACTTTGGTCTGGAGTGTTATCAGTACGCTGATGACACCCAGCTGGTACTGAGAATGGACGGCACCGTACCCGATTGTTTCCATCAATGCCTTGAAGCCGTGACTGGATGGCTGCGTTCCAGCCGGCTGAAGGTGAACCCATCGAAGACGGAGATTCTGTGGCCCGGTCGACCTGGGTTGGATGAGTGCCGGTTGCCTACCCTGGATGGCGAGCAACTAAGCCCGTCACCTTCGGTAAAAAGCCTGAGGGTCCAGTTAGACCCATTGCTGTCCATGGAGACACAGGTCTCCATGGTCAGCAAAACATAATTCTTCCATCTGCGACAGGCTAGGTGACTGGCACCCTACCTGTCCAGGGACGACCTGGCCACGGTGATCCAAGCGACAGTCATCTCAAGGCTGGACTACTGTAACGCCCTCTACGTTGGCCTTCCCTTGTCGACAATCCGGAAACTCAAGCTAGTGCAAAATGCCGCCGCTCGCTTACTGGTGGGAGCACCGGTGAGAGAGCACATCACTCCCATCTTACGGCAATTGCACTGGCTTCCAATTGAGTACCGAATTGTCTTCAAGGTGCTGGTTTTAACCTTTAAGGCCTTGCACGGTCTAGGGCCTGTGTACCTGAGGGACCGCCTTACCCCGTATGTTCCCCCGAGATCACTATGCTCAGAAGAGCAAACCTGCTAACCGTTCCTTCAATCCGCTCCTGCCACCTGTCCGCGACAAGGCAACGAGCCTTTTCAGCAGCGGCCCCGGTATTGTGGAATGCACTTCCAGATGACACCCGTGCGATTACAGATCTTATCCCTTTCCGGATGGCATGCAAGACCGTTCTTTTTAGACTTGCCTTTAATTGAAACCCGGAAACGTAATCTGCCTGCCGATCATTGTTTTATCTGTATTTTATGTAATTTTAATATTTTATGCACATTGTTGTTTTATGTATGTTGTGTGAACCGCTCCGAGCCTGCAGGGAGGAGCGGAATATAAAATTGAACAAATACATAAGTAAATAAATTTAAGGGGGACATCGGCCTGTCATTCTTAACTTCCTTCTTTTGCGAGCCTTCCTTCGCATGTCTTATCATACTTGGCAGTGAGGCCATCAGGACCTGGAGCTTCATTGCTTTTCAGTTTTTTAATTGGATTACTAATCTCAGTTTTTGTGATTGGGCAATTTAGTTTTTCCCTTTGGTCCTCTGTGATCTTATCAATTTTTTAGATTACTTAAATATTTCTGTATTTCTTCTTTTTAGTGTTATCCGGTGCATATAATTGTTCTCTTATTTGCGTATCCTCATTAAACACCTTGCCTTTTCCCGCAAATTGTGTAATAGGGTTTCTTTGTTTCTTTTCCCTCATCTTGTGCATCGACCATCTCCATATTTTGAAAATATTGTTGTTTTATAAATTTAAGGTTTGTTTCTATTTTACCGAGACCTAACATCTCTTTTTGCTTCAATAACAGCTCCAATTGGCGTTTTATTTCTTTATTTTTGGGACTTTCCTTTAGTTCAACTTCTAATCCCGTAACCTTGGCTATAACTTCTGGTTCTAGTTTGTGTTTGTTTCGATTCCTAAATACGTTTTCCTAATTAAAATGCCCCCTTATCACGGCCTTGCTGGCGTCACAAACAACTTTATCAGATATGCCAATATTAGAGTTTAATACAAAATATTCTTATAAAACTTATATATACCTTTTGTTTGATCTTCTTTTCCAGGAGTTCCTCATTCAATCTCATTCAATCTCCAGCTCTTTCTCGTCGTTTTCTGGCCAAATTGGAGTTCTAAAAAGCAAAGGTCAGAATATAATTTAGGGGTGATTTTTCTCTTTCTTCATTTCGCCATGATGCTTTTTGTTGCCCAAATAATATTTATTCTGGACCAAGATTTGAATCTGCTTGAAAAAAAAGTGTAATCCTTGGCTCCCGCATTTTGCTCCCTCCAGATATCTATGGTACCTCATTCTTCTAATATTGCAGTCCCTTCTTTTGGTAATTGTCCAGATTTATTATCATTTTTCCCTTTGTGGATCCATCTAAATCTTTTTCTACTACTCCATTATAATCTCCTGCAATAATTAAATCGTCGTAACCTTCCTTTAATATTGCTTTTTAAAAATTCCCTAAAGAATCTAAATTTTGGACCATTCGGTGCGTATATGTTGCAAAAGAGAATGTTTTTTGTTTCCCAATTAATCTTGACACCCACAAATCTTCCCTCTTTATCTTTATCTGTCCATTTCCGAGCTCAATTCAAAGTGCTGGTTGTGACCTATAAAGCTCTATACGGTTCTGGCCCAGCTTACTTGTCCGAACGCACCTGCCTCTACCTCGTAATTTAAGATCATCCGGGAAGGCCCTGCTCTCGCTCCCGCCAGCATCTCAAATGCGGTGGTGGGGACGAGAGACAGGGCCTTTTCGAGTTGTGGCTCCCTGCCTATGGAATATGCCTGGGAAATACAATCGACCCCATCCCTCCTAGCATTTAGGAAAAAAGTAAAATCGTGGCTATGGGACCAGGCCTTTACACAATTGCCGAATGCAGCACTTTGGACTGGAATAGGATTGGCTAGCTGACACATGATACTATGGTTTATTGTTTTTAACCTAGGATTGCGGACAGACCATTTTTTCCACTGCTGTGAAGAGGCTGGCTGGCTGTTTTGTGCTGGCTGGCTGACTCAAGGAATGTTTTATGGAAGAGTCGGAGAAGCTGAAAGGAAGCCTCAAGGTAATCTTGGAGAAATGCATTTATAGCTGAGAGAAATCCATTCATAAGCTTGGAGAAATGCATTCATAAACTGCTGGAATGGTGACAGGTATGCTGGGAGCGGGTCCTAAAGTGTTGTTTTTCTATCTCCACACGCCTGTTTATCGAAAGAGCATGTTGCTGCTTTATTGTTTATTTGAAACTATATTTGTAAATTAAAGTTTGTGCATGTTTTTACAAAAAGCCAAACTTTGTTCTTTTTGCTGCTGTTTGCTCACATAACCATCAAGCACCTTCTGCTGATTCTCTGCAACTGTGGATATAGAGGATTACATGTCCCATTATCCCATCATCAACCGGGCACTTTGAGAAGCCTGAACATGATAAAATAAAATAAAAATAACCTAAATAAATAAATTGTTTTTAACTTAATTGAATGTTGATTAAGTGTCTGTTTTAACTGTTTAATCCTGTATGTTTTTATGGTTATATTGTTTACTCTGGCATCAAATTGCTGCCTTGTTAGCCGCCCTGAGTCGTCGTAACCCCCCGGAGTGTGTGTGTGTGTGTGTGTGTGTGTGAAAGAGCGGGGTAAAAATACTGCACATAGATAAAAATAAATATATTAAAAAAGCTAAACTGGATTTTAATGAGGTTTTCACATAAGTTACTACTCCCCCCCCTTGTTTTTGCTATAGGACAAATAAAATTATTTCCTTAATCTTTTTGGCATTAGATAGGCTACGTCTTTATCTTGAATGTGAGACTCTTGAAGTGCAATGACATCCAGATTTTTGGAGTAAAAATGATTAAAGACCCTTTTCCTCTTATTCGGAATATTTAACCCATTAATATTATTTGAGATAAACTTAATTTCAATTAGCAAATTTTCTTAACTCTTTTTCTCTCTGTGATCTGGTCTGCATAGTCAACTCTGGGTATTGTGGTCTCCTCCTTCTCGTCTTCTTCACTGGGTCTTCTTCATCTTTTGAGTCCTCGTCCTGATCCGAATCTTCTCCATCTTCTGTGAGTTCGTTTGGATCCACATTATCCTGACCATGCTTCTCTTTTACAATCCTGTTATAAAAGAATTTAGCTTTCTCTTCATTAGTTATCCATTGCCTTCTGCCTTTATATGTCAACATTAGACCTTCCTTTTTCCCACCTAAATTTGATGTCTTTTCTTTAGTTCGTCCATTAAGAAGTAGTATTTCTTCCTTTTAGCAATTGTCGTGGTAGGGAATTTTTCATGACTATGATCCTTCTTTTATTGTAAAACAATGGGTTAATTGTGTTTTCCCTCAGAACATCATCTCTGGTCTTCTTCCTATTAAAACACACTATGACGTCTCATATTGCTTTGTTTCTTTTAGAGAAATTTGTGGTTAATCTATAGGTTCTGTCCATTTCTCTGTCCATCTCCCTCTGAGGTATTTGAAGTACATTAGCCAGAATATCTGTCATTACTGCCCGTGATCTTGTTGTTCATCCTCTTCCACATTTCTAAATCTCATTTGGTATTCTTTTTCTTTATATTCTAGTAATTCTTGCTGTTCCTCCAATTTTTTATTTATCAGTGTTAAATTTCCAATCTTTTTCCTACAACTCTCTTCTATCAAACCTTGTCTTAGTTCTAATTTTTCTTCTTTTTGTTGAATTTCTTTTATTTCACCTTGCATGAATGTCATCGTTTCTGGATGATAGAAAAATCTTCTCTTAGATCTTTTTTTAATTTGCCAATTCTTCCTTAATAAGTCTTTCTTGGTCTCTAAGTAGTTTTTCTTGGTCTTCTTGTTTACTAGCTAGGTCATCTTGTTTTTTGGAAATTTTTAACATCTCTGCAAACAGATCTTCTAATGTTAAGTCACGCTGAACAGAATCTTTCCTTCCTGGGGTTGTTTAAATCGTTGTTCTGGTCTTTTCCTAATTCTTGCTTGTTTTTTGAAAAATACATTTTTAAATATGCGTCTTTACTCCAAGTGGAAGGGTTCTCAGTAATTACTTAAAGGTCCTTTGTCGCTTTCTCTCACCTCCTCTCACAGAATCTTTTTGATCTCCTATAACTCTTAAATCTTTGACAGGTCCCCTAAAACAGTCAATTCGACAGAAGGTTTGCCGGGCAACAATTTTTCCTCGCCTTCCTTACTTCACCTGATTTCAGCTTGTTACACCTTCTTTTCCTTTAAATAGCTTCCTTGTTCCCACTCTTACCTCAGTCATTCAATCCTCTTCTCTCTAAATCCACTTTATCTGCTCAGTCCATATACCACTCACCACTCTGATTCTCCTTCTCTCACCTCCTCTTTAGTATCAACAATCTCTATTGATCTTTCTGCTGTCACGATCCGTTGCCTTGATCTTTGTTTCTTTGTTTCTTCCTTCACTTCTACCACTTCCTCGCATACCTTCCCATCAGCGATCTCAATGTTCTTTCTCACTCTTTTCTTCCACTTCCGCCTTTTCTTCTGTAGTTTGGGTGTTACTTCAGCACGTCTTTGCGTCCTTGCATCCTTGCGTCTCTCTGCGTCGGCGTCCTCTCGTTATTATTGAAAGAGATGGATATAGGGTACAACTTTTATAATGCTGTTAAGGCTATATATACTCATCAGTCTGCGAAAATAGTAGTGAATGGGGAAGAATCCAAATCTGTCCCAATTCAAAAAGGCACCAGACAGGGTTGCCCCCTGCCTCCCCTTTGATTCATTTTGGCTACGGGTTGGGCGGAGGGGATGTCGGAAGTGGGGCTTGGGCTCTCACTGACTGAAACACACCAGCCCCGGCCCCATGGCGGTGTCAGGGAGTCCCCTGACCAATCACAGCGAAGCCGGCTCAGGGAGGCGGGCGTGGGAAATTCAAAGGGAAAAATGTATAAAAGCACGTGTTTTGCGGTGTGGCGGATCTCAGCCTCTTTGGGGGCGGATACCTGCGGGCTGGCATCACTTTCAGCCTAAATCAAATAAATACTCCGGCGGCTTCTGCTTCAACTGGGTGAGATTG
The DNA here is from genome assembly GCA_030556195.1 of Anolis apletophallus. NCBI lineage: Eukaryota > Metazoa > Chordata > Lepidosauria > Squamata > Anolidae > Anolis > Anolis apletophallus. The sequence goes on along the minus strand of JARBWK010000012.1, from coordinate 117,351,778 downwards.
ATTCTGGAACAGTGGCCTCTTTTTTTTCTCACCAGGCTCAACCCACAGTGGCTTGGATCTCACTATCCGCAGCCACTCAACGTTGCGCAACGAGACCATGGCCTCACAAGAGAAACAAGGCGCCCCAGTGAGATCCCCCGTATACAGTCGGGGCACGGGAGGGTGTTTGTGCTGCTCCAAACCTGCCTGGTCCAACTGGGCCCACAACGGGGCTCCTGCGACTCAGACCCTTCATAGACCTCGGAGCAGGAGCTCTCCAGCGGGAGGAAGGGGCCGCAAGTGCCGCCAGTGGAGCCACCGCAACGTAGCCGGTTTCACAGTTCCCGCAATGCAGATAGGAGAGGGAAACAGACAGGAGAGTGCATGGGCCATCTAGTCCAGCCCCCTCCTGCCTGCATGGAGGAGAAGCGCCCCCCAGGCCCCCCAGCAGATGGCCACCCAGCCTCTGTTCAAAGGCCTCCAAGGAAGGAGCCCCCGCTGGACTCCAGGCCAGAGCTCTCCCCGTCTGTTGACCAGCTCTTCTTTCTTTAACCGCCAGGAAGTCCTTCCTCGTGTCCATTGGAACCTCCTTTCCTGTCCTTTGAACCCATGGCTCCATGGGGTCCTCGCGTATAGGGCAGCAGAAGGACGCCTGCTCCCTCTTCCTGCCACATCCTTCTTCTCTCTCTCTCTCCCGTGGCGCTCCTGCCTCCCCTTGGCCTTCTCTGCTGGAGGCTCCACAGGCGCTCCGTCCACCCTCAGGGGGAGGATTCCTGGTCTCCAGACCTTGGTTCCTCTAGTCGCCCTCTCCCTCTGGAAACCTTCCAGCTTACGGTCAAGGTCTCTCTTGAACTGTGATGTCCAGAACTGGACACAGCCTGATTCTGGGTGGAGAGAGAGGAGTGACCAAAGCAGAAGAGAGGGGGGGGCTCCAGGAATTCTCCCCTCGAGGTGGACATCCTTTGGGTGTGGCCCAAAACCTCACTGGCTTTTTGAGCTGCGGCCTCACGCTCTTATTCTTCATGGCACGTGGGCCCGGCAGCTTCTCTCCCACACGGGGGGACTCGGCACGGCTACGCTCGCAGCGCTACAGGCCGCAACACCACAATAGAATATATAATCGCCAACGTCTTGGCTCACGTTCACCTTTTTCTCTGCAAAGACTCCAAGATCTGCGTTGTTGTGGGTTTTTTCGGGCAGTGTGGCCATGTTCTGGAGGCATTCTCTCCTGACGTTTCGCCTGCATCTATGGCAAGCGTCCTCAAAGGCTGTGAGGTCACAACCCAAGCACCCCTGGCAGATGGCCATCCTGCCTCTGTTTGTGAGGTCGCAGCCTCTGAGGATGCTTGTCATAGATGCAGGCGAAACGTCAGGAGAGAATGCCTCCGGAACACGGCCACACTGCCCGAAGGAACCTACAACAAGGCAGGGATTCCGGCCACGAAAGCCTTCGTCAACACAGGCTCCAAGGTCTGTCTTTCTCACTTGGCCTGTTGTCGAGCCAGGCTTCTCCCATTCTGCGTCTTGGCCTTTCATGTCTTCTGCCCAAGTGTCGTATCTTGCGCTTGTCCTTCTTGAAGTCCATTGTGTTAGTTCTGGCCCAACTCTCTAATCCGTGAAGGCGGTTCTGAATCCCGGTCCTGTCCTCTCCCAACCTGGCGGCATCTCCTCACTTGATAAGAACCTTCTCCAAACGTTCATCCGCGTCATTGAACTATTGGACGGTTCAGGGATTTCCAGCTGGGCTTGGGGGGGGGGGAGGCGAGGGGGCGCGCCCCGCCTCCCGGTGTCCCTTCAGAGCTGGCACGGAACCAGAATGGCCCCATCCCATCCCGCGAGGATTCTCAGGTACGGACGGGGGTTGTGCTTTGACAGCAGGGGGCGGGTTAGTCACCCGGAGGAGGGAGGCGTTGGCCTCCTTGGGCAATACAGCCCTGCCCGGGGGGGGGGGGGGGGTGGGCAATACGTCCTGCTCCAAGAACCGCTCAGGAGTACAGTTACAGAAGGAGCTTCATACCGGACCCGGACCCACAACCTTGCTCCGAAGTCATGCTTAGTTCCAGCCTCACGTATCACCAGAGCATCCCCGCACATCAGGAGGCCAAGGAAGCTCAGCTGCAGGAGCCAGCTCTCCTTCCGAAAGCCCTGGGCTGAGTCACACTCTTTGACCTTTCGGTCTGGGGTCGCCCCTGGGACCGGCTGCTGGTGGCAGATTTCCACCTGCTGAGCCGTCTCCATGGACTTCCTGTGGATTTGGCCCCCACCCCGGACCGATTTCCCGCCTCCCCTCCTCACCTGCTTCTGCCCTCTTTGCTCTCTTGGGCCTTTCCTTCAACTGCTGCAGGTGCCTTTCCTTGTGATGTCAAGTCTTCCAGGACCCCTCCCATGCTGCCCCCTGATTGGCTGCTGCTGTGTCCAATCAAGGTTGCGAGTGGGAGTGTGGCTCATCTCTCATAAAGGGAAAGGGCGATGCGGGTCACAATGGGAGGCGTGGCTACACCCTGGCCCTGGGGCCCCTCTTCGCCCAGCCCCACGCCAGGGGCCAATCGTCCAATCATGAAGAGTCTGTTGAATCAGGAATAAGAAAGGGGGCGGGGGTGGGAGGGGTATATATTTTTTATTATATTGTTTGGGCCTGGCCTCGTGTAAGCCCCCCCCGAGTGAGTCCCCATTGGGGAGATGGTGGCGGGGTATAAATAAAGATTATTATTATTACTATTATTATATCCAAAAGCAGCAGTCGGGATATAACCAGCAATAAACAAAAGCAGCCAGAGTTCAATAAAGGTCTTTCGGAAATGCCAAAGACACATCAAAGAAGCTAGAAATCCAAAACATAGGAATACTCCGAGGTCATTCCAGGAACATGAGTATAATCCAAAATGTTTAAACATGCGTTTGTTTGCCATAGAACCCATGGAGACATGACTCACACTCTATAGGGAATGATGATCACACGCCGTGTGCATCTATTATAGTGACTACATATTGTATATGGATGTGGCTTGATGTACTAACTGATGGGCCTTGATAAAGACTCAATCGGAGTCAAAACGAGTGATGGATCCGGTATGGTTTAGTCCTTGTCGGCAGCACCATCTCTCCGATGTTTAAACATTTTGGATTAAACTCATGAGAGTGAAGGATTTACATTCACATCGGAGCGCATTTATTGGAACATTGAGGCAGCTGCCCATTGAAATTATCAACGTACACGAGCGATTGTGATTGGAACTTTACGTATTATCGACCCACAGGCTATCAGCAAGTGTTTTTGATATAGGGGTTTGGGACCCTTTATATTATCATGTACTTAGGGACTTACTATACAGCCTTTGTCTGATATTCTATGAACTGTAAATACTTGAACTGCATATTTAATGCATTATATATACTTGATTTCTGAAGACTATATTTGTTTAGTGTACTTTATTACTAACAGTGTTCTACTAGTAGTAGCTGTGGTCTTGAAAGCATATCACTTACTCAATATAATTTTATTAAGTGCTATATTGGTACTAGTGTTCTTTCCTTTGGTTTTAGTTGCATTTAGCCTAGTGATACACACACCCGGTCTGTCATTCAGTCTGCCTTGTGTGTTGTTGCTTAACATCCCCACCCCTCCATTTTTTTGTGTTCACGTGGGACAGGTAGGGGCCAACTTCCGAGTCTGGCGAAGATGGAAAAACGCGACTCGGAAAGTCGAGTGTCCAGATGGACTCCAAGGCTCTTTACTGATGACGACGGGCATAACGCCGTGCGGTCTAAGGTTGGAAGCTGGAGTTCCCCACTGCCTGGGCGACCTAGTCAAAGGATCGCCGTCTTCGCTGGATTCACCTTCAACCTACTGGCTCACAGCCATCCAGTAACGGCATCGAGGCAGAGATGGAAATTATCGTGTGCAGAGTTGGGCCGGCCTTCCATCCTCAGAATGAGCTGAGTGTCATCAGTGTGCTGATGGCACTCAAGTCTAAAGCTGCGTACCAGCTGGGCAAGTGGTTGCATGTACATGTTAAATAATAGACGGGAGAGAATGGCCCCCTGGGGAACCCCACAAATTAGAGGGGAACCCTCGGAGACCATCTCGCCCCTCATCACTCGCTGTGTCTGGGTCCGGAGGAAGGAGGACAGCCAGCTCAGAGCTGTCCCCCTCACCCCGGCCTCGGCAAGGTGGTGAGTCAAAAGATCGTAATCGACTGTATCAAACGCTGCTGTGAGGTCCAATAACACAAGCAGTGCTGATCCGCCTTGGTCCAGATGGCAATGCAGCTGGTCTGTGATGGAGACCAGGACCGTTTCCATCCCATGCCCCGAACGGAAGCCGGACTGGAAGAGGTGTAGCCAAGCTGTGTCATCTAGGAAAGTCTGCAGCTGCTCCATTGCTGCCTTCTCAACCACCTTGCCCAGGTACTGGGCGGTAGTTGGAAAGGACCGCTGGATCTAAACCCGTTTCTTCAGCAATGGAGAAACCACCGACTCTTTTAAGCCCTCTGGAACTACCCCTTGCTCAAGGGAGGTATTGATTATTTTCAACAGAGGGTCACGTAGCCCTTCCAGGCTAGCTTTCACCAGCCAGGAAGGGCACGGATCGAGGGAGCATGTGGTTGGCCTAGCTGCAGTAACAATCCTATCGACAGCTTCCACGTCCAGTGATCGGAACCAGTCGAAGGTGGGCCCAGCGGAGGGCCACGGAGTCTCAAGTTCACTAACTGTATCAATTGTGGAAGGGAGGTCCCGGCAGAGGGTCGCAATCTTCTCCACAAAGTAGCTCTGGAAAGCCTCGGCAGTAAGAGCCTGATCATCATTTATTGGGATGGTAGGGACCATCGTCAAGGACCGAATTACTGTAAATAATTGTGCCGGGCGTGAGCTTGTGGACGCTATCAGGGAAGCGTAGTAGGACTTTTTTGCTTCCCTGGTAGCTTGCTCATAAGCGTCCATAAAAAGCTTATAAACTGATTTCGAGCCTTCGTCACGGAGTTTCCTCCACACGCTCTCTAGCCGTCTCTTCTCCCGCTTCATCGATCAGAGTTCCTCTGTAAACCAAGGTGACCGATTTCTGCGGGGTCAGAGCGGGCGTCTAGGGGCAATCTCGTCTAGAGCATTAGACAATTTGATGTTCCAGTTGTCAAATAGCTCATCGACAGAGACATTTTGGACTTCAACTCCCACCATTCCTAACAGCCTCAGGCCCCTTCCTTTTCCCTTTTCCTCCTAAGCAGCTGAGGGGCAAAAGGAAAGGCCTGAGGCTATTAGGAATGGTGGGAGTTGAAGTCCAAAACACCTGGAGGGAAGGCCGAAGTTGGCCCGTGTCTGGTTTAGACAGAGGCTGGAAGACCATCTGTTGGGAGGGCTTGGCTGGTCTCTTACTGCCTGGCAAAAGGGGATTGAATGGGATGGCCTTTTGGGGACTCCGTTGACTCCATGCTGCTATTATTCCTCTAGTTCAGATATGGGCAAACCCAGGCCTGGGGGCCGGATCCCACCCCTTGGGCTCTTTTCTCAGGCCCTCCACTCTCTCACCATCCTATCCTTCCTTCTACCCTTTCGTCCTTCCTTCTTTCCTCTCTTTCCTTTCTCTTTCTCTCCCTCCCTCCCTCCCTCTTTCTCCTTCCCTCTTTCTCCTTCCTTCCTTTCCTTTTGTCTTTCCTTTATCCTTCCCTTCCTTCCATCCTTCTCTTCCTCCCTTCTCCTTTCCCTTCCTCCTTCCCTTTCTTCCTTTCTTCCTTCCCTTTTGTCTTTCCATCCTTCCCTCCTTCCCTCCCCTGTGATGGAAAAATACCACACATGTTCTTGTTGAAGGTCGCGTGTGTGGCACAACTGATACTCGTTACAAACACCAGTTGATGCGAGGCCTATTGATGCCTTTAAGCGCGTAGCAGAAGCTTGTGGGAAATAGAGCATTGGTGGGCAGAGTATGCCGGGCTTAATAAAGGTCGGACCAAGACTGAGCGCAGCCTCCCTCCTGTCCCGTTAAAAAGGTGCGCATGCAAATGAACAGTCAGACACAGAGGGAAAAGTCACGTGGTTTACTTCCAAAGGGTATCTTGCGTGAAGTGGATATCAGACAGGCACAAAAGCACAGGTGAGGCCCCAAAATGGTGGGTGGGCCTCTCTCCCCAGAGTTACATCGGGAGCAAAAGAAAGAACAGGGAGCAAGAGGAGCAAGAGGAGGAACAAAGAAGCAGATGTCTCCTTATGTAGCCTCTTGGCCATGTGCTCAGGCAAAACCATACACCTTAACTCTAAAGATTCACATGCAAAACAGTGATGCAGTGCACCCTGGGACTGGTGAGGTCGCCCCACTGCACCATGCCAACAGGAAGTGATGTGTGCTAGTTTGGTATTTCCAATCAAAAACACTGGAGCTGATCCAAAAAGAACAATAAGTAGTACAATATATATAACATCCGTGTGGGGATGGTTAGTAAATACTAAATATTCTATGACAGAAGCTACATGCCTTCAGTCCCCCATGCTACTAGGCCTGGCCACAGTTGGAGGGGTGACATCGAAGTCCGCCAAAAAGGGAATGATATCCCCCGGAACGGAACCAGAGGGGTATAAGGTGAAGGCCTACTATCCCCAAGACGGAAAATCCAACAGTATAAATGATAAACCATACATGTATAGGAGCTCTAACCAATGCCACAGTACCAAGGGGTGAAAATACCCATTCAATTCCCACTACCGTCAATGTAGAGCCCCCCAGCCAATCCAAGGTCATATGGGGCCGAGGTGCGGCCGGAGCGGCGGCCAGACGCGGCTGTGGAAAACCACGTCGACTGCGCGGGGGCCTCTCCGGTGCGGCCCGATGACGTGGGGCTGCCCTGCTCTGTGTTGATGCACTGAGTCAGGAAGAGATCCGCCGCGGCACTCACAATGATGACGTCCACCAAGCAGCTGGGAGGGACTGGAAGGCAGCCGTGAGCTCCAGGAGGTGGAGCCGGATGACGTCACGCAGGGGAAACCCGGCGGAGCGGCGTGTCTCCAGAGAATGAGGGTGTGATGGGGGGAATCCCCGATGAAGGGAGGTAGCGGGGGTGGGGTGGATCGAGGCCTGGCAATCCCTGGGTCCCGTCCGTGTATAGAATCCACTCCAACATGAAAGAGCCCCGTGGGGTGTGTGGGGAGGTAGGCGATGAATGAACTCCAGCAGATCTGTTCCGTCCCCAATTGGGTGCTGAGGCCCAACGTCGGCGGCCTTATGGATGCACCACCCTTCCCATGTCCTGCCCAGGAAGCAATGGGTGGCGCCCAAAGAGAGATGCAAAAATATCCAAGCCCACATGGATGCATGGAAAAATGTCCAAAATAAGTTTATTACACACAGCAAATCACCGTGTGTTTCAGGCAGTTAAAGGAATACCGCCCAAGCACCAATACATTAGTGCCAGAACAATGACAATGAATGCCCAGCGGTGGGGCTGGCAGCGCCCACTGCTGTGATGGCCACGCCTATGGGGGATGTACAGTCTTTGGAGGGGGTCCCAAGTCCCGTTTCGCTGTTATATAATTACAGCTTCATCAGGGCGTTTCCATAATGCATATAACCATTGTATTGGTGATGGATAATACATATAATCCTAAGAACAAATGCAAAATACAGAGATATCAGCAAAGATCACAAGCAAATCACATAAAGTCATATACAACATATATAATGGAACATCATATATCAGTAAGAGTATAATACTCACCAAAATGAGAAGATACAAGTATATCAATATAAGAGGATGAATTCCACCAGGTCAAATGAGACCTACAGGTGAGTCAATGGTAAACCCAAGGGAACTAAATACCTGGTGCAGGTGCTGAGGGGAGGAGGCAAATGTGTAACTGACACAACCAGAACAATGGAAAAGAAATAATTATGTAACCAGAGTTTGCAAACTCAAGGTCTCATTAAGGCCAGCAGGGGTCTCTGTTGTCAACAAAATTATCCATTTGGATTCAGCTCTTAAAAGAGCTGAATGATTTTCCCCATACTCCCGAGTAGACACTTTCTCCAGTCCCATGCAAGTAAAGGAGTCATGGGGATGCTTCTGATCAAAGAAATGTTTATAAAGGATGGAGTCAGTGGAACCGTTCTTAATTCTAGATCTGTGCTCACCCAGGCGTATGCGTAACTGTCTAGAGGTCTGGCCCACGTAAACCAAATGGCAGGGGAAAATGAGGGCATATACCAGGTTAGAGGAGGCACAGGTGAAGAAATGGCGTATATCGAAAGATTTATGTCTGTGGCGTATAGTAGGAGTGGTGTCTATTTGGGCACACAAACTACAATGGCCACAAATTTTGGTGCCCGGCCTGAACGCACTCGGGGGAGATTTGGAACCATGGTGACCCGTATGCACTAAGATGTCTCTAATGGATTTGGTTTTCTTATGTGCTACCATAGGTGGTGTGTTGAGGCCTGGTATACCCGCCACAAGAGGCCAATATTTCTTCACGGTGTTCTGGAGGCTCTGAGAGTGTGGAGTAAACGTAAGAGGCCAAACCAGTCTAGATGTGTGTTCCATTCTCCGAGTGGGCCGGAGCAAGGTATCCCTGGGGGTATTGGCAACCCTGCGGAGGGCCGTATCCAGCACCTCCCGCGGGTAACCCCGATCCTTCAAGTCATGTACCAGTCCACTGGCCGCAATCTCGAAATCCTGCTGATAGGATGAGTTGCGTTTGAGCCGTGTTAGCTGGGAGTATGGGAGGTTGTTTTTGAGCAACCAAGTATGGTGGCTCTGATAATGTAAGAGCGAGTTCCGATCAGTGGGCTTCTTAAAGGAACTCACCTTGATGACTCCGTCCCGTACAAAAACAGACACATCCAAAAAAATTACACTAATAGTGCTGGACTCCACTGAAAATTTGATTTGTGGGTGCCATGAGTTGATCCATTCAATGAAACTGGGTATGTCTGTGTCGCCACGTAGAATGGCGAACACGTCATCTATATAGCGCCAATACGTCTTGATTTGGCATGCCATCGGGTTTGCGGGAGTCGGGGACAGATGAGAATCCTCCAGACGGGCCATAAAAAGATTGGCCACGGAGGGGGCCACGGCGGAACCCATGGCCACCCCACTAGTCTGTAAATAAAACTGGTCCTTAAAAGCAAAATAATTGTAATCGAAGATACAATCAACCATCTCCAATAACAGATGTGTGGGTGGAAGCCTCGGTGTAGGTCTGGAGTCCAGTGTGTCAGCTACAACATGTCTAGCCTCTTCTAACGGGATGTTGGTGTATAGGGATGACACATCAGCGGTGACCAGAATGTCCCCAATGTCCATGGAGATGTTCTCGACTTTGGAAATAAAATCCACGGTGTCCCTTAAATAATGTGGGGTGGTTACGACATGTGGTTGCAAATGGGAATCAAGGAAACGAGCTAGCGGTTCCAGCAGGCCCCCCGAACCCGAGACTATAGGTCTCCCCACAGGAGGACGATCTGGCTTGTGTATTTTTGGTAACACATAGAACCGCGGAATGCTGGGATGTTTTTGATGAAGGAAGTCACCAATTCTAGGGTCAATGTGTCCCATTGCAACGGCCACATGTGCCATGCTCCTGATCACCCTGGAAAACCTGGGGGTGGGGTCCTGGGGTATTGGTTTGTAAAAGTCACGGTTATCAAGTTGTTGAAGGACCTCCGCTTCATAATCCCTGGTGTTAAGACACACTATGGCCCCACCCTTGTCCGCCTGCTTCCAAACCAGGTCCGGGCGGCTGCCTAGTTCATGAAGAATGTCTATCTCATGTTTGGTTATGTTAGAATGTGAGAAATCCCTGGTGTGATCAATCTGGGAAATCTCTTCTAAAACCATTCTCTCAAAGACCCGAACATTGTCAGAGACGAGGTGCGGGGTGAAATTACTTTTATTAACAAATTTGTTGCCCAACAGATTAGGGCCAGAGTCCAAAGGATCAGCTGAAAAAAATTCTTTGAGTCGTATGCCCCGGAACAAAGTGGCTAAGTCTTTTCTAATTGTTATGTCAGAGCAGGGGGGGAGTTAACACAAATGACAGCCCCTTACTGACCAGATTCATCTGTTCTGGCGTAAGGGTTATATCAGAGAGATTTACGATTAGGTTGGTTTCTTTTGGGCAGGGGCCTTTCGAAAAATTTTCTGTTCGTTCTTTTGGGCAGGTTTGCGATCTCTGAGATTGTAGCCCCCGACCCAGTGGAATTGTCAGAATGTACACCTGGATCATCATTGGTATCCCTAGCATGCAAGGAATCATTCGAAAACCTCACGGACCTGCCTGATAATCTTTCAGATGAATTACGTAATACCTTATATACAGTTTGGTATTTCCAACACCCTTTTCTCCTTCCATCCTTCCTTCCACCCTTTTGCCCTTCCTTCCTTCCCTCTCTCCCTCTTTCTCCTTCCTTCTCATTCTTTCCTTTATCCTGCCTGCCCTCCTTCTCTTTCTTTCATCCTTCTTTTTCCTTCTTCCTTCCGTTTTGTCTTTCCTCCCCTCTTTCCTCCCTCCTCTTCTGTCTCCCTTTTTCTCCTTCCATCCTTCCTTTCTCCCTTTTGTCCTTCCTTCCTTCTCTTTCCTTCCTCTGTCTCATTCTTTCCTTCCTTTTCTTTCCTTTATCCTTCCCTACCCTCCTTCTCATCCTTTCTTCCTTCTCTTTTTCCTTCTTCCTTCCATTTTGTCTTTCCTTCCCTCTTTCCTCCCTCCTCCTCTGTCTCCCTTTTTCTCCTTCCATCCTTCCTTCTCTTTCCTTCCTCTGTCTCATCCTTTCCTTCCTTTTCTTTCCTTTATCCTTCCCTTCCCTTCTCTCATCCTTTCTTTCTTCTCTTTTTCCTTCTTCCTTCCTGTCCTCCTTCCCGTCCTTCCATACTTCCCTTTCATCCTTCCATCCTGCTCTTTTGTCTTCCCTCCTCCTCTCTTTCCCTTTCTCCTTCCATCCTTCCCTTCCTCCCTTTTGTCCTTCCTCCCTTTTGTCCTTCCTCCCTTTTGTACTTCCTTCCTTCCTTCCTTCCTTCCCAATTTCCTTCCTCTTTGCCTTCCTTCCCTTGTGTCTTTCCTTCCCTCTTCTCTCCCTCCTACTCTTTCCCTTTTTCCTTCCATCCTTCCCTACCTCCCTATTTCCTTCCTTCATTCCTTCTTTCCTTCCTTCTCAATTTCCTTCCTCTTTCCCTTCCTTTCATCCTTCCCTTTTTGTCTTTCCTCCCTCCTTTCCTTCCTCTTTCCCCCTTCCTTTCCTCCTTCCCTTTTTCCTTCTTTTCCCTCCCTTCCTCCATCCTTTCTTTTTCCTTCTCTTTCTCCTTCCTTCTCTCTTCCCCTCTTTCTCCTTCCATCCTTCCCTTCCTCCCTTTTGTCCTTCCTTCCTTCCTTCCTTCCTTCTAAATTTCCTTCCTCTTTCCCTTCCTTCCATCCTTTCCTTTTGTCTTTCCTTCCCTCTTCCCCCCCTCCTCCTCTCTTTCCCTCTTTCTCCTTCCACCCTTCCCTTCCTTCCTTCCTTCACCAGACAGCCGGTCCTCCTAGTTCTAGCCCGCGGCCCCCCAGTGAGAAGGCGTGCCCCCCAGGCCTGCTGTAGCTGCGTCCTCCCTTCCAAAGGGACCCCCTTGTCAGGGGAAGCGCCAGCCCTGGACGGAAGTGGCCACCTGCCCTCAGGGGTCAAAGGGAATGATGGCTGCATCTGGCCGGCTGTAAAACACAGGCACGCAAGGCCTCTCTCTGGAGTTTGCGCAGACCAGGTTTATTATCCCGGGGGTCTTGGGCACCTCGGGACGCTTGAGACCGCGACACTCCATCTCGGCTTTCTTCAGAAAGCGTGCTTGGATCCATCATTTGCAACCGTCACAGCTTCCTTGCAGATCCACCTTTTGAGTTCGTAGCAGTTGCCATCTTTCCAGGAATAGCGCAAGTTGCCAGAGGCAGGCTCGATGAAGGCGCAGTCCCTCTCCGCCGCTTCGTGGCCCCTGGAGAAGTTCTGCTTGCGGCGAGCCCATTCCCTGGGGGAGGGGGAGGGGTGGGGAGGGCCTTTATTGGAAGAGGGTCAGGCGCCCTGTAGAGACCGACCTCAGGGAGGGGCACCACAGAGCAGTGGTTCTCAACCTGTGGGTCCCCCCCTCGGGTGTTTTGGACCACTACTCCCAGAAATCCCAGCCTGTTTACCAGCTGTTAGGACTTCTAGGAGTTGAAGGCCAAACCATCTGGGCAGGGGCCCACCGGTTGAGAAGCACTGCCCTACAGGGAGAGATGGGCGGTCACTCTGGGCTCCCGGGCATTTCCCTCCACTCTTTCCTGATCAGCACCTGAGGCTGGCACTTTGGGGGGGGGGGGCTTCCCTTGCACCCGTGTCACTCCCTTCTCCTCTCTAGAGGCTTTATTATGGCTAGGTGGAATTGGTAGAACAAGCAGGGGCTGGGTGGCCATCTGTCAGGAGGGTTTGGGTTGGGTCTTCCTGCCTGGCGGAAGGGGGCTTGGGGGGTCTCTCCCAACTCTGGGATCCTATGCTTCTAAGATTTCCTGTCACAGGAAGCCCCGACCTTGCAAATGCAGTTGCTGGGAAATGTCAGGAGCACGCCCTAGGTCGCTTCTGAGCACCTGATACAGGGTTGTGTGAATCAAAGGGGTGCAAAGAGGGAAGCCTGGGGGCCACGCACCAGCCGCCTGAAGGGGCCTCGTGGGAAAGAGGACCGGTGGAAAGGCCGGTCCCTTGCCAGGTGAATGGGACGTGTCTGTAATTGGCGGGCCTTGAAAGAGCGAGGACTCAGAAACCAGGCCTCAAAGGGGAGAGGCAAAGCTTCCGTCCTCAGTACCTCTTGGCTCAAAATGTACAAGGCAGGGAGAGAAAGGAACTCCAACATAAGACATCCCAGTACTTTGAGTAAGTATCTCATGGCTCAGACCTTTCTCTCTCTTTCCCTTCTTCTCTTTCGCTGGCTCTTGATGACTCCCAGAAGGCTCCCCGTTCTTATTTCCACACAAAAAGAGGAGGCCCTCCAGTGGATCTGCCCAATAACGTTTCCCAGGAACTGGCAAACAGTGGGGGGGATCACTGGGGGTATGCAGGGCCACGAAGCCGTGGGAATACTTCCTTCTGGCCCAGTTGGGAGCCCTGGGTCTTCTGACCGGACGGACATGTTTCTTAAAGGCGGAGAGGCGGCTGCTGGGGCCCTGGTCCAGGTTGCCTCACAGGGAGCTCTCCGTGGTGCTGAGCCTGCTTTGGGAACAGGGCCCAGAGCCAGGTTTCCACACAGGGAGCTCTCCGTGGTGCTGAATCTGCTTTGGGAACAGGGCCCTGATCCAGGTTGCCTCACAGGGAGCTCTCCGTGGTGCTGAGCCTGTTTTGGGAACAGGGCTCTGATCCAGGTTGCCTCACAGGGAGCTCTCCGTGGTGCTGAGCCTGCTTTGCGAACAGGGCCCAGAGCCAGGTTTCCACACAGGGAGCTCTCCGTGGTGCTGAATCTGCTTTGGGAACAGGGCCCTGATCCAGGTTTCCTCACAGGGAGCTCTCCGTGGTGCTGAGCCTGCTTTGGGAACAGGGCCCTGATCCAGGTTTCCTCACAGGGAGCTCTCCGTGGTGCTGAGCCTGCTTTGGGAACAGGGCCCTGGTCCAGGTTGCCTCACAGGGAGCTCTCCGTGGTGCTGAGCCTGCTTTAGGAACAGGGCTCTGATCCAGGTTGCGTCACAGGGAGCTCTCCGTGGGGCTGAGCCTGCTTTGGGAACAGGGCCCGGTGCCTCGGGCAGCACCCAAAGCAGCTCCATTCATTCAGCCCAGAATAGCTGCAAAACATGCTGCGGCGTACCCATTTCCCCAAAAGCATGGAGCCCCTGGCTGCGTCTGCTGGAGACCGGGTGCACCAGAGAAGGAAGGAAGGAAGGGTGCCATCACCAGGGAATCTCTCCACGGCCACGGTCCCTGGCATCATTGGTCGCTGGCCCAAACTCCCCATGGAGGCTCCCACTGAGGGCTTCAGCCAGGCGCTCCAGGCCTGCCCTCCTCTCTATGTATTCCTGAAGGAATTTTACATGCGAATTTTACAAGAAGGAAGTTTTGAGAATGGGCCAAAGAGAGGGAGGAGGGAGTGAAAAGAGCAAAGGGACCGGGAAGAAGGGGGGGACATGTGTGTGGAAGGGGAAACAGACCAGAATGACCTGGCGGAGACGGGAGGAGGAAGCACAGGAAGAGGAGAAGCGCGGGGAAATGACTTTGGATTGTTTTGAAACAGAGAGAAATTATTATTCTCATGATTAGGAAACGGAAGAGGCAGCGAATTGGAGAAGGACAGAGCTGGGAGGGAGAAGGGGAAGGAAGGAAGGAAGCGGGAAAGGAGGTCTGATTGCGCGTGTGTGCATGTTTACTTCAGCCTGGCCCTGGCCCTGACTATAAAACCCATGGCGCAGGTCAGTCCAGTGTGGCGCTCTGCTTTTTCTTGCGCCCACCCCTTCGTGTTTTCTACAGATCAAACTGTGGTGTTTCAACCTCGTTCCTGGTGTCTGTCTGTCTGTCTGGCTGAAACAGAAGCTAGAAACCTATTGACACGTGGGAGCGGATTGCCTTGCCCGCACTCGGCCAGGGCTCCCAGAAGAGCCAGGTGAGGCCCCACCTGGAAGAAGGAGAGGCAGGGGGCCCACTCCCAGCATCCATCCCCAGGGGCTCTCCTCTCCTCTCTTCTCCTGGGCCTGGATCCAGTGAGACCCCCACCCCCACCCCACGATGGAAAGGAGACCTCCTTGCAGGGGCAGGGCCGTCCCCCCTCTCCCCAGTGGCTCCCATTCAGAGACACAAGGGCCCCTCCTGCTTGGGCTGGGCAGGGATTCAGGAGGGGAGGCCGATGGAGGTGGCCTTCCACGGTCAGTCCAGGCTGGGCCTCAGGGACACGGCGGAACAGAGGCCCCTTCCCGTTTTGCCCAAAGGAGGCAAAGGTTACAGGCCTCCGGAAGGAAGGAAGGAAGGAAGGAAGCCCATCCGTCCCAAGAACCCTCCATTCGGCACTCACTCTGTCGTCACTGCGGAGCCATCTGACCATTCCCAGTTGCCTTCCACGTTTTCGTCTGTGAGGCCAATCCAGAAGGGGTCCCTCATCTGAGCAGCAACGTAGTTCTGCAGAAGAGAGGGGACACATTACGGCGCTGTTGCATTACGGCGCTGCGATGGATACATGTTAACCCAATAGCAGGAATGATCTAGTTGTGTAAAGAGAGGGGTGCCTGCCCTCATTGGAGGCGAGGCCAGTTTTGGCAGAAGGAAGGAGGCGGCCAGTGGCAGGCAAGGCCCGGAGTGTCCCGTCTCTGCTGTTCCAGGGATCGATGCCTTTGGCCCAGGCAGAGGCCCTTGCGACCGGGACCTGCCCCTGTTTTCACCTCTTAGCCAAGGAACCTCTTGCACTTTGGTCCTCCCTCCAGGTGTTTTGGACTTCTACAATTCCTAACAGAAGGTCGGCTGCCTGGAATGGTGGGAGTTGAAGTCCAGGACACCGGGAGGGCCGGTTTCCCCATGCCTGCTCTTGCCCGTCTCCCACGAGCCCTTTAGGATGCAGAGGGGTCTGCGGAGAGCATGGTGCTACTTTGGATACAGGATTCATCGAAGGACTGAATGGTTGCCAAGTTTTGTCCTCCGAAGGACTCCTTCCTCCCACCAAGACCTCGCTTCCACCTTTGCCGGACCCTGAGAGGAGGCCTCCCTTGGGATGTTTGTATGGCCACGCTCTGGCCACCCACCTGAAAGGGACCGCGAGAGGACCTCCCTGCTGGCCTTCCGACCCTCTTCCGTGTGTCATCATGCCTTGGTTGTTAAACCAACAAAGACATGCTTTTGCAAAACGGTGTGTTACGGTGGTGCCGTAGCTTCGTAAGGGCGGGCAATTCCGAGGGTGAGGATGACGGGTTCCAAAATGAAGAGATGCCGGAGAGCATTCAGGGAGGCATCTGTGCAGGGAGGCCAGTCCGAAACAGGTCGGTCCGACCCGGAAGCAGCAGCAGCGGGTGTTACTGAACTTTCCCTGGAGAAGAGGCCCTGGGAAGGCGCAGGGGGCGCGGCAGAGGCCTCGAGGGAGAGTGGATTCGATCTCAGGACTCAAGGCGTGAAAAGCAGGCAATTCGGACCTTTCCAGAGAATTAGTGTCAGGTCCAGGTGCGGCAAGGGTGAGGTCACAAGTGCTTTGGTGGGTTTAAACTCTCAGGTGTTTGATTCTCAGCATTCAGAGAAGACCACGTTGTTGTGGGGAAACTGTCTTCTGTTCATGTTGTCAAGTTTTCAAGCCTTTGATTCTTGTAATGCCAAGATGCTTGTTCCACACTCATAAGAACATAAGAACATAAGAAGAGCCATGCTGAATCGGGCCTCAGCCCATCTAGTCCAGCATTCTGTGTCACACAGTGGCCCACTAGTTGTACACGGGGATCTCTAGCAGAAAGGAGGGCAGAACCCTCACCTGCTCCCGACCCCCCACAACCAGTACCCGGGGAAAATCCTGCCTCATGCTGTTGCTTATGTACCTTGGAAGAGCTTTGCTTAGATTAAGTTTCCTGTGTCCATGTCCCTGCATTTTACCTTGGATTATTTCCATGTTCTTGGATTTCTAGTTCCTGTAAAGTGTACATGGATTCCTGAAAGACGTTTATTGGGCCCTGACGGCCTTTGCCCAATGCTGTTCACAGCCTGACGGCTGCTTTCGGGACATAACCCCTTCCCCGCTGCCATGGTCCCTTATGCAATACACTCTTTTATTGGGGCAATGGGCCTCTGGCGTGGGGCTGGGCGGAGGGGGGCCTCAGGCCGAGGCTGCTACAGGCGCTTCGACATGTGTGCCCCAGAAGAAGCCATGGAAGCTTTTGCAAAGGGCCGCCCCATATCTGTATGAAAACACATGTGGACAGGAACAGGCAAGCACCAAAGGGATGGGGAAGGAAGGAAGGAAAGAAGGAAAGAAGGAACGAAGGAACGAAGGAACGAAGGAAGGAGGGAAGGAAGGAAATACGGAACCTGTTCCTCGGGGGTCAGGATGGAGGCCAAATGGGAGTCTCTGGACAGGCAGAAGTTCTCAGCATCAAACCAGGACTTTTTGCTTTTGGAAATATAATAGAGATTGTTCCCATAGATGTCCCAGCCATTCACAGACTTGGTCTCCTTGTTGAATAAGGCTCCTAAGAGGAATGAAGAGACTGGGGTGAGCAGGATGACCGGGGTCAAGAGCCCCGGGGTCAAGCCCCAGGGTCAAGGATGATTGAGGGGGTCCGTGGCCGAGCGGAGAGTCAGACCCCATTCTCTGATTGGAAACCTCAAGCCTCCACACCTTCCCAGAAGTATCCTTGGACAGAAGCCCTTTGTTTCAATAGGGTTGGTTTGTTACTTCACCTTTACTTCTCCTTTCTCCCCGAGGGGCTCAAGGTGGCGATGACACATGGTTTTGGGTGTGCCCACGAAGCATTAGCGCCACGGTGTGGGTGCACCTGGGGTTTGGGAACGTATCCCCTGTGGATTTGGGGGCCTCTCTGGATTCCAATTCCAGTTGGCCCCTTTGGCCTCCAAAGTGGTGCTTTGGGTCTCTATGGCAGGCATGGCCCAACTTCGGCCCTCCTTCCAGCTGTGGACTGTTAGGAATTGTGGAGGGAGGGCCGAATTGGGCCCATGCCTGCTCAAAGGGCTTTGCTCAGCCATGCTTCCCCAGATGGCAAAGTGGGGGCCCGATCTAGAGATACATATACTTACGATATTTTTTCTTCTGTTCCTCATATTCCTTTTGAGTGTTCTCTATGTATAAGGGCAACTTCACCATTTCCTTGGACACATTGGCATCTGCAAAGATTTCCAGAGTTAGGGTGAGCTTCTGGAGCCCATTTCGCAGAATCACCGCATCGGCCGCCGCCTCCCGCTTTGCCTTTATTTGGTTGGAAATGCCAACCTCCTTCAAGCCTTCCTGGCCAATCCACCCGTTTGCCTATGACCTTGTGGCTTGCTGTTTGCTGAACGTACGTATAGTCTGGCGTGCAGCTTCCTTGAGGGGCTGCCGAAGGGGCTGCAGCAGACCACGGGCCCCCACTCCCCCACTCCCCGAGGGCGCCAAAGGCAAGGGAACGGCAGAATGACTCCCCTCTGGAATGGCCCTGGCCCAATGCTGTGGGATCCTGGGGTCATGGGCGCTGCCAAAATCACTCCTGATGCCTCAGCAAACTACAAATCCCAGGATTGCATAGCATTGAGCCGAGGCCACTAAATGAGAGGTGACGCCCCTCAGACTGAAGCTCCAGGCACGGCTCCTGAGGCGGCTTCCCCTTTTGCTTTGGCTCAGGATTAATACGGCCGTGCTGCAAATCTAATCCTCTCCCTAATTGTGGGAAGGTAATTTAGCAAAAAAGTTGAGCATTGGACGTGAGAACAAAGACTGGCTCCAATACCAATGAAATGTGGGTTGAAACCCCCAATTTACAATGTACTGGCTTGGCCTTCCAGAATTTGGACCCTAAAGATTCATCGGGCAGTGCGTTCCACATTGTCGGTGCCACCACCGAGAAAGCTCTCTGCCTAGTTGTGGACAGGTGGTATGTCCGGGCAGATGGGACACTAAGGAGATTTTGTCCTTCGGATCGCAACGATCTCTGGGGAGCATGTGGGGAGAGGCGGGTTCCACGATATGGTTTCCACGATATGGCCAAGGGCTTTGACCTCATGCAGCGGGCGCGCATACTGTACGACCTAACTATGGATGCAACCCTACATCCAAACATGTTTAACATGTATGATGTACTGTATTTTTTATGTAATTTTATTGTGTTTTATGGTGTTTTTAATGATTGTAACTGTTTTTAATGATTTGTAAGTCACCCTGAGCCACCTGGAAGGGGCGACTGAGAAGTCGAAATAATAAATAAATAAATGCACAGGCCCTAGAGTAGACCATATGAGGCCTTGACGGTTAGCACCAGCACCTTGAAAGCAATCCGGTACTCTGTTGGTGGCCAGTGGAAGGACAACGATATTTCCATGGTGTGCCTTCAAGGAGTGCGTGGGAAATCCATTCTGATCTTTCGATTCTTCATTTTATTAATATCGGTTTAGGCGGGGATTGGTTGGTATTAATTGGAATGTGTAGTGATATGCAGCATAGCCATACACTGGGGGAGGGGGTGCCCCCCCCCCCCGCAAAGTCAGGCCCAACGCAAGAACAGCAGCGAAGGACAGCCCAGAAACTCCCCAAAACTTGTTCCCAGACAAGGGCCAGCCCTGGAAGCAAGGGGCCCCCGGCTGACCCCCGGAGACCATTTGTTGCTTTGCTTCCCGGCTTCATTTCTCCCCCGCCTCCCTCGCCTGAAGGGACTCAATTCTGGGAAAAAGGAGAAAGCAGAGCTCATTTCACCCTTGACCCGGCCGATCATCCTTCATCCAGGCCGGGTTGAAACCACAGGTACGTGCCCTTCAAACACTGATGCGCAGCAGAGCCGAGTCTTCCGCTTCTTGCTAAAACCCAGAAGGAACGGGGCCTGCCGGGTGTCCCTTCCACCGCCGGTTCCTTCCACCGCCGAAGGAGGGGCCGGGGCCACCACGGAGAAGGAAGGAAGGAAGGGCCTGTCTCTCGCCCGCCCCCCACCCGTCGCGCTTGCGAAGAAGCTGTGGCCGAGAGCAAGGCCTCCCCAGAAGACCTTGACGTTCTCATAGGCTCACCGGGGGAGGAGCGTTCAGGCAGGTGAGTTGGACCAGAACCACGGAGGACCTTTCCTTTCCTTTCCTAAACCAACCTGAAATGAAAGGCCCACCTGTCACCCACTTACAGTTTGCATAGTTCATATTTATGTTTCTCATTCCGATGGACATCGTCCGCCTCAGGTCATTCATGGGTTTCTCTACCGAGAGGAGATTGTTGGCACTCGTCCAGGATATATCTGAAGTGGACGAGAGGAAAGGGGCATTCAGCCAGGAACTGTGGTTGTCGTGGCAAGAACCGCCTGTGAGAAGGGGGCCCCGGCATTGGACTAGATGGCCTCAAGGACCCCCCTTCAACACTATGATCAGGTCTATGGCCCGTTGGCATTGCCTCCCCCCCACTTTAGTTTGTGTTGGGGAATCTGAGCGGTGAGGGTCAAAATAACCCTCCGTCGGGGTGATTCCACCGTAAATATAGCAGAGTACCAGAAGCAGACGCCATCGCCAGCAGGATACGCTTCCGTTCACAGGATCCTGGAAGGGCTGGAAGAGGCCTGCGGGTGGGCCGCCACCCAATCCAGCCCCCTTGTGCCAAGAAGCAGGGAAATGGCATTCAAAGCACCCCTGACAGATGGCCACCCAGCCCCTGCTTCAAAGCCTCCAAAGGAGGGGCCTCCACCACACTCCCTCTGGGGCAGAGAGTTCCACTGCTGAACGGCTCTCCTCACTGTCAGGAGGACTCTCCTTCCTTTCTTGTAGTTTGAAGCCGAACAATGCGTCCTAGTCTCCTCCCCTGACCTCCTCTCACGCATTTATTTATTTATGTGTCTATTTATTCATACGTGGCGGCCATGGGCCAGGATGGCAGAGCCACAACTGTAGGTGCACATTATGTACTCAAGAAAAGAAATGCATTCAAAATAGGAAAAGGTCTTGGGACTCTCTAGCGTATGAGGGCAATGGGTCAATAAGGCCGTGACTTTTTGAATTTCCCGCCTCTTAACTGAAAAAGCAACACTGCTCCTGTCAAGAGGCACCTGTCAGTCGACTCCTGCCAACATGTGAACAAGCTGCGTCATTTAGTTTGTGTTTGACAGCCGTTGACAGCAGACTACCGCCTGATTGGAGGAGAAAATGGAAAAAAGTGGATTTCGTGTGCTCATTAAGCATTATTTTTTGCGGAAGAAAACCATCACTCAAACCAAGGCTAAGCTTGATAAATACGATGGGGACTCTGCACCATCAATTTCAAGGGTAAAAAAGTGGTTGACTGAATTTCGTTGTGGCCGTACAAGCACGGAAGGTGCCGAACGTTTTGGATGCCCAGTTGAGGTCTCTACACCAGAAACAATTGAAAAAATTCACGATATGGTGTTGGTCGATCGGAGATTGGAAGTGCCAGAGATTGTGGAAGCCATAGGCATCTCACACGGCTCAGTGGTTTCAGTTTTAAATGATCACTTGGGCGTGAGAAAGCTTTCCGCAAGATGGGTGCCGCGTTTGCTCACAATCAACCAAAAATGCAATCGTGTGACAATTTTGCAGGAGTGTTTGGCGTTGTTCAACCGCAATATGGACGAGTTTTTGCGCTGTTTCAGAACCGTGGACGAAACATGGATCCACCGCAACACACCAGAGACCAAACAGCAGTCAAAACAGTGGGTTTCTCGGGGTGAATCGGCACCAAAGAAGGCCAAGGTGGGTTTGCCAGACAATAAAGTCATGGCGACCGTTGTTTGGGATGCACGCAGTATAATCCACATTGACTCCCTCCAAAAGGGTAAAACAATCAATGGCGAATATTATGCCAACTTATTGGGTCGATTTAATGAAGATTTGGGGGGGAACTGCATTTGGCCAAGAAAAAGTTCTTTTGCACCAGGACAATGCAAGGGTGCACACATGTGCAGTTGCCATGGCAACAATCCATTAATCGGGATACGAATTGCTCCCTCATCCACCCTATTCTCCGGATTTAGCCCCGAGTGACTATTTCTTGTTTCCAAACCTGAAGAAATGGCTCGGCGGAAAGAGATTTGACTCCAACAATGAGATTATCTCACAAACAGATACCTATTTTGATGACCTCGACAAATCTTATTTTTTGGAAGGGATAAAAAAAATGGAAAAACGTTGGACAAAGTGTGTAGAGCTCAAAGGAGACGACGTTGGAAAATAAAATGATTTTTTATCCTTTTGGTTTTTACCTGTGTTTCATTCAAAAAGTCACGGACTTATTGACCCGCCCTCGTGTCTTCTCAGAATGGTAAAAGGATAAAAAGTCAACATATCCCTGGCAACTACATTTTGCCGAGAGAGAGAGAGAGAGGCAGAATAGTTACGTCTTCCCCGGAAGCAAAAGGCACAAAGGCAGAAAGGAGGCTGACCACACGGCCAAGCCAGGGGGGGCGAGGGGGCACCCGGAATGCCTTGGAGAAGAGCATCGGGCAGCACAAGGCCAGCCCTCGAGTTTTATTGTTGCACCAAAGACCACCCGGCTCAAGGGCCTCCCCGCAGTTTCTCTCCTTCTGAAATTCAAGGAGCTCTTCCTGGATTCTTTCTGCAACCTCCCCCATTCCAATCACCATTACATAAGTCAAAATGAATAGGAAAATTGAGGCGTCGCGGTCAGTAAAATCATTAAACAGCAAAACAGAATGACGGACACAGCCGAGCACGACAAAAGAACGTGTGCGGCAGAACTGGCACTGGGTAGCACGAGTACCTGGCACATGGCGTCAATCGCTTGCTCTCCCACCCCCCCACCCCCAGCCCAAAGTCCTGCTCGCCGGTGCTGCCCGGCCCGCGTAGCCACGGATTCATTTAAACAGATAAAGGTTTACAATTTTAAATGTTTGGCAGAACATATTTCAGTTCTTCCGGACCCCTGGTTGGGAGCCCCTGCCCTAAACAGAGGGCGAGACTCACAGATGGAGACCGAGATGATGAAGAGGACGGCGCTGGCGGCGGCAGCCACATGGAGCCCGATCCACAGTTCCTTGGGAGAAAGCAAAGGGAACCTCCTGAAAAAGGCTGCTGTCCTCTGGCGGAGCTTTTGGGCCGTTTCTTTAGCTCTTGCTTTGCCACCTTTGCCCTTTGACCCCTGTCTTTGCGCCTGCCTCGGCCGCTGCTGGCTTGGCTAGCGCTGGCTTGGGCGGTGCTGGTGTGGGAGGTGCTGGCCTGGGCCTGGCGGTGCTGCCCTGGCCGGTGCTGCCTCGGCCGGTGCTGGCGTGGCCGGTGCCTTTGCCTTGGGAGCCATGGCTGGAAGGAAGAGAAGGTCCGCGACGCCCTTGAGGGCAACCCAGCAAAGGAGGGCAGAGAAAAACAGGAGATACAAAATATTAATAATCCGAAAAGGACAAAGTGCATAAAGTCACGAAAGTCAAAATCCACAGCGATTATTCAAACATAGACCCATAAACAAGGCCATAGGAACTTTTCCAAGGTAAATCCTTATTTATTTATTTTTATTTACTTGTAATATGCGGCCTATTGTGATATTTTAATCTGTTGTGTTAACTGTGTTTTTTTTAATCTTTTAGCAATGTCTGACTGTGTTATGAATCTATTGTAAGCCGCCCCGAGCCATTGGGAAACAAATACAAATAAATAATATATATATATATATATATATATATATATATATATTTATGCCGCCCTTTTTAGCCCCAAAGGCGACTCGAGGCGGAGTACAATGGCAAACGAACGCCCACAGATAAATACATAACAATTAATAAAAACAGCCACATAAAAGCAAAAATTCACAGTTAAAAACAGAAAATACAGATCTCAGCGTTTCCGTATGAGAATCGGTTTCCGTCGCATCGTCATCGTTCCACAGGTCTCAATGCCATAATTACATTTCCTCTGCAAAAGCCTGCTCAAACGGCCAGGTCTTGACTTTCTTCCGGAATGTTCCGAGGGAGGGAGCCAACGTAATGCACCGGGGGAGGGCGTTCCATAGCCGAGGGGCCACAGCTGAGAAGTCCCCGACTCTCGTCCCCACCAAGCGGGTTAGAGAAGAAGGTGGGACAGAGAGCAGGGCCTCTCCAGAGGAGTTGTGTAAGTCGCCCGGAGCACACACGTGGAGGGCGACTCATAAATAATAAAGTTCAGTTCAGTTCAGTTCAGTTGTGCGCAGGGCCGGTTTAACCATTACGCCGACTACGCAAGCACATAGGGTGTCATCACCTGGGAGAGGTGTTGCCACCTGGGAGAGGCGCCGTTGTGCCGGTTCCACACCGGCTGTGCCCTGCCAGGCCGCGCGCCAGCCAGGCCTCTGCGGCGCCGCCACCCGCCGGCCCGCCGCCAGGGCGCCCAGCTGTGCCCCCCATGCGCGGAGAGCCCCGCACACGCACAGAAGCCCCCACAGGCGCTACAGCGCCTGTAGGAGCTGCCGCGCACATGCGTAAAAATCTCCGCGCATGCGCACTGGCTCCAGAGCGCGCCTTCCGCTTTGGCGCCAGCGCACCTGCATGCAGTTGCGCTCATGCACACTGACTGACGCATACGTACTGGGCTCCAAAGCGGGAGGCACGCCCCGGACCCAGCGTGCATGCGCGGACCTTGGCGCATGCTCGCTGGGCTCCAGGGCGCGACCCGCGCTCGGGAGCCGCAGGGGGGGCACAATTTTTTCCCCGCTTTCCCCCCCGGAATAGGTAGGTCTGCCCCTGGTTGTGCGCTCTCTGAGCGCCGCTCCTGTTAGTAACCTGGCTGCTGTCCGTTGGACCAATTGAAGCTTCCAAGCAGTCTTCAAAGGCAGCTCCACGTAGTATGGGGTTATGCTCATGAACCAACACAGTTTGGTATGTATGTACATGATGTGATTATTGCTTCGGGCTTTCTTGTGCGACTTTCTTATAATTTAAATAATGTATACATACTGATTTGATTTGTACTGTATTGCACTTTAGAGTCTGGAACGCATGATAACCAATTTACGCCTTGAAAAAACCCGCTACAGGTGAAACGGACCCTATGGCCTGGGATTTCCAGCACCAGCAGACTGTCGGCGTCTACCTACGACCAGCATCTACACGGGGGAACGTATTGCCTTCCTCTGCGTCCAGCAGCTCTTACTGGGAGCGACTCTCAAACACGCCCATCTCCTTAAAACCGCTTTGGGGCAATACCGCACCTGGGTCACTTGATCCACTGGATCACAAATATTAAAGCCTATTTGGCTGGAGCTCGTGGATTATAACACACCATTTATTTATTTCCACATTTCGGAGGAACTGTAACTGCGAACTGAATCTTCGCCCACGATCCTCTTGGGACCAAATGCGGAAGGACTTTGGGCTTTGTCTACACGGTGTTTACACCAGAAAACTTTGTCTATATAACAGGAATGAATCTTTATTATTGATACTTGTGTCTATTGCACTTTTGTGTTTTGCGAATCATGCCAAGCACACCTGGGCCTCAAGGCCTTTCTCGTGGACTCTCTCCGAACATCTCATTGGTCCATTTTTCACTCCCTTCATTCTCAAACCTAATCTGGCTTCTCGGGAAAACTCCTCACCAGCGAAGAAGCCATTTCCCCAGAGAACCGGTTTCTCTTGCACAATCACAGGAATGCACAGCATCGGCCTCAACTGCCTGCAATTCTGTCCCGTCATAGATAGACTCGTCACTCTGAAACCCATCACACCCCTCTTCCTCTGACACGCCAGGAAAGCACAACGGGGACAAGGCCGGCGCCCCATACCTTCTGCTTCCGAGCTTCGGTGGAGCCTCTGCCTTGCGCTGCTTCTGGATCTGCTTCTCCCATGGCCTCCCACGCCTTGTGCTTTCCTCATGCCCTATGTGCCTTCCTTCCTGGGGCTCGAGCCACTTGCTGATTGGCTGGACGCCTGCTGACCTCAGCCAGCATTCATAATAGTCACCACAGCTGTGTCTGAAAGGACAGGAAGGGCCATGGAAAGGGGTGGCGCTGGCAAGGAGGGGATGCTTTAAAGGGGGGGGGGCTGGCATGCTTCCTAAAGCTCGCCCCAGTTCGTAATCCGGCTGCCGCTCTTTCCACTACCTGCAGTTTCTGAAGGCAGCCCCGCGTAGAGTGCATGACAGTAGTCCATTCTGGACGTAACTAAGGCGTGGACCACTGAGGCCAAGTCAAGCTTCTCGAGGTACGGTCACAGCGGGCGCACAAGCTTTAACTGTGGAAAGAAGGCCCTCCCGGCCACCGCCGACACCTGAGCATCGAGCGCCCGTGCTGCGTCCAGGAGAACCCCCAGAGTGCGGCCTGTGTCCTCGGGAGGGGGGGGGTGAGTGCAACCCCTTCCGTTGAGCACAGGGAGCCACCCAAGACCCCAATCGGCCTTGCGACTGACCAGGAGGACCTCTGTCTTGTCTGCATTAAGCCTCAGCTCGTTGGCCCTCATCCAGTTCGTCACAGCTGCCGGGCACGGGTTTAGGATCTGAGGACCTTCCCTGGAATTCGGCGGAAAAGAGTGGAAGTATAGCGGCAGAAAGGGCGCCCTTTGGCCACTTTTTATGCGTTATGTTTGCCAGCAAATTTTGGGTTTGTTTGTTTGTTTCAAGGTTTGGAAAATTGAGTTTTGCGCATTACATCGATGGCGCATTAGACTCAAGTCAATACGGTAAATAGAAATATTCCTACCCCCAAAATAAAAATAGAATAGAAACCAAGGAGTTAGCCCAAAAACAGATGGGCGGGCAGGGCTTCCTGGTGGCTGGCGCTCCGTCAGCACATCTGGCGAAAGAGGAACGAGCGCGGCACGTGCGCCTGAGTCAGGAAAGAAGAAAGGTTTTTGGGGAAGCCACGGGAACCACACACTTCTCTCAACCGGCCACTCTGTGGCTTCAGAAGGGAGGCCAGCCACCCCGAGGGACTTGCTCCCACATTTGAGAGCGGCCACAGAGCCCGGGGGTGGGGGAGGGCCCCACCCGGCAGAGATTGCGACCCAAGGATGGCAGGAGAAAACGTCTACGAAAACACCATGCAGTTTGGAGCCAAGGATGGTAAGGGCTCGGTGGAAGAAGGGCAGGCTGCACGGCCCTTTGAGCTAGATCTGGGCCAGGCCTGGGCCAACTTGGGCCCTCCCTCCCTCCCTCCGGGTGCTTTAGACTCCGACTCCCACCATTCCTGACAGCCTCAGGCCCCTTCCTCCCCCCCCTCAGCTGCTTAAGTGGAAAGGGAAAAGGAAAGGACCCGAGGCTGCCAGGAATGGTGGGAGTTGGAGTCCAAAACCCTTGGAGGGAGAGAGGGAGGGCCCAAGTTGGCCCAGGCCTGGCCTAGGCCTTTTTGCATATGTGTTTCCACAGTCTTGGGGCTCACCTGTGTGCTTTAACTCTGGGCGCATCTACAGTGTAGGAGGGACGCACTTTGGTTCCGCTTGAGGCGCCATGGCTCAAGGCAAAGGCAGCATCCGATGCCCAGGCGCAATGAGACGCGGGTGCACAGGTGGAGGCAAAGGCTTCCCCTTCCATCTCCGGCTCTGGGGCGATGCTCATGTGCTCGAGCTTTGGTAGGCTTTGACTTGATGGAATAGATATTTCATTGACAAGATGTCTGGAGGGCTCGGACGCGGTGGGGGCCGGGATTCTCTATCGCCATCTCTGGGTTCATCTACACCAGCATTTCTCAATCTGGGGGTCAGGACTCCGGGGGGGGGGGGGCATGAGGGGAGGTCAGAGGGGTCGCCAAAGACCACCACAAACACACAGTATTTTCCATTGGTTGTGGGAGTCCTGTGTGCCAAGTTTGTTTCAATTCCATCATTGGTGGGGTTCAGAATTTTCTTTGATTGTAGGCGAATTATAAATCGCAGCAACTACAACTCCCAAATGTCAAGGTCCATTTTCCCCAAACTCCTCCAGTGTCCACATTTAGGCATATTGAGTATTTGTGCCGAGTTTGGTCCAGATCCATCACTGTTTGAGTCCACAGTGCCCTCTGGACTTAGGTGGACTACAACTCCCAAACTCAAGGTCAATGCCCACCAAACCCTTCCAGTTGGTCATGGGAGTCCTGTGGGCCAAGTTTGGTTCAGTTCCATCGTTGGTGGAGCTCAGAATGCTCTTTGGTGGTGGGCGAACTATAAATCCCAGCAACTGCAATGACAAAATCAACCCCAACCCAACCCACCAGTATTCAAATTTGGGCATATTTGGTATTTGTACCAAATTTGGTCCCGTGAATGAAACAGATCCTGCGTATCAGATATTGACATGATGATTCATAACAGTAGCAAAATGGCTGTTATGAAGAAGCAACGGAAATAATTTTAGGGGGGGGGAACACCAGCAGACGAGGAACCGGATGACAGATCTGCCCTCTCGCGTGGGGAGCAGCTCCCTCTCCCCTCCTCTTCAACGTCTACGTGAGACCTCTTGCCGGCCTCGTGCGGAGCTTTGGTCTGGAGTGCCACCAATACGCAGGTGATAGGCTGAAGGTGAATCCTACTAAGACTGAGGTTTTGTGGCCTGGCCGCCCGCCTGGAGTGGCGCCCCCCCCCCTCTGCCCAACTTCGATGGTGCCCCCTTCATCCACCTTCCACTGTCAAGAGCTTGGGTGTCGTCCTGGATTCACAGTTGACTCTGGAGGCCCAGATGGCTCGTGTGAGTAAGCAGGCCTTTCTCCACCTCCGGCAGGCGAGACAGGCGGCACCTGACCTCTCAGGGGAAGCCTTGGCTACACTCACCCATGCGACGGTCACATCTAGACTGGACTATTGTAACGCCTTGTATGTTGGCCTTCCCCTGTCGACTACTCGGAGGATCCGCATTATTCAGAACGTGGCTGCCAGGCTACTTGCAGATACACCTTTGAGGTGCCACTTAACTCCAACTCTGTGACACTTGCTCTGGCTTCCAAGGGAATTCCGGGCCCTGAATAAGTTGTTGGTTCTGACCTTTGAGGCGCTTTATGGTCAGGGGCCGGTATACCTCCAAGACCGCCTTTCCCCTCTCCGCCGCCAGTGGTCGCCACGACTCCTACAGCTAAACTCACTGCATGTTCCAGGCCCCAGGGAAGCACGCCTTGAGAGCACGAGGCGCAGGGCCTTCTCCACCTCCGCCCCTGTCTTGTGGGACTCCTTGCCCCCCCCCCCACTTGAGGGCCATGCGTGACCTGCGACCCTTTCCTCAGGCGCTCAAGACCTGGCTTTTAGCAGAGATTTTAATGTTTAATGAGGTCTATTTGGTATTGTTGTAATGTTTTTATGCAATTATTTTATGTAAATTGCCTGGAGCATTTTAATGGAGGCGATTGACAAGTGAGAAACTGATGATGATGATGATGATGATGATGATGATGATGCAGGGGTTGTGGCATTCGGGAGGGTGAGAAGCACTGATCTACACCACCCAATGAATGCAGTTGGGCACCGCTTTAACAGCCACGAGCTCCGGGTCCCATTGCACATTGGTGTTGTTGCGCCCTGATTGCTCCAAGGGCCCCCTGACTGATCACGGTCGCAGCAGCCTCTACTTGGCATGGGTTCCTATTCTCTCGTGACGATGCGCCCCATTCTCTCTCCTGCGGAAGGAAGGAAGTCCGTACAAGGCATTATGGACCCAGTATCCACGGCAGGCGCACCCTCAGCCTTCGCAGGGATACACAGAACCGTGGATAATAGCCGACCCCGTGGAAACGAAGAGCCGGCCATCCAGGAATATGACGGGAAATGCCTTGAGAAGGCGAGTTCTGGGTCTCGCAATCCCTGCTCTTGCAATGAGGAAGGAAGGAAGGAAGGAAGGAAGGAAGGAAGGAAGGAAGGAAGGAAGGAAGGAAGAGCCAAGCTAGGCCAAAGCGGGCTGCCAGCCACAGAGTCCAACGCGAGCAAGCAAGCAAGCAAGCAAGCAAGGAAGCGGCCTTTCGTAAGAGCGTGCCGGCCCATTTCTCAACTTCCTCGCTTCCGATTGAAAAGCCAAAACAAGGGAGGGATTTCCAAAGTCCCGAAGGACCACCGCTCTCTCTCTCTCTCCCTCTCCCGGGTGAGGGCAGGCAGGCGCCCGGCAAGGCACGGCGGGGACAAGGGAGCCGTTTCCTAGAGTTCCACAGGAGTTGGAAAGGACCCCAAAAGGCCGCCCAGCCCAGCCCAGCCCCCTTATTTCTGCTCTGCAGGAAGAGCATGATCAAAGCCCCCCTGGCAGATGGCCATCCAGCCACTGCCTAACAGCAACAGCAACACCTTAGAGATGGAAGGGGCCCCAAAGAGGGACACCTAGTCCAACCCGCTTCTTCCATGAAGAAAAACATCACCCAAGCCCTCCCAACAGATGGTCATCCAAAGAAGGAAGGAAGGAAGGAAGGAAGGAGGCAGGCTTCAGTGGGCTCATAGCCATCATCTCCCACTGTTCTTGTGGCCAGAAGGTTCGTCCTGACGTTCAGGCGGAATCCCTTGCCCTGCAGCTTGACCCCACGCCTCCCTTGTGCCCGGGTCTTCTCCAGGGCCGCAGATCATAACATGGCTCTCCTGATCTTCCACTTTGGCCAGGACGGTCTGTTGACGTTAGTGGACCGCGAGCTGAATGCAGGCCAAGAGTGTGATGCGGCTGCAGTCGGAAAGGCCAGTGCAATTCCCGGCTGCGTCTGTGGGAGTCTAGGGTTGAGATCGAGGTTAGGCCTTTTCACCTGGAATAAGAGCCCCGTGTCCAGTTCCAATTCAAGCAGGAGATGGCCAAGAGGGAAGGAGTCCAGAAAGGGCCCACCAAGGTGGTCCAGTGCCTGGAAGCCACGGCTCCCTCTGAGGAATCGCTTCGGCCGTGAGCATTACATGGAAGGTGACGGTCAAGAATGTGAGAGGCTGGCCATAGCACCTGACCTCACGTGGGGACAATGAGCATTGCGATGATCTGAGCTAGGGGCGTTGAGTCAAGAAGGCTGAGAGGAGGGGAGGGCTCTTATTCCAGGTGAAAAGGCCTAACCTCGATCTCAACCCTAGACTCCCATTGACGCAGCCGGGAATTGCATTGGCCTTTTCGGCTGCAGCCGCATCACACTCTTGGGCTACATTCAGCTCGCGGTCCACTAACGTAAACAGACCGTCCTGGCCAAAGTGGGCAGTGTGTGAAAGGGCAAAGGTTGCCGAGAAGAATTGGAAGGGGCTTCCTGTTCCTGTTCAACATGGATGGGTGGATGGATGGATGGATGGATGGACGGATGGACGGATGCTGAAGGCAGGGTTCAAGCATCCGTCTTTGTGGCAGCATTATGGACAAGCCTCGAATCTAAAGTGTTTCCAGCCTCCCTGCTGGAGGGGGAGACGGCCAGAGAGGAAAACACACCTTTGTCCGTGGTTGTTATAGCAGTGGTTAAGCGTAGCAGAGGGCAAATTCCGTCACGGTTTGACCACATGCGCAGACCGGCAGGAGGTCAGTCCTTTGTGTCTTCCCCAAAGTGTGACACAAGTAGGAGGAAATGCCCAGCTCGGTCTTGACTTGTGCGCAGCAGAGCCCGTGGAAGGAGCAGCCACTTCCACACAAACCTCCTAGTAACAACACAGTCACAGTTCCTCTGGAGGAGTACGCTCACACGTGGCCCCCCTCGCCTTCCATTCATGCCATGCTTCCCACCAGGAAACAGGCCTTTGCCCAATCCTCCAATCCGGTTCATGGAGGCGATGAGCATGGAAGACCAACACGCCAGCGTCCAATAGGCTGCAAGCCAGGAGCGCATGCCGAGGCAGCCCAGGCAGTGAGTAAGCCCAAAGGCACACCGGAAACTCTCCCCAGGTAGTAGTAATACCCCTTTGGGGGTGCCCCAAAACTGGTTGGCCTTAATTACCCCAACTACTCAGCCTGTGGATTGTCATCAACTAGGGTTGAGGTGGAGATATTGGAAGTATAGATATCTATATATGTCTATATCTATCTATCTATGTATTGTATGTACATTAGAAGCACTGAAATGTAGAAAAACCAGGTTCTCTCTGTGTTGGGAACAGGACCATAGGATGCCGAAGGAGATCTGCGTGGAAAGAGGGAGTGAGGAGAAGCCCCCCCCCCCCCGTTATCTATACATTCCAGAGATGTTTGGTACAGCTTAGTACAGGCCATACCTTCATGCTTCTAAAAGTAAGGGTCTCTCTCTCCCCCCTGGCAGGTGAAAAGGAGGCCCCTTGATGGGTCTGTGTAAGCGGAACCCTAGTATCTCTAACTTGCTGTGAGCCAGGGGCGGTCTATCCGTTACACCAATTACGCGGCGCGTGGAACGCCACCACCTGGGAGGGCGCTGCCACGCCAGCCCCACCCCACCCCATTGCCCACCCCCGCCCTGCCCCGCCCTGCGCCGGCCGCGCCTCTGCAGCCGGCCCCAGCGCCCATGCCGTGCCGTCGCGCCGCCCGTGCCTCTGCAGCTGCCCGCGCCTCTGCAGCCGCCCGCGCCGCCCGCACCTCCACATGCGCGTAGATTTTCACGCATGCGCAGAAGCTGCTACGGGTGCGATCGCGCCGGTAGGCGCTTCTGCGCATGCGTGAAAATCTACGCGCATGCGCCCTGGCTCGAGAGAGCGCCTCCCGCTTTGGAGCCAGTGCGCATGTGCAAATCTGCACGCATGCACACTGGCTCCAAAGTGGGAGGCACGCTGTGGAGCCAGTGCGCATGCGCGAATCGGCACGCATGCGCACTGGCTCCTGAGCGGGACTCGCACTCGAGAGCCACTGGGGGGGCGCAAAAATAATTTTCGCTTACCCCCCCCCCGATAGGTAGGACCGCCCCTGCTGTGAGCTGAATGCGGAGACATGCCTCATGCGTGTAGAAAGCTAGAGTTTGGTACTTCTACGATGCTTAAGGTGCCGTAGTGATGGTGTTAATGTGCATAGAAGCATGCTTCTTTGCTTGCCTGCATTTGAAGGCGTGTAGAAAGGTTTGCTATCCTCACTCTGGTTTGCTTTTGGAGGAAATTCCCCGCCAGAGTCTCCGCTGAACATAAAACGTCCTTTCCTGCCTCAACCAAAGGGCCGCCCCTGGCCTTCCCTCTCCCATCAGCCGCAACAGGGCGAGTCTTTGGACACACAAGGGAGTAACCCCACAGGAACATGGCCACGAACTGTGACCCAGCCCGGCCCTTTCTCTCCTTCCAGAGACTCCTCTGAAGCAAGCCGCTCCCAGGAGGAGGCACCTCTGGGTCCCGGTGGCCTTGGCTTCCCTGGCTTTGCTCCTGGCCGCCTCCCTGGTCGCAGTGGCCACTTTGTGTAAGTACAGGTGGGCCCCGCTCGCCGCTTCAGGATTGGGGTGTTGTGTGCTTTCCAGGCTGTAGGGCCGTGCTCTAGCAGCACTCTCTCCTGATGTTTCACCTGCAAATGCAGTTCACGGCCCTGTTTGTTTGTTTATGTCACCTATTTGTATCCCGTGCGTCCCCCCCCCCCCAAAGGGGACTTCTCAAGGCGGCCGTACTGCGGGCAGCCATGCGGGGCCCATTGCCAATCCCCCGCCCCCAGCTCTCCTGGTGCCATTTCTATGCGCTAGGAGAGCCGGCCGAGGTTTGCACGTTTTTATTACTTTTCTAAGGGGTCTGGGGGCTTGGGGGGAGGAGGAGGGCCTAGTCCCGAGAGAACGTCTGGGCACCCACCCCTGAAAGTGTGCACCATGCATAGGAAACATAGGCCTATGTTTCCTATGCACCTGACGCATACAGCCTTTTATGCACAATGTTTTCCTTATTGTTGTTGTTGTTGTTTACTTTTTGCCTGAGCCCCCAGGAAGCAGGGGTGCCAGCCCCGCTCTCAGCCCCCAGGCCGGGCCCTGGACCAAGTGCCTTCTTGGCACGTCCTGCCTGAAGGCCGCTCTTGAGCCAACGTCCCTCCTTCCCTTTCACCCGCATCTTCCTTTGGGGGTAACGGCCCTGGTTCTGTGTGATCTGTAGACTTCCAGAAGGAAAAGCGCCTGGTGGAACTGGAAGCAGCCCTCCAGGAAGCCCGGTCTTCCCTCCGGCCGAGCGGCGCCTCTTCTTACGGATCGCAGGAGGACCTGGACGAGGGTAAGGGGCCGAGCCGGAGAACGCGGCAGGCGGAGAAGGGAACGCTCTCCTTCCGAGCCAGCCTTGTGGGCCTTGGAATAATGAACAGACCATGACATCACGTGGGCGCTCTGGCTATGGTTACAAGGGCGGGGGGACCCCTCACCTGTCTTGTGTATGTTTCACATGCTTAAGGTCAGCCAGAAACGTGTCTGTCGCCATCTTATGTCCATTTTACAAAAGCCTTGAGGCCACGAATTCCCCAGAGCCCGAGAGAGAAAGGAACTGGGTCTTCCTTTATGGGCGTAGTAGTAGGGAATGCGATCCCCAGGACTGTCAGAAGAGCAGTTCAACAGAGGAACTCTCAGCCTCAGAGTCTGGTGGAGGCTCCGTCCTTGGAGGGTTTTCAGCAGAGGCTGGCTATCTGTCAGGGGGCTTCGGTTGGGCTTTCCCTTCTAACTGGAGGAGTCTTTGGTTCTCTGGACGGAAGGACCCTCTTGAGGGTCTCTTCTCACTCTGTCATTCTCTCTCCTTCCTTGAAGGTCTTAGGTCATCTGTTGGGAGGGCTTGGGTGGTGTCCTGCTTTCCAGCAGAAGGGACTTGGACTGGAGGACCCTCTTGGGGGCCTTTTCCACCTCTGCGATCCTATGACCCTACCCTTCCCATCCACCCACCCACCCACCTCTCTCTCCCTCCCTCTCTCCCTCTCTCTCTCTCTTTATCCTTCTCTTAAGGTCTTGGATTGAAGACCCTCTTGGGGGTCTCTTCCACCCTTCCTATCTGTCTGTCTGTCCATCCGTCAATCCATCCATCCATCTCCTTCCCTGAAGGTCTTTAAGTAGAGGCTGGATGGTCATCTGTTGGGAGGGCTTGGGTGGTGCCCTGCTTTCCAGCAGAAGGGACTTGGACTGGAGGATCCTATCACCCTTCCTATCCATCCATCCATCTACCTGTCTGTTTCCTTCTCTGAAGGTCTTGGACTGGACGGCCCTCTTTGGAGTCTCTTCCAACTCTGAGATCCTATGACCCTTCCTATCTGTCTGTCTGTCCATCCGTCAATCCATCCATAGATCTCCTTCTCTGAAGGTCTTTAAGTAGAGGCTGGATGGTCATCTGTTGGGAGGGCTTGGGTGGTGCCCTGCTTTCCAGCAGAAGGACTTGGACTGGAGGATCCTATCACCCTTCCTATCCATCCATCCATCTACCTGTCTGTTTCCTTCTCTGAAGGTCTTGGACTGGACGGCCCTCTTTGGAGTCTCTTCCAACTCTGAGATCCTATGACCCTTCCTATCTGTCTGTCTGTCCATCCGTCAATCCATCCATAGATCTCCTTCTCTGAAGGTCTTTAAGTAGAGGCTGGATGGTCATCTGTTGGGAGGGCTTGGGTGGTGCCCTGCTTTCCAGCAGAAGGGACTTGGACTGGAGGATCCTATCACCCTTCCTATCCATCCATCCATCTACCTGTCTGTTTCCTTCTCTGAAGGTCTTGGACTGGACGGCCCTCTTTGGAGTCTCTTCCAACTCTGAGATCCTATGACCCTTCCTATCTGTCTGTCTGTCCATCCGTCAATCCATCCATAGATCTCCTTCTCTGAAGGTCTTTAAGTAGAGGCTGGATGGTCATCTGTTGGGAGGGCTTGGGTGGTGCCCTGCTTTCCAGCAGAAGGGACTTGGACTGGAGGATCCTATCACCCTTCCTATCCATCCATCCATCTACCTGTCTGTTTCCTTCTCTGAAGGTCTTGGACTGGACGGCCCTCTTTGGAGTCTCTTCCAACTCTGAGATCCTATGACCCTTCCTATCTGTCTGTCTGTCCATCCGTCAATCCATCCATAGATCTCCTTCTCTGGTTGTCTTTCAGCAGAAGCTGGGTGGCAATCTCTTGGGAGGGCTTGGATGTTGTCCGCCTGTCCAGAAGGGACTTGGACTGAAGGACCCTCTTTGGGGCCTCTTCCACCTCTGTGATTCTATGACCCTTCCCATCCCTCCCTCCCTCTCTCTCTATCCTTCTCTTAAGGTCTTGCATTGAAGACCCTCTTGGGGGCCTCTTCCACCTCTGAGATCCTATGACCCTTCCTATCTGTCCATCCGTCAATCCATCCATAGATCTCCTTCTCTGGTTGTCTTTCAGCAGAAGCTGGGTGGCAATCTCTTGGGAGGGCTTGGATGTTGTCCGCCTGTCCAGAAGGGACTTGGACTGGAGGGCCCTCTTGGGGGCCTCTTCCACATGTGACTATCTTCTGGAGAGGAAACTAGTCCCATGTGGGCAGGCGAAACTACAGTTAGGTGGACCTGGAATTGGCTGAGGGGACGAACCCGGGGGGCGCTTCTTCCTCCCCAAGGCTTCCTCCTCTTCCTCCTGGAGAGAAGGGACGAACGGAGCGCCACCCGCAGGGTTCCCCCCTCCTGGGCATCCCGGTCCTGCTCAGGGTCTTGGTCAATGGCTTAGAGAGGAAGGGTCAGAAGGCAGGGTCGTCCAGTTTGCAGACGGGGCCAAACGGGGAGGGAGAGCCAAGACTCCAGAGGACAGGGGCAGAATTCACCAAGACCTTCTCAGATTAGAGAGAAGGTGGGCCAAAGCTCACACAATGAAGTTCAATGGGGACAAAAGCAGGAGGCAGATCCAGGAGGAGCTAGACCCAGGGAAGCCCTGCCCCCCACGCTCTCTTCTCTCCTGCCTTGGCCAGACCACTTGGCCTGGAGCCCCACTGTGCCCCATTCTGGGCACGGCCACTGAAGGGAGAGGTTGACTCTCAGCTGGAATCCTGTGTCCAGAGGAAGAGGGCGACGCAAAGGATGATCCAGGGGGCCCCGGAGAACAACCCCCATGAGGAGCGGCTTAAGGAGCTGCTGGGCATGTTTAGCCTTCAGGAGAGAGAAGGCAGAGAGGAGACACGATGAGGGCCAGGGACCAAGAGGTGAGGCCAGGGA
This sequence comes from Anolis apletophallus, assembly GCA_030556195.1. Classification (NCBI taxonomy): domain Eukaryota; kingdom Metazoa; phylum Chordata; class Lepidosauria; order Squamata; family Anolidae; genus Anolis; species Anolis apletophallus. Next base: position 117,315,339 of record JARBWK010000012.1, on the reverse strand, counting down.
AGTCCTACGGAGGAGGGAGCAGGCTTCCTTTCTGCTGCCCGAGAGAAATTGGGATTTCCCTGCTTCTTGGCAGAATGGGGCTGGGCTGGATGACGGCCCACCAGGTCCCTTCCCACTCTAGGATTCTGTGATTCCAACTCTGTGATCCTAGGGTCCTTCCTCTCTATCGGCCTGTCTGCCTATCTATCCATAGATTAAGATTTCCCAGGGCGGTCCTGCTCTCGGCCCCACTGGGCTCACGGGTGCGGCTAATGGGGACGAGGGGCAGGGTGTTCCTGCCTTCCTTCTGGGTGGTGGCCCCTCCCACGGCTGTGGAACTCTCCCCCCCCCTTCCCAAGTGAGACGAGGTCGGGCCCTTCCCTCCCGCCCTTGAGTAGACCGCTCAAGACCTGGCCGGAATACTTAAAGTGGAAGTGGTCAGTGCAATGGCCCAGGGCTCTGTGTGAAAGGGGGGTGGTCACTTTATGGGATGGGCCTAATAATGTTTAACCTTGTATCAGGGGAGGGTCAACTTTGATGCTTTACGCTGCTTTTTGTCGATGGCATTGAATCGTTGCCCACCCGGTGAACGGCCCGAGTCCCTTTCGGGGTTGAGGATGGGAAGGGTCATCCGCCTCATCCGCCTCATCCGAATGGGCTCAAGCCATAGGGATACACCCCCCCCCAAACACGTAAGCCCATCAATATCCCCCCATCTCTCCGTCTCCTTCTCTGAAGGTCAAGCCCCTGGCTACCTGCTCCGGCAAAGGTCAGGGAAGTTGCTCTTTGGATCGCCATGCCCGCCCTCTTCCGGCCAGAATGGGGATTCTGGGCTTTGAAGCTGAAGGGCGTCCTTCGGCCACGCATCCGTTCCCCGCAGTGACCTTCCTGCCCTCCTTCTTCTCTTCCCAGGCCTCGGCTTCTTAAAGAACCTCTCGGGGGCCCTTCTGGAGGTCCGGGCCCAGGCGGAGGAGGCCAACGCCTCGAGAGCGGCCGCCCAAGGACGCCTCCGTGAGCAGCAGCGCAGCCCCTCCTCAGATCATTGGGGTGCGGGGAGGGGGATTCAAGGACCCCAAAAGGAGGGCAGGGGCCCAAGGAAATGCCAAGAAACCCCAAACCCTTCTGGTCCTCCCAGTGACCTTGGCCACCAGGGATTTTAAACCCACTCTAGGGCCGTCCCCATGGGGAAGGGGGGTGATGGGAAGGGTCATCCGCCTCATCCGAATGGGCTCAAGCCATAGGGAAGGCTCTTGGGTGGCTCCCCGCTCTCCCAAGACCTGACCCTCTGCTCCTCCAAAAGGAGACCTTCGGGGCCTGGTCTCTGGCGGCTGGGCCTTCTTCGGCGGGAGCGCCTACCTCTTCCTCCCAGAGGCCCAACCCTGGGCAGATGCTGAGCGGAGCTGTCAATCACGCGGGGCACACCTGACCTCCGTCACTTCCCAGGGAGAGATGGTGAGTGATGCCTTGTGGCATCTGGACAGAGACTGAGCCACAGGCGCCTCAGATATGGACCCCCTCTCGCCCTGCCCCGGGGGGACGGACAGATGGACGGACGGACAGACTAGATGCGCCTCAGGTTCACCTTCAATAATCATCATCTATATACATAAAAATGCAATGTTCGTTTGTGGGATTAACATAACTCAAAAACCCCTGGGCAAATTGCCACCAAATTTGGCCACAAGCCACCTACTAACCCATCACTCAAAAAATAATTCTGTCCTTTGGGAGTTGTAGTTGCTGGGATTTATAGTTAACCTACAATCAAAGAGCATTCTGAACTCCACCAAGGAGGGAATTGAACCAAACGTGGCACACAGGACTCCCGTGACCAACAGAAAACACTAGAAGGGTTTGGTGGGCATTGACCTTGAGTTTGGGAGTTGTAGTTCACCTACATTCAGAGAGCACTGTGGACTCAAGCAATGATGGATCTGGACCAAACTTGGCATGAATACTCAATATGCCCAACTGTGAACACAGATGAGCTGGGGGGGAAATAGACCTTGACATTTGGGAGTTGTAGTTAATGGGGTTTATAGTTCACCTACAATCAAAGAGCATTCTGAACCCCACCAACGACAGAATTGGGCCAAACTTCCCACACAGAACCCCCATCGCCAACAGGAAATACTTAATTGAAGTACCTGTGTTCTGTTTTTTTCTAAGATGTAAGCCACACCAATGGTGGAGCTCCAAGAAATTCTTCACCAGGGCAGCTCCCTTCTTCACCAGGGCAAGAAAACGTCATTAAACCCCTCCATCCGGCCATAGATACAGATAGGTATGATTCACACACACACTGATCTGGTATCATAGGCTGGAAAGGGGCCCCCTCGTTGCATGTTCCAGAGAAGGCAACCCCGACACTCTCCACGTCAACACTGACCAAGAAGCAGCAGGAAATACTGTTTAGCCACAAGCAGAAAGGAATGACCTACATTAGAAACCAACCCTTTGGCATCCCTTTACTTTCCGGATCACCAGGCTGGGCCACGGCAACGCCTGGCGGGGGGCGGCCAGTAGTCATGGAATAATAATAATAATAGTTTGTTTATATTCTGCTCCCTCTCTCCAGGTGGGGCTCAGAGCAGATTACAATATACACAAATAGGCACACATTCAGTGAAATAACAAGGACACACAATACACAGAACAAAGGTCAAGGCTTCCTCTTTCACCTCCGGCTTTCTGGAGGCGGCGCTCAACTCTGGCCACCGGGGGGGGGGGGCGCTCTTGCTCCATTTCCAAGCCGAGGAACCCGATGTCTTTAGACATCTCCTGGCCATGTTCCCGGCATGGCTGCATGGCCAGAGCTGAGCACTGCCTCCAGAAGGCCAGAGATGGAAGGGGAGGCCCATAATAATAATAGTAGTAATACTTTGTATATATTCCGCCCGATCTCCCCCAGGGGCCTCATGGTGGGTGACAGTACACATGCACGGTGAACATTCAAAGCCATTTGGACAGAAACAGACAGAAAGGGGGTATGTTGCGTCAGCGTCCAGGCCTTCAAACTGGCAACCTTTTGGTTGGTAGATCTGCTAAAGCCGCCCTTTACTGGCGATTTACCATCCCACAGTATTAAAGGCACTGAATCCCTGCCTACCTGTGTATGTTGCAATCTGCCCAGGGAGACAGAGCCGAATAAAGTGTTATTGTTGTTGTTGTTGTTGTGAGGACGATGGCAGGGAGGACAGGCTCCGTCCTTGGCCCCGGTCTCTCCGTTGCTCTTGGGCCTCTCTTTCATTTCTTGCAGAAGCACCTTGTGCAGCAGTCCGGAGGCCAAACCTTCTGGATCGGCCTGACGGACCAGAACCAGGAGGGCGCCTGGACCTGGGTCGACGGCACCGAGTACGACCCAGGAGCCAGGTGGGTCCCGCTGTGGCGACGAGGCCACACCCTGCCCACGGCTGCTGTTCTTCTCCTCAGGGCCTCATCACACTAGACCAGGCATAGGCCAACTTGGGCCTTCCCTCCGGGTGTTTTGGACTTCAACTCCCAGCATTCCTAGCAGCCTCAGCCCTTTTCCTTTTTCACTTAAGCAGGTGAGGGGGAAAGGAAAGGGCCCGAGGCTGTTAGGAATGGTGGGAGTTGACGTCCAAAATACCTGGAGGGATTGTGCATGCCCACGCTCGACCATATCTCTAGTACCAAGCGCTCTGTGGCCGCCTTTCTGTGGCTCTCCTCCAGAAGCCGGGCTACGACGCTTGCCTTCCTCATCACGAGGCATCATGACTGAAGCCGGCGGGAGTTGGGAGCCTGGAAACATCTGGAAGGCTTGGCCACAGCCTTCCAGATGTGCCCAGGGTGGGATCGGATGAAATCAAACCCGTGACTCGTCCAATCCGCAAGAGCCAGGCCCACAAACGCGGAGGGGCAAGCCCAGCAGCGCCCATTCCACCGTGGCAGGACGTTCCTCCGCAACCCTCTCCCCTTTTCTCTTTCCAGCCTCTGGCACCCAAAACAGCCGGACAATTGGTCGGGGGCCCCAGGGAACCAGGAGGACTGCGTCCACGCCAACCAGCGGTGGAATGACGTCAGCTGCTCCTACAGCTACAAGGCGTTCTGCAAGAGGGCCATTCCCTGAGTGGAAGGAAGGAAGGAAGGAAGGGGCCAGCCAGCCGTCCCCAGGAAGGACAGCCCCAGAGACCCTGAGGCTGGCCAAATGCGCATGGAAAGCGGGCAGTGGGCAAGGCGTCTGGTCTGAGCTCCAAGCCAACGTTTCCATCTCTGGAGGTTTTCAAACAGAGGCTGGGTGGGGATCTCTCAGGCGTGGGCAAACTTGGGCCCGCCCTCCGGGTGATTTGGACTCCGACTCCCACAATTCCTAACAGCCTACCGGCCGGGCCCAAGTTCACCCACGCCTGCTTTAGCTGTACATCCCAGAATGGGGCTGGGCTGGGCTGGGTGACCCCTCGGGGTCTCTTCCAACTCTAGGGTTCTGTTTCCTTTTCCCTCGCAATCCCAACTTAAACAATCATTTCCCAAAAATAGACGTTCCCCCGAATAAAACTTCATTTCTTGGATTTCCCAGTTGTTGTTGCTGTTGTTGTTGTTGTGTGCTGTAAGGTCATTTCTGAAGCGCAGCGAGCTCAGGGGGTTTCTTTGGCCAGGTTTGCTCTGAGGCCGAGAGAGCGCGACTCCCCCAAAGGGACCCAGTGGGTCTCGCTGGCCAAGCAACGGGGATTCGAACCCGGGTCTCCAAAGCCCAACGCTCAGGCCTCGGCACTGGCTGTGTAATTTCCCGCAGGCCAGCCCAAGAACGATAGCAAGTCAGAGACGCTGTTCTCATGGCTTTGAAATGACAAAAAGGACTGAAGGTGTGTGTGTGTGTGTGCGTGTGTAATGCTCGTTTGTGGGACGCACGTAACTCAAAAACCACTGGACGAAATGACACCAAATTTGGCTAAAAGACACCTACTAACCCAAGGAGTGACCATCACCCAAAAAATCACCCAGAAGCAGTGAAAAGAACTTCAAAATACAAAAGGTATAAAATGAGACAGGACATGCGCACATAAAAAGTCCACGGCCCCGCCCCCTCCCGTGCGAGGACGCAGCACGTGCGAGGGGCACCGCCGACCACCGTCCCTCTTCCGGCCTGAGCACGAGCTAGGAACGGATGGCACAATGGTGGGTCCGGCGGGAGGGAGAGCCTCATCTGCCGCCAGGGAAGGAAGGAAGGAGGGAGGGGGAAGGAAGGAAGGAAGGAAGAAGAGAAGGAAAGGAGAGAAAGAGAGAAGGAAGAATGGAAGCAAGGAGTGAAGGAAGGAAGGAAAGAGGTAGATAAGGAAGGAGAGAAGGAAAGGAAAAAGGGAAGGAAGGGGACAGGGAGGGAAGGAAGGAAAGAAAGAGGGAGAGAAGCAAAGGAGGAAAGAGAAGGAAGAATGGAAGCAAAGAGGGAAGGAAGGAAGGAAGGAGAGGAAGAGAAGCAAAGAAGGAAAGTGAAGGAAAAATGGAAGCAAAGAGGGAAGGAAGGAAGGAGGTAGATAAGGAAGAAGGAAAGGAAAAAGGGAAGGAAAAAGAGAGAGAGGGAAGAAAGAAAGGAGAGGAAGAGGGAGAGAAGGTTGGCCACAGCAACGCATGGCAGAGGACGGCTAGTGCAAAATAAATGCAATCACAACCACAACCACAACGAGTGTTTACTGAGAGGAAAGTGGTGTCCGTGCAGGAACTGTGCACAGCGCCAGGCCTTGCAAGCGAGAAGACCGAAGAGGAAGGTCAAGGGCCCGGCCTGTGATTCCTACCCCCGATTGGGAGAGGGCTTGGAAAAGCTGCTTTTTCTGGAGCAGGCTGGTTTGGGGATTCTGGGAGCTGAAGTGTAGAAAAGCAGGCGTGAAGCCCCCACCAACACTACAAAGGCAGGATGCGTCTTGGCTGAGAACCCTGCCTTTTCTGTAGTCACGGGTCCGCTCCGGTTTTTAGTCCAAACTGCAACACAAGAGTCCAAGGCCCCACTTTTGTTCCTGCCTTCACTTCCCGAGGGCGGCCGCCACCTCCCTCTCCATCCCGGCCACGAACTGGTCGTTGAGGAAGAGCAGCTGTCCGTGGGGCAGGAACCGGCCGAGGACGACCTCCGTCCGGTCGGCCTTGAGCAGGACGTCGCTCCCAGAGCCCAAGAGGCGGAGGTGGTCCAGGAGGGAACGGGCCACGCCGCGGAGGGTGCCCTCGGCCAGGAGCGGGTTCTCCTGGGGGCCGCAGACCAGGGCGAAGGCCACGCAGTGCATGCTCAGCCACAGCACCGTCTGCTCCCCCTCCGCCGCAGGGAAGGGGTCGCCGGGGGGCAGGCAGAAGGCCCCCGACGGGGCATCCTGCAGCGGGGCAGGGTCCTCGGGGGGCAGGGCCAGCGGCTCCCAGGTGGGCCTCCCCGCAGCCAGCAGGTGCAGCTTGCAGGAGGAGTCCACCTGCCTGGAAAGGAAGGAAGGAAGGAAGGAAGGAAGGAAGGAAGGAAGGAAGGCAAGCGAGGAAGGAGAAATGAAACTCTCTGGGCCGGGAATTCGCCGGGCTTTGTCCCGCCCACTTCCTACACTGACCGCAAAGGTGGTAGGGGCAACGCCAGGGGCGGTCTACCCTACTCCGGGGGGGGGGTACACAAAGAAAATTTTGTCGCTCCCCTGCCGCCTCCGCGCCGCCAACGCCACTGCTGCCGCCACGCTGGGCGTGCCGGGCGAGCCTCCACAGCCGGCTCCATCGGCCGCGGCACACCTCCACGTGCACGGAGATTTCTGCGCGAGCGCAAACATCCGCACACGCGCGCACTGGCTCCCATGTGTGCCTGCCGCTTTGGAGCCAGCGCATGCACGCAGGTTTTGTGCATGCGCGCTGGCTCCAAAGCGGCAGGCGCGCGAGCCAGTGCGCTGCAGCAGAGACGTCACATGCGCAGAAACGTCTACAGGCACTACAGCGCCTTTGGGGTGCTTCTGCGCGTGTGCGGCCAGTGGGGCCGGCTGTGGAGGTGTGCCCAGCGTGCCCAGCACACCCGGCGTGGCAGCGGCGCAGGGCAGTGCGGTAGCGGCGGGGGCGCAGAGGCGGCGCGGCGGCGCCCTTCCCAGCCGGTGGTGCCCCTCCCAGCCGGTGACGCCCTACGAGGCCGCGAAGGGAGCGGAATCGGAAGGACCGCCCCTGGGCAAAGCCCTGTGGGGCACTGACAAATGGACCTCAAGTACAGGGCATGTTGCAACCCACCTCCTGCTTGAATGCATTGCAACCTCCGTATCCACAGGTATACCTTAGGCAGCCAGTCTGCAACGGACCTTTCTGGGCCAGGGGTTTCGCGGGCCTTGCTTTCTGCCATTGCCCAACATCCCCGGCCGATAGCCAAAGATGGTGGGAAGCCCTGTGCCACTCTGAGATCCTATGGGGCAGGGCTGCCCAGGAAGTCCATCGCAATCGACCAGTCGATCCCGGGACTGAAGGAGGTCGATCCCAGCTGGATGGGGCACTTCTCTGAGGGGGGCGAGGCCAGGCCGCGCCATCCCCGCCCCCTCCTCGGCTTCGGCACTCCCAGCAGCTTCTCCAGGCTTGAGGGCAGAGCCAAGCCAGCCTTGTGCTAGCTATGTCACCACTGGCTTGGCACTGCCACCCTCAAGCCTGGAGAAGCTGCTGGTAGAGCGGAAGCCAGAGGGAAGGGGGCGGGGCTTTGAGCGGCCTGGCTCCGCCCCCCTGTGTCTTCCGCTGTACCAGCAGCTTCTCCAGGCTTGAGGATGGCAGTGCCAAGCCAGCCTTGTGCTAGCTATGTCACCACTGGATTGGCCCTGCCATCCTCAAGCCTGGAGAAGCTGCTGGGAGCTCCAAAGCCAAAGTGGAGGGGGCGGGGCTTTGAGCGGCCTGGCTCCGCCCCCTGTGTCTTCCGCTGTACCAGCAGCTTCTCCAGGCTTGAGGATGGCAGTGCCAAGCCAGCCTTGTGCTAGCTATGACACCACTGATTGGCCCTGCCATCCTCAAACTTGGAGAAGCTGCTGGGAGCTCCAAAGCCACAGGGGGGGGCGGGCTTGGCGCAGCCTGGCTCCACCCCCTGTGGCTTCCGCTCTACCAGCTTCTCCAGGCTTGAGGATGGCAGGGCCAAGCCAGCCTTGTGCTAGCTATGTCACCACTGGCTTGGCCCTGCCATCCTCAAGCCTGGAGAAGCTGCTGGGAGCTCCAAAGCTAGAGGGGAGAAGGAGGGGCTTGGCGCAGCCTGGCTCCGCCCCCTCTGGCCAAGCCCCGCCCACCCCCTCTCTAGCCGTGAGGACCTTTCTGACTTGGTTTTATTATAAGTAGCTCGCGAGCTGAAAAAGTGTGGGCACCCCTGCTATGGGGTTCTGATAAACGGATGTATCCTTCGTGTATACATGCATCACGATCCCTCTTTCTGCAGACATACGTTATGACGGCCATATCCCCAAGCGGGCTGGGTTAACGGTTTGTGGCGCCCTAGGCCACACTCTGGAAGTACCGCCCCCGGGGCGGGGCTGCTTGCGGGGGGCGGGGCCGCTTGCGGGCATGCGCGAGCGGCACGGCGTCCTCCGCCATGTTCCTGGGTGCCGCAGCGCCCGAAGATTGAACTTTAAAAAGAAATTTGGGGGGGGGGGTGGTCCGGACCTGCTGCCCCCTCCCGCCATGGCTGCCGCCCTAGGCCATGGCCTAGCGTGGCCTTATGGATAATCCGGGCCTGTTCCCAAGTAGACAAAGAACCCTGCATTCACGAACTCTGCGTGGCGTACCTGGCTACGGCCAAGATCCTCTCCTTCTGGGCCAGTCGCTCCTTCTCGGGGTCTCGGCCTCCTCCGCCGCCGCCTTCGGGCCTATCGGGGCCGAAGACCCTGGAATAGAGAACTCTGCACGGCGGGGCGTCGTCCCCGGAACGGCCGCAGGAGCGCAAGGTGTGGACGATGAAGGCGCGAACCATGGCGGCCGAGGAGACTGAGAGAGAGAGAGAGACGGGGGACGTGAGGACCACAGAGTCCCTGGGAAGGGGTCCCCGAAGGACATCGTTCGGCCCACCCCAGCTCCGCCACACAGTGAAACACGACCCAATCCCTTTCGACAGGTGACCATCCGGCCTCTGAGAGGAAGAAGAAACCGGGAGAAGGAGACGCGCCGGTGGACTTCCTCGGCCGGAAGAGGGGCCACCGCCGAGAAGGCCGGCCCCGTCGTCGTCTCTCCTTCCTGCGGGGGTGGCAGGACCACGAGCTGGGCCTCCCCGGAAGATCTTGAGTTCCTGGATAGACAGCTCATGGGACAGGGAGGCATGGGCAAACTTGGGCCCTCCCTCCAGGTGTTTTGGACTCCAACTCCCACAATTCCTCACAGCCTCAGGCCCTTTCCTTTTGCAAAAGGAAGGGGCCTGAGGCTGTGAGGAATTGTGGGAGTTGGAGTCCAAAACGCCTGTGAGGAATTGTGGGAGTTGTAGTACCACAATGTGGGAGTTGTAGTCCCACAAAACACAAAACACCTGTGAAGAATTCTGGGAGTTGGAGTCCAAAACACCTGTGAGGAATTGTGGGAGTTGTAGTACCACAATGTGGGAGTTGTAGTCCCACAAAACACAAAACACCTGCGAGGAATTGTGGGAGTTGTAGTACCACAATGTGGGAGTTGTAGTCCCACAAAACACAAAACACCTGCGAGGAATTGTGGGAGTTGGAGTCCAAAACACCTGGAGAGAGGGCCCAGTGTGCCCAGGCCTGCTCCACACTGTGGTACACCCCACGCCGCCGCCACTCCCACTCCCAGCACGCCAGGCCGCGAACGAGGCCCCTTAACGGAAGGGAACGAGGCTCACCTTCCCTTCTCAGCAGCGACGCACCCCTTCCTACTCCTTGCTGAGCCGATCTAGAAGGAAAGACTGCACTTCCCAGCATTCCCCGCGCGGGCCCTGAAGGAGGGGCAAGCAGGATGCCGCGCCAGGCACGCTGGGTAATGTGGTCCACAATGAGGGCTCGCTTATGGCAGTCCGCAAAGTGCGCATGCGTAGCTCCCCGACCGTCGAGCAGGAGGCGTGGCCTCACGCCTGCTAAGGGTGGGAGCTCTCCCCGCCGATTGGACGCCGGCAGGAAGGTGGGCGTGTTCAGCCCTGACTTCAAACGGCGCCCTGGGATTGGGCAGTGAGATCCAAGGGGCGGTGTCAATCAGGAGGCGGGGGGAGGGATCGGATGCTCGAGTCGAGCGTTGATTGGCTGGAGCTTTGTTTTGGTTTCATGTTCCTCTCTACCGGCGGTGGCGGGACGGAGGTGGGCGTGGCCAGGTGCAAACTCTGGTAGGTAGGCCTTCTCTCGGAGTTGGAGTCCAGAACACCCTGAGGGAAGGCCCAGGTGAGGCCCAAGCCTGGTCTCTGAAAGGAAGGGGCCTGAGGCAGTGAGGAATGCTGGGAGTTGGAGTCCAGAGCGCCCTGAGGGGAGGCCCAGGTGAGGCCCAAGCCTGGTCTCTGAAAGGAAGGGGCCTGAGGCAGTGAGGAATGCTGGGAGTTGGAGTCCAGGGCGCCCTGAGGGGAGGCCCAGGCGAGGGTCTCTGAAGCCTGGGCAGTGAGGAATGCTAGATGTCAACACACCTGTTCTGTGTTCCCTGAAGTGAGGAATGCTGGGAGTGTCCAGAAGAGATGGGGCTGATCGATGTCAACACACCTGTTCTGCTGTCAGAAGAGATGGGGCTGATCGTGTTCCACAGACGGGGAGCCACCACCGAGAAGGCCCTCTCCCTCGTCCCCACCAACCGCGTTTGAGAAGTCGGCGGGAGCGAGAGCAGGGCCTCCCCGGATGATCTTAGGTTACGGGGTGGGACGTAGCGGCAGATGCGTTCGGACAAGTAGGCTGGGCCAGAACCGTATAGAGCTTCAAAGGTCAAAACCAGCACTTTGAATTGAGCTCGGAAGTGGACAGGCAGCCAGTGGAGCCGACACAGCAGGGGGGGGGGGTGTGCTCCCTGTATGTCGCTCCCCTTAGTAGTCTGGCTGCCGGCCACTGGATTAATTGTAATTTCTGAACTGTCTTCAAAGGCAGCCCCACGTAGAGTGCGTTGCCGTAATCTATTCGGGATGTGACCAGAGCGTGGACGACCGTAGCCAGATCAGACTTCCCAAGGTACGGGCGCAGCTGGCGCACGAGTCTTAACTGCGCAAAAGCTCCCCTGGCCACCGCCGAGACCTGGGCTTCCAGGCTCAGCGATGAGTCCAGGATCACTCCCAAGCTGCGAACCTGCGTCTTCAGGGGAGGGTGACCCCGTCCAACACAGGCTGTGACCCTATGCGCTGTTCGGCCTTGCAACTGACCAGGAGTGCCTCTGTCTTGTCTGGATTAAGTTTCAATGTGCTAGCCCTCATCCAGTCTGACACAGCGGCCAAGCACCGGTTCCAAGTCTGGTGTTCAGAATGCTCTTTGGTTGTAGGTGAACTACAAATCCCAGCCACTACAACTCCCAAGTGACAAAATCCCTGCCCCCAACCAGTATTAACATTTGGGCATCTCGGGTATTTGTGCCAGATTTGGGCCAGTGAGTTATGACGATTCGTAACAGCAGCAAGACGACAGAAATGAAACAGCAACGTAAATGACCTTACGGTTGGGGGTCACCTCAGCACGAGGGACTGTGACCATGAGGGGCCACGGCACCAGGGAGGTTGCAAAACACGGGTTTTGTGTAAAGTCACCTGCAGGCTATTTATTTATTTATTATTCGGTTTTGTATGCCGCTCCTCCCTGCAGGCTCGGGGCGGTCCACACAGCAATCGCATTAAACAACCAGATTGGACATACATAAAGACAACAGTGTACATAAATTACATAAAATTCATATGAAACAATAGTCAGGCAGGCAACTTGGATACCCGGGCTTCAGTTAAAGGCAAGCCTAAAAGGAGTGGTCTTGCATGCCCTCCGGAAGGGAGCGAGCTCTGTAATCGCACGAACATCGTCCGGAAGTGCGTTCCACAATACCGGGGCCGCTGCTGAAAAAGCTCGTTGCCTTCTTGTGGAGAGGTGACAGGAGCGGACTGATGGCACGGTTAGCAGGTTTTGCTCCTCTGAGCGTAGTGATCTCGGGGGAACGTACGGGGTGAGGCGGTCTCTCAGGTACGCAGGCCCTAGACCGTGCAAGGCCTTAAAGGTCAAAACCAGCACCTTTAAAACTTCTGGAGGGAGCGCGTTCCAGAGTGTTGGAGCGATGACGCGGAAAGCCCTCCTCCGCGTTGAAGTCAAGTGATAGGTTTTACAACTTGGGATGACGAGAAGGTGGTGTGACTCTGAACGCAGTGGCCTGGTGGCCCCCATCCTGGCTCCTCTCAGCCTCCTCTTCAGCAGGCTACACATGCCCAGCTCTTGAAGCCGCTCCTCATAGGGCTTGTTCTCCTTCGATGAGAACTTGCAGGATTCTGCATTCAGAGCAAGGCTGCGCCCACACTCCAGAATTATAGCAGCCTGGTACCGCTTTACGACTGCCTGTACCATGGCCTTCAGGCAGGGCAGTTAAAGTGGGGCCAAAGTGTGTTAATTCTGCAGTGTGGAGGCACCTGCTGCTACGGCTTCTGCTTCGTGTAATTTCCCTTCACCTGGACAGTTTGGAGCATTTTTCTTGGACGGACATCAGAGGGTGCCAGAGGTTAAGAATTGGCTGCGGACGGCTGTGGCTGAGGAGAGACCACACAGACCGCCCGAGACATCCTCCTGGGAGAGAAGGAAGGAAGGAAGGAAGGAAGGAAGGAAGGAAGGAAGGAGGGGGGCACAATGAGGCTAAGAGAGGTTATGACCTCAAAGAAGAGACACAGACAAACGCATTACAGTCTGACATTACGATTGGGTTGAAAAGCAAGGGAGAAAGGGAGCAATAACGTACATACCCAGCACCCGCCTGTCACTCAAATGCCCCCCAAAAGAAGACATTGTGCCTGTTGGGAAGCCACCGGTCCTAATGGGGCAGCACCTCTCCTCACTCTCTGTGGTTCTCGTGAGCATCCCTCTTGCTTGTCTGGCCAAAGGGCTTCCTGGCTGGACTCCCTGGGGCTGTCGTGTGGCTTGTGGGCTGTTGAGCCAATGTGTTCTAGCAGCATTTTCTCCTGACGACGCTTTGGCCCCGGTGGTGCGATGGGTTAAACCCTTGTGCCGACTGAACTGTTGACTGAAAGGTTAGCGGTTCCGGGAGCTGGGTGAGCACCCGCCTGTCAGCTCCAGCTTCTGATGTGGGTGTCCAGTTCTACACCAGAAACAGCCTTAGTCACAAGTGGAAGTCAATACAAAGCCAGAATAAAGATAATACAATAAGCAAAAGAGAAAGTACGTTCCCGACGATCATGCACGGCCTTCAAGCAAACGTAAAACAGAAGTCTTCACATCAGACGTAAATCAAAGTATTTGATAAACAGGCCTACAAGTTGCAAAAACAAACGCCCGTAGCCAGGAGCCTTCAGCAAGACCCAGCGCTGGGACGGAGAGTCGGTGCTTGGGACAGGAACTCCCCCGAGTAGAGGTCACTTGCCCTCAGCACTGGGCCCCGGACTTCATAGTCCCAGGCTCCCCAGCACACGGCTGTCGCAGGATGGCTCCGTGTCTTCTCTTCTAGCCTAGCCGATCTCCTGACTTCTTTCCCGAAATGTGGGGATTTCTGATATGCCTGCCACCCCCCCCCCCCCCCCCAGCACTCACTTAGCCCCAAATCCCCAGGTGCTGCTCTTTCGCCCCCCTGCCCCCCTTCTCCCTCGGAGTCGGAAGAGCAGCCCACGGCAGCCGGGAGCGGAGGGAATCCTCCCACGGGATGGGGATAATAGTAATAATAATAATAACAATAATAGTCTTTATTTATAACCCGCCACCATCTCCCCACAGGGGACCCGGGGCGGCTCACATGAGGCCAGGCCCAAAACAGTACAACGTGATTAAACACGGAATAACAAAAGTACATCAAATAAATAGGAAATAACAACTAAAATAAAGAATATAAAATAACATAATAAAACGGAACGGGCGGGGGGGGGCAGGTGCGTGAGGCGAGCTAAAGGTCAAGGGGTTAAAACCCTGGTGTTCCATTTATTTAGGGACAAAAGTGCATTGATAAGGGAGGAGCCCTGGGCGGGAGGAACGCGGGATTTGGCTTTTTTAGCGGGGCGACTCTTAGGCGGAAACAACCAGGTGGGTTGAGTGGCCACTCACCAAAGGCACATCGGAAGAGCCAAGTTTCTAAATCTTTCTTGAGATCAGCTTGGGTAGGGGCTTGCCTGGTCTCCCTAGGTAACGAATTACAAAAGCGGGGGCACCGCAGAGAAGGCCCTTTCCCTCGTTCCCAATCTACCCTATATTCCGGGGTACAAGATGACTTTTGAACCCCCAAAAATAATTTCCAAAATGGGGGGTCGTCTTATACGCCGGATATCGCGGAGTCCCTTTGGCCTCTGCTTCGGCTGCTGTGGAAGCCAAAACCTGCTCCAGCCGGAGGGCAGCTGCCTGCCTCCCTCGCCGTCCTGAGCGGCGCAGCCTGAGGAGGAGGAGGGAGGGGGCGAGGAGGAGGAGGAGCGTGAGGCCGCACTACCTTAAAGCAGTGTTTCTCAACCAGTGTGCCGTGAGTGATCATCAGGTGTGCCGCGAGAAAAGCTCTCTGCCCCCCTTCCTTCCCCCCTCCTCCTGCCGAACTCCTGCTGCTTGGGAGAGGAGGAGGAAGGGACGGGCGGCAGCGAATAAAAAGAAGAAGGGACTGGGGCACCGCCTCCTTCGGCCGTTTCCCCAGCCAGCCTCCAATGTGCCATGACTCCCGCCATGACTCTCGCCCCTTGCTTGTTGAAGCCACGCAGAGGAGGAGCCCCGCCTACTGAAGCCCGTCCACCGCTCATGCTGCTCCTCCTCTGCGAGAGAGCTGAAGCCGGGGGGAGGGGGGCATGACGCAGCCTGGCTCCACCCCCTCCCCTGGCTTCAGCACTCCCACAGCTTCGCCAGCCTTGAGGGGGCAGTGCCAAGCCAGCGATGGCAGAGCCAGCACAATGCTGGCTTGCCCCCTCACTACTGGCAAAGCTGTGGGAGAACTGAAGCCGGGGAGAGGGGCGGGGCATGGCGCGGCCTGGCTCCGCCCCCTCCCCCAGCTTCAGCGCTCCCACAGCTTCGCCAGCCTTGAGGGGCAGTGCCAAGCCAGCGATGGCAGAGCCAGCACAATGCTGGCTTGCCCCCCCTCACTGGCAAAGCTGTGGGAGAACTGAAGCCAGGGGAGGGGGGGCATGGTGCGGCCTGGCTCCGCCCCCTCCCCCAGCTTCAGCGCTCCCACAGCTTCGCCAGCCTTGAGGGGGCAGTGCCAAGCCAGCGATGGCAGAGCCAGCACAATGCTGGCTTGCCCCCTCAATGCTGGCAAAGCTGTGGGAGAACTGAAGCCGGGGAGAGGGGGCGGGGCATGGCACGGCCTGGCTCCGCCCCCTCCCCCAGCTTCAGCGCTCCCACAGCTTCACCAGCCTTGAGGGGCAGTGCCAAGCCAGCGGTGGCAGAGCCAGCACAATGCTGGCTTGGCACTGGCCCCTCAAGGCTGGCAAAGCTGTGGGAGAACTGAAGCCAGGGGGAGGGGGCGGGGCATGGTGTGGCCTGGCTCCTCCCCTGGCTCCGGCACTCCCAGCAGCTGCTCCCAGCAGCTCACCATCCCCCAGCCGTTCTCTACTGTGTTACAGTGTTATTTTGTGGGCCTTTTTTGTTGGTGGTGTGCCCCCGGATTTTTTAAATGTTAAAAGTGTGCCGCGGCTCAAAAAAGGTTGGGAAACACTGCCTTAAAGAACGGCTGGGGGATGGTGGCCTGCTGGGAGCAGCTGCTGGGAGTGCCGAAGCCATGGCGGGGGCGGAGCCAGGCCGCGCCATGCCCCGCCCCTCCCCCCGGCTTCAGCTCTCCCACAGCTTCTCCAGCCTCGAGGGGGCAGTGCCAAGCCAGCGGTGGCAGAGCCAGCACAATGCAATGCTGGCTTGGCACTGCCCCTTCAAGGCTGGAGAAGCTCTGGGAGAGCTGAAGCCGGGGAAAGGGGGCGGAGCCAGGCCGCACCAGCCCCCCCCCCCCCAGCTTCAGCTCCGCACAGCTTCTCCCAGCAGGCCCCCAGCTGTTCTTTAAGGTAAGGCAGCCTCATGCTCCTCCTCCTCGCCCCCTCCCTCGCTCCTCCTCTTCAGCCTTCCTCGGGGGTGGCAAGGGGGGCGGGGTGGGGAGGAAGCAGCCGAGGGGACATTTTGTTTGGTGTGCGTTGGAAGAGGGGTGCTCTTATACGGCGAGTATATCCCAAAATCTGTGTTTTAACTGTAAAAGTTGGGGGGGTCGTCTTATACACCGGAATATATGGTCGTTACCAATCTAGAGGTAACTAAGGCGTGGACCACCGTGGTCAGGTCAGGCTTCACGAGGTACGGTCGCAGATGGTGCACGAGTTTTAATTGTGCAAAGGCCCTCCCGGCTACACCTGCGCATCAAGCGTCCGCGCTGAGTCCAGGAGGACCCCCAAGCTGCGGACCTGCGCCTTCAGGGGGAGGGCAACCCCGTCCAGCACAGGTTGCCACCCAATGCCCTGTCCAGACGGGCGACTGACCTGGAGGGCCTCTGTCTTGTCAGGCTGGATCTTCAGCTTGTTTGCCCTCGTCCAGCTCGACACAGCGGCCAGGCACTGGTCCAGCGCCCGAGGGGCTTCCTTGGATTCAGGTGGGAAAGAGTCGTGGAGTTGGGCGTCATCCGCGCAGAGATGGCACCCAACTCCAAACTCGGGGTGACCTCTCCCAGGGGTTTCATATAGACTTTGGAAAGCATGGGGGACAGAACGGAACCTTGCGGGACCCCACAGGTCAATGGCCAGGGGTCCGAGCAGGTGTCCCCCAACTTTTCCATCTGGGAACGACCCTCCAGAAAGGACCGAAGCCACAGTAAAACCGTGCCACCAAGTCCCATCCCGGAGAGTCGACCCAGAAGGATACCGTGATCGATGGTATCGAAAGCCGCCGAGATATCCAAGAGAACCAGCAGGGTCACACCCCCCTGTCCAGTTCCCTGTGGAGGTCATCCACCAAGGCGACCCAAGCCGCCTCCGTACTGTGCCCAGGCCTGGAGCCAGGCTGCGACCGATCTAGAAAATTGGTATCACCTAGGAACCCCGGGAGCCGCTCCAGACGCTTGCCCAAACAAGGGAGGTTGGCCATTGGTCTGACATGATTAAGCATGGAGGGGTCAAGGGAGGTCTTTTTCAGTGATGGCCTTGCCACCGCCCGCTTGAGGCAGGGCGGGAATTTCCCCTAACTCAACCATGCACTTATGATGGAACCAAACCCATCCTACAACCCATCCTTGGCCAGTTTAACTAGCCAGGAAGGGCAAGGGTCCGAAGCACAAGCGGTCGCCCTCACAGCCCCAAGGATCCCATTCACGTCCGGGAAACGTCCCCTGGGAAACGTCCCTGCAGACGGCCAATTCTCTCACACCAGAAGCGACTTGCAGTTGCTCAAGTTGCTCCTGACATGGAAAAAAAAACCCCACGCAACATCCCATTCCCAATTACACCACATAACAGTTTTTGTTCCTGGGTGATACATGTCATCTCCTAATTGGTTGCATCATTAAAACATGGGAAAATTGACTGAAGTACAAAACCTTTGTGGGGGAGGTGGCGGAACGGCCACGTCTTGCAGCACATTTTGCTCTAGTTTTGCAATGACTCTCTCAGAGTCTCGGCCCATCCAACCTAGTTTGCGGCAGCCACAAAAAGGAAGTTTCTGCGGCATAACAACCACTTCCAAAACAAGGATTGCACAATTAAACGGGAAATAAGACTTTCACACCCGGAACAGATTTTTTTTGGTCCAGATTTTGTTACATAGTGTTATGGGCATTTTAGCCAGGCCATGGCCAGAGAGTGCTGTGCATTCCCCCTTCCCTCCTTGCAGATGTCCTTTGGCCAGTGGACTGACCGCGACTCCCGACTTCCCTTTGCAGGCCTTGGAGTCGGCCTCTGCAGGGAGCGCAGTGCTTCTGCCTTAACTGGAAAGGCGGCCAAAGGGGTGGTTCCTCCTCCGAGACACTGCACTCCGCAGGGAGCTTCCCATCAGCCGCCTGTCCGCCTGGGAGACGGGCTTTTTGATCCCAAACACACACACACACACACACACACATACACACCCTGTCCCCTCCTTGCTAATGTTCCGTCGGAACCTCTTTTCCCGCAGCTTGGTTCCAGGGCTGTGTTGTGTCTAAGGGCCCAACCACACGCACGTTATTGATGTGGGCCTCCCTCCCTTTGAGCGGCTAGGTGCACTTTTCCATTTCCCATATTGAATGAAATATTCATTTGACTTGCTGCACTTCCGAGGGATGGCTCCGCCCAATCCGACCGACGTTCCCCTGCGTCGCAGCGTCTTGGCCTGTGGGCCGGGGCCCCAGAGAGCGGAGCAGCCCTCACTCTCTGTTGGGGGCCCCTCCCTCTGTCCTTGGTAGACCATTTGGGGGGCCCTTCTCTGGACACCTTCCATCTTGCTTATGTCCTGGATTTGCTTTACCCAGAACTGGGCACAGCATTATTATTATTATTATTATTATTATTATTAGAGGAGTAGGCCTGACCAAATGCTTCCGTTGGTCTAGGCCAGGGGTGCTCACACTTTTTCAGCATGCGAGCTTCTTATAAAACAGGCCTGCCCCTTTTTGGCGAGGCTGGGTGACGTCAGACGCCGGCGCCGAGGAGGAAGAGGTGGAGGCGCCAGCGTCTGACGTCTCCCAGCCCTGCCGAAAAGGGGCAGGCCATGCAGGACGCCGGGCGGGAGAGGCGTCCTGTGCGACCTGCCCCTTTTCGGCGGGGTTGGGTGACGTCGCCAAGCCCCGCCGAAAAGGGATGCCGTGCTTGGTGACGCTGGCGTGGTGCCAGGTTCCTTCCACCTCTTCCTCCTCACCGCTGCGTCCCTTTTTGGCGGGGCTTGGTGACATCAGCAAGCCTCGCCGAAACGGGGCGGGCTGCGCAGGACGCCGGCATGGTGACGTCAGGCGTGCTGACGTCAGCATGCCGTCAGGAGCGCCCCCGCCCCTGCGAGCGACCCCGCCCCCCGCTGCGGCCCCCCAGGTCATCAGTGGGCCAAATGAAGTTGGACAGCCCTGTTATAAAACAACCAACTCAAAAAGATCTATCTTCCGCGTGCACCTTCCCCGTGTGGTGCACCGTCCATGGTTGCTTCCGGACGAGAGAGAAGCCTCGCACTCCGCCCTGCCTCTCTTTCGTCCGGAAGCAACCATGGAGCGCCCTGCTACTCTCTCGTCCGGAAGCAACCGTGGGCGGTGCACTGTGCAGAAGGTGCATGCACACGCATGCTTTTATGGAAGGAACATTGTTTTTAACATAGGTGAATGCATAGGATGTGTGAATATAATTGTATTTTAATGTATTTTAGTGTTGAATGCTGGAGGGTTTTATATTGTGTTTTTATACCGCGATTGTGATGTAGGCTTCAAGTTGTGCCTTTTGGAAGCCGCTCTGAGTCCCCCCTCCCTCCCTCGGGGGTTGAGGAGAGCGGGGTAAAATGCCATAAATTAAATAAGTAAGAAGCGCCCCATCCGGCTGTGACCGACTTCCTTTGGACCCGTGATCGACTGGTGGATCGCGATTGACTTCGTGGGCAGCCCTGGTCTAGGCACTAGGCTCTAGTTGAGAGAACTGGGAATTGCATTGGGGTTTTTGTAGCTGCTGCTTGTGGTCCACGAAGAATCCTCGATCCCTCCCACGTGGGCCGTTTCCAAGCCAGGGGTCACCTTCCGACCTCTGCGCATGTCATCTTTATTGCCAAAGCGGTGTGCCAGGCATCTCTCCTTGCTGAAGTTCATTGTGTTAGCCTTGGCTGGGCTTTAGCGCAGCTGGTTAGTCACCAGCAGCAAGAGGTCTCACCAACCGAAAAGTAAGGTTTCAGTTGGTAAGGTTGAGCACCCGCCTTCAGCCCAACTCCTTACCCACCTAAGCAGTTTGAAAACAGCTGTGAGCTGTGAGTAGAGTAATTAGGCACAGCTTAAGAGGGGGGTGGGGAGGCATTTTACGGCATCGTAAAGGAAATCAAAGGAAGGGGGGAGCCTGTATTTTATAGTTTTACCTGTTAATTTGTATAGTTTTCATATGGTTGTTTTTGTCATATTAGGATGTATTTTGCCTGTGGGCACTTGCTGCCGTTTGTTCACCGCCTCGAGTCGCCTTCGGGCTGAGAGGGGCCGTGTAGAATAGAAGTAATAATAAATAATAATAAGCAATAAAGAATAGGCTGCAGTGAAGGGGATGCCATGCCGCAGGTGGTTGCTTAAAGGTAATATCAATTAAGCCATGCTCCCCATGCCCCCCAATGACAGAGGTGGTGGGCTTCCTTGGAGAGCCTTGCCAGTGACGGTGCTTGAGGGAGGGCTTCTTCCCCCCAGGAGAGTTTTTGGTGTGGTTCTGTGAAGCTGTTGCGCCATAGCTAGCGAGAGAGAGGAAGAGAGAGTGCTGTAAGCAGGAGGAGGGGGACTCTGTGTCTGTTGATGTAAAGGCTAGCAAAGTGCCACGCAGGGGGTCCGTGGGCCCCTTCTGAGCCAACAGGGTCACGCAGCAGCTTAAACACCCAATAGGATTTTGGCCTGCATCCATAGGAGCCTGGTTCCTATTAGTCCTGCTCGCACCCCATGCTCTCTCTCACACCTTGGTCAGACCACTTGACCTGGAATCCCGCTGTGTCCAGTCCTGGGCCCCACAGTTGAAGGGAGAGGTGGACCCTAAGCCCAGAAGAAGGGGGCGATTCAAAGGATCCGGGGTCTGCAGAAGAGAAGGCCGAGAGGCGACAGGATGCGGCCCACGGGTCAAGGTGTGAGGGAAGAGAGGCAGGCTTCCTTTCTGCTGCCCTGGAGAGAGACTAGGGCGCAATGGAAAGGAAGGAGATTCCACCTGAACATGAGGAAGAGCTTCCTCACTGTGAGCGGAGCTGTTCAGCAGTGGAACTCTCTGCCTGCCCCGGAGGGAGTGTGGTGGAGTCTCCTTGCCCGGAGGCTTTGAAGCAGAGGCTGGGTGGCCATCTGCTGGGGGGGGGGGCTTGGGATGTGATCTCCCTGCTTCTTGGCAGAATGGGGTTGGACTGGATGGCGGCCCACCAGATCGCGCCCAACTCTACGCGTCTATGATCCTGTCCCTGTGGTTCTTTGCCGAAGAGCCCGGGGCCCAGGACGGAACCAGGAGGCCCCCTTGGCCCTTCCCCTGCAGGAGGAGCCGGCCCAGATGGTGAAGCCAAGTCAGTGGGGCCCGGCCTCTTCCCTGGACGCCATGTGTTGAGATCCAGTCTCCCTCTATCTGTGTGTGTGTGTGTGTCCTTGCCAGGCCCCACGTCCGGCCCTTGTCGCTTCCGATTGCGGTGACGGTGCTGCTCTCTGTCCCAGGCCTTGCAGAGAGGAAAAGGGAGGCAGGGCAGGGGTCAAGGGTCAAGGGCCTGGCCGCTCTGCAAGAAGCCTGCTGTCAGGGCTGGGGTGTGGGGTGAAGGACTGAGCCCAGGCATACGTCCCCGTCCAGCGGCCGCCCTGCCTTCTCCGTCCACCTCATTAACTCGCTGGCACCGGCCTGTCTGTCCTTTTGGACGGGAGACGCCGGAGGAGGAGCAGCAAGGAGGAGGCAGAAGGGGGTCTAAGAAGACCCCCCCCCCTCTCACACATACACGCACGCACACACGTCCCTTGTGCCTCCAGATGCATTTTGGGGCCCAAACTTGGGGCAAAGTTTCAGTCCGTAGCTGGAGAAGGCAGAGAGCAACCCGGGTGCGGAGGTGAGTCTCCTTGCGCAGCACTTGGGCTTTCGGGCACCTTGGAGTGAATCGGTCCATGGTTGCGTCACTTGAGGACCCAACCCTTCTGGAATGACCGGGATCACCTTTCGAGCCATGCCTGTTGCGGACCGTGGAAGGGAGCCGGTGGATCGAGCGGCCTCACTCTGCACCCGGGCGCATGGAGTTTGGCACCCGAAGGGCCGCCTCCTGTGGTCCTCCTCTGCCCTCGGGAAGCCCGGCTGGGGAGGCCCCTTCGGCCACTCGCTTCTCTGGGAATCTGGAAGTGTTCAAGGTGGAGACCAGGCGAGCTCCAGCGCAAGGGTGGGAAGGGGAAGGCCGTGTCCAAGCCTCGCCCAGTTACTTCAGTCAGCATTGAGTCTTCCTGGGACTGGACGGCACACTGCCTCAGCGCCACAGAAGTTGGCATTGGAGCAAATGGGTTGGCTTCCTTGTCCCTTCACTTTTAGCAATCGGGAGTTGAGTCTTCTCAAAGCGGAGTGCGAATCGGTTGGGCAGAGACCCGAAAGTCTTGTCCGTCATACTTCTCGTTGGGCGCTAATCCCAGGCCGTCTCTCTTCTTTTGCAGGGCGTGTGAGAAAGGGGCCCAGGACCCCCACATCCGGCAGGAAGGAGAAGGGTGCGCAGACCAAGCCTGGAAGGAGGAAATCTCTCGGCTTCGGAAGTGCTTCTGCTGCCTCGGGGTCATTGGGACGCTACCTGGAGAACACCCAACGCTTTGCATGGGATCTGGACACCCTTGGGGAGAGGAGCATCGTTTCCTGGGGTGCGTGCTCACAACCTCTGAGAAGACGGTCTATGGCCGCTACTGACCAAATGGACTTACAAAAAAGGGGAGGCTCCTGCTTACCTTGAGATGCGGAAGAGCGTGCGCGCACATCGCAAGCCACCATTTCCCTGCCAGCTGCCCTCAGCGTTCTGCAAAACCACGTGCGTGTGGCCTCCCACTCCCTTCTGCCAGATTTGGGCAACTCTTTCTCACCCTTTTCCCTCCTGCGCCCCGCGTTTCCCGGCTTCTTCTCCGCACTACAATTCTCCGGCCCCTTCCTCCGTCTCGGCTGGTCAAGCTCCATCCCAATCCCGTGATGACCTGCCTTGCCGCTTTCAAACGCGAAATATTTTTGCTGGATTGACCACTGGCTTGGGTGGACCTCTTTCTTCGGTGGATCCCACAAGCCCCTCCTTTCGTGGCGTTGCTGCCTCTCCAAAGCCTCGCCGGCTTCCTCCAGGACGCAAAGCACCCCCTCGGCACCAGAAGCAGACCTCTCCTGGTGGGCTTCCCGCGGCATCAAAGGGGGGTCTGCAAAGGAGACCCAATGGGGATGCTGGTGCAAGGTGGCCGCCCGCCCCCTTCCTGGCCACTCGTTCCTTGGGGGCAAAGGGGCCGGAGGCTGAAGGCACCAAGAGGTTCCCCTTGGGTCGCGGTGGGGTCTGCGGATGCCCTTTGACTTGCCTGGAGCCGGGCTTCAAGGTTTGGGGTCTTCCTCCTGCTGCAAGACGAGGCCAGGCCACAGGGACTGCCCAGGGGCCACCGCTCTACCCTCGGACCCTCCGAGGCCCCGCTGCCAAAAGGAAAACCCCAAAGTGGTGGCGGGAAGCCCACTCCTGGCTCCCCAAAAGTAAGGATGTTGCCAGTGCGAGACGGAGCAGGGAGGCTCCGAAACCTGTTGCAAAGGGCAGGCTTCTGAGAGAGGTGGTCCACCCGCGTTGGGCCTGGGCGTCCCGGCGATGTCAAGGGCCACAAGGACCTCCTTAGGGGCCGCCGGGGGGGCAGGGGGCTCTGTGGCTGCACGTTGTGAACGCCTCCCTCTGTGCGACAGAGCAATCGTGATCCACTTCTGCCTGCAGAACGGGGCGGGGAGCAGGAACAGGTTTCCGACTTCTGCCGGCCGGCCAGCACTGCAGCACCTGCACCGAACCCTTTGCAGCAATGCCTCTCCCGGAAGGTAAGCGAGACCCTGTTGTGCAAGACAGGGAGGCTGTGAGTTTTGAGTGTGAGGAGGAGAGAGGTGTGCTCCATGAAGTTTACGGCATCTTCTTAGGGAGCGAATACTTGGCTGCAGTTTGCCCTCTGAAGTGTATGGCCCATGCGCCGTGTTTGGGACATGCGCCGGGCTGAGGACTCCGCTTGCAGAGAGACAACTGCTTTGTTCCTGGGTTATCAATGTCCTTTCCTGATTGGTTCTATCACAAAACATAGGAAAAGTTTATTAAGTTGCAAATCCCTTTGTTTGGGCGGGAGGGGGGGGCAGCAGGGGCCTCACCCTGCAGCACATCTTGCTCTGGCTTCCCAATGAATACTTCACCCCGTCTCCACCAATTCAACCTAGTTTGTGGCAGCCACAAAAACAAACTGTCTGGAGGACAATGATTACTTTCAAAGTGAGGACTGTTCAGTTCAACAGGAAATAACACTTTCAAACAAGATTTTTCCCCAAATGTTCTTACCAAGTGTAAGCTTTTGGAGACCAAGGTGCAGAATGAGTGCAGTTTGGCACCACATTAACTGCTACAGCTCAGTGCTATGCGCTTCTGGGAGTTGTAGTTGTATCTTTGGGAGGGTTCCATTGCCTCGCCTGTGTCAAAGAGTGCTGGTCCCTGCTCTCAAAGACAGACATCAGCCAGTGTATATTTAACTTTCAAAGGAAATAACAATTTCAAACAAGATTTCCACAGCATTGAGCCATTGAAATGGGATCCAAACCTCATCCGTTCCACAGTGTTGAGCAGGCCTGGGCAAACCGGGGCCTTCCCTCCAGGAGTTTTGGACTCCAACTCCCACCATTCCCAACAATCTCAGACCACTTCTTTTTACTTTTCCATTTTCTTTTCCTCCTAAGCGGCTGAGGGGGGATGGAAAGGAAAGGGCCCGAGGCGGCTGGGAATGGTGGGAGCTGAAGTCCAAAACACCTGGGGGGAGGGCCCAAGGTGGACCGTGCCTGGTGTGGACCATGCGCCCAGGGTTTCTCAGCCAACTTCATTGGCTGCAAACTCAGCCCAGGTGAAGGCCAAGCGCTGCCGCCCCTCCTCCCTCCTCTCTTCTTGGTTGCTATTCTGTTCTGACCACACTCTAATGCTTTTTGGCTGGACGGTTGTGATTTCTGCCTGTGAAGCACAGCTTGGAGCCGTGTTACTCTATGGGCATTCCTGTACTAACTAGGCCTAGTCCCGCTGAGCTTTGGAAGTCCAACAGGAGCCTTCTGGGTCTTGCGGCCCAATGTGGGGCGATGCCCATCCCGATGCCGGCGGAGCGCCCCTTCCTCAGAAATCCAGAGTCCAGGTGGCCCCTTTGGGTGGCTGAGAGAGTGGCCCCGTTGCCTTCTGGCGTTTTCATGGCATGCAGGTATGGTTTCTTGCAGGGAATTATTTAAAGCGTTGGGTGTGAAATGGCATTCGGGGGAAGGGGGGCCAGGCACGCGCATACGGGGCATCCATGCGCTTAGTTAGCTCTGCCTCCCGGGCGCCTCGTGAGGTCGAGGCAAGTCTCTGACGTTCTGTAAAAATCGGGAACGCTTCAGGTGCCAAGCGTTTAGAATAAGGGATACTCAACCTATGTGTATGCCTACACATAGACACAAGTTGAGTGTATGAGTGTGGCGGGGTGTGTACACTCATATGTATTTCTTCAAATCTAAGACACATTCTGTTGGAATTATCAAACTAACACACATCACTTCCTGTTTGTATCATGTAGTAGATAGGTAGCATCCTCAGTCCCCGGATGCACTGCATGACTGTTATTTAGATTAGGTTGTTAAAGTGTACTATGTCAGGTAGGATAGCTGACCGCATGGTGAGAGGCTATAAAAAGAGATAGCCCTCTTTGTTCGTTCTCTTTTTCTTCTTTTGTATCCTGATGTCCTCATAGATACCTTTGTAAGTAAACCATATTAATCTTATCTCTGATTCTGACTGTTTATTTTGCATGTATACTTTTTAAAGGGACTGGAGAGGGAGGCTGGTCCAATAAGCCCTGGCATATACCATTGCTCTATATTTCTTGCAAGTTTCCGCTGAACGCTTAAAGCATTAACAGGCTTTGCATCAACTGGTGGTTGTAGTTATCATCAGCTGTGCTATATACACGCACGATCCTTAATAAGATCGCACGTGGTCCAAATATTCCATTCCATTCCTCCTCCCTCCATCCCCCATATAAACATCTCTGAAAAGAGGGTCCGTCTTGGAATCGCAGGTGCTTTTTTGTTTACAGATATAAATAAAGTTCATTTTTCCGCTAGTGGTTCTGAAACTAGCCTGCATCTGGCAGTCAATGTGATCAAAGAAATGCTCTGTGTGTGTGTGTACCCCAATATGTACGTACCGTGCAGCCACCCTGTGTGTGTGTGTATGTACAAATGGACCGAATGGCTACCACCAGGTCTTGTAGCCTGGGCCGTCTTGAGGGTTTCCCTTCCTTTTTGCCAGAACCAAAGAGCAGCTCCTTTGGCTTCACTGTCACAGGAGAGAACCTTTCCGAATCCGGGGAAGTCCCGTTTGATGAAACCCTTGGATTTCCTGGCAGGAAACCCTCACAAACTACGAATCCCAGGACTCCGTAGGATGCACCCAAGGCAATTAAAATTGTATCGAACTGCGAAAGGGTCCTGGGGTCTGTTTTGGGGGGCGGCTGTGGAGAAACCTCCCAAGCTAGGAAAAGAGGGGAAGCCAAGGTGGGGAGGCTGTGATTGTGGGCGGGGGTGCCGCCACGAGGGTGTGTCTTGTTCTTGTTGCTGCTGCTGTTGCTGCTGTTGTTGTTGTGGTGTGCTTCCAAGCTACACAGAAGTAATGGAGTCCCTCAGTGGGCTTCCGTGGCCAAGTGGGGATTCAGACCCTGGTCTTTGGCGTTGTAGTCCGACGCCCAAGTTGCTCCATTGCCCTGTGGGTGCATCTACACTGCAGGCATCATGCAGAGTGGCAGCTGTCAGGGCTCCATGCTATAGAGTCCTGGGAGTTGTCGTTTGCTGAAGCAGCGGCACGATTTGGCAGAGAAGGTGAAAAACCCGGTAAGACTCCACAGTAGTGCAAGTGGTGTTTGCACTGCCTCAGACCTACAGCGTGAATGCCCTGTGGCTCTCAATGGGTGCGCTCCCTCTAAATAAGCATCCCTGTCCCTGGTTTACTTCGGCTACAGCTCTTCACTTCCATGTGCTGCGTTTGCGTGGCCTCGGGGCCTTTCCCTGCCCCCTTTTCTTTGGAGGCCTTCCAGTTGCTTCCAACTTGAGGTGAGTTGAAGGCGAGCCCACCGTGGGTTCTTTCAGCAAGGCTTGTCCGGAGGGGGTTTGCCGCCATTGACGTCCTCCCTCTGAGGCCGAGAGAGGGTGCCTTGCCCAAGGACCGCCCAGGGGCCAAGCCGGGATTTGACCCTGGGTCTCTAGAAGCATGATAGGGTAGGGCATCGCATCGCATCGCATGGTGGCCTTCTTCAGGGCGTTGTTGAGAAGGAAACCAGCAGGTTCATTGGATGCTCCTGCGGTTGAGTGGGAAAGGGTCTGGGGCCTTGGTGGACATAATGGGATTGTCATTTCTGGGCCCTGGGAAGCCCACAAAGAGCGATGGTGATGCGGCTAATACATACCTTTCTTTACTGATGCAGAAATTGAATCCTTGTATTTCGCCTTGCCATGTTGTGCACGTGCCCTGGACCTCTTTGTTTGGCTCATTGCGCGTGGCACCGTTTTGTCGCAGAGCAGAAACGGGTGGGTTCAAACCACGAGAACAAAAGGTTTCCGAGGAACCACTGTGGATCCATTGAAATCCAATAGGTTCCTTTGCTTCTGTGATGACTTTGCCCCTCGAAATCCGCATCCGGCACCACAGACAACCGCAGGTGGGCGGAGCGGACGGCGTCTTTGGATCGGAAACCCGGAGAGAGACTCGCAGTGAAATTGCAACACCGCAAAGTTACACCGCGTGGGTCTCCCATCTCCTCCAGCTTGGCTTTGCCCCAGAACCCGAAAGTCTAATCGTGGCGTCCTCCTGGCCTTTCTGCACCGAGGAGGGACACGGGACGTGGCTGAAAATGGTCCTCGAGAGCCCGTTCCCACAGGAATGGAAAGGCCTTGGAACATGGCATTGCCTGGATCCCGCTGCGGCTGCTGCAGTTGCGTTTTGAGGGGAATCGATGGGGGAATTCGGAAGAGTCGTCAGCCAAACATGGACGTGGCTGCAGAAGAGAACACCAGTGGAAGACGGTTGGGTTGCAAGCCTCCCACAACCAGGGTGGCCTCCTATCGCCACAACGGGCTCTTCCCGCAGTTTGGTGAGACGTCGCATGGCCCAAATGGGGACTTTATGCTCCTGGCCTGGCTTTGTGGTTCTGGGTGTGCGCCTGCAGAGAGTTCCCGACGTAGGGCAACCCCAAGGCGACCCTCCTGCAGGCTTTTCTTGGTGGGATTTGGACAGAAGGAGGCTTGGCTTCTCCTCCCTCTGAGGCCGAGAGAGTGTGACCTGCCAAAGGCCACCCAGCGGCTCTCCGTGGCCGAGCGTGGATTTGGACCCTGGTCTCCGAAGCGTCAGCCTGGGGAGGGAGGGGCTGTGCATTTTGGTTGGGAAAATGCACTGGAAACGCAACCGGATTTTGGACTTTGGAGGCTTACGTGCCCTGAAATCTCACGGAGAAGGCGAATGGAAGAAGAGCGGGCTGCACAAACCTCAAAGGCGATTTCTGAGGAGCGGTGGTAGGTTGATGGAGAGGTAGGTGAACCGTCTTGGGACGAACGGCCTGCTTCCCGGTGCGCCTTCCTCCCAGCTCTTCCTGCCCTTTTCTATATGTAGGAGGCACATCCTGAATGCCGGCTCCCATGACCTGATGCCGCCATTGCAGCACGAAGTGTGGCAAATTCCTGACCCACAGCAAAGGAAAACCCTGGAGACGAAAGGGCTGCCTGCGCGCCTCGCCCGGGGCTTTCTCTCCCGTGCCTTTCTGGCAGGATGTCCCCAAGAAGCTCACAATCACGGTGGGACGGCCCTTGGTGCGTGGCACCTGCATTTAGGGCAGGCATGGGCCAACTCCAGCCTTCCCTCCTCGTGTTTTGGGCTTCCAGCTCCCACCATTCCTCACAGCCTCGGGCCCTTCCCTTTCCCCCCTCGGCTGCTTAGGCGGAAAAGGAAATGGAAAAGGAAGGGGCCCGAGGCCGTGAGGAATGGTGGGAGCGGGAAGTCCAAAACACCTGGAGGATGAGAGGCCGAAGTCGGCCCATGCTTTTGTCCTCTTGGAATTGGATGCATCCGTCAACCACGGGATCATCTGCATGCCCGTGTTACGGGAGTCCTAAAGAGTCCAAGTTTGCCCGCGCCTGCTTCAGAGGCAACCCGTTTGGCCATCCTGGGGTGGACGGGAGGATGAAGAGCCAGCGAAAGAGCGGGTCTCCTGCCTTTCGCTTGGACTCAGAAGCCACCGGAATGCCACCTCAGGGTTTTCCCAGACTGGTCCAAAGAAACCTTTTGCAGGTTGATTTCCCCCCTGCTTCCCCCCTTCTGTCCTTTTTGGGGCTGTTTGCAATAACCGCGTTAATCTGCGCAAAACCAGAGATTATCACTTGAAGGGCAAGTTTTTAAAAATTATTATACTGATGCAGCAGATTAAACCGCTGAGCTGCTGAATGTGGTGGCCGAAAGGTCACAGGTTCGAATCCGGGGAGCGTCGTGAGCTTCTGCTGTTAGGCCCAGCTTCTGCCCACCTAGCAGTTCGAAAACATGCCAATGTGAGTAGATCAATAGGTATCACTTTCTGTGGGAAGGTAGCGATGCTCCACGCGGTCATGCTGGTCATATGACCTTGTCTACGGACAATGCTGGCTCTTCGGCTTAGAAATGGAGATGAGCACCAGAGTCCGACACGACCGGACTTCATGCCAGGGGAAAACCTTCCCCTTCCCTGGAGTGTTATAGCGCAAAGGTCCCTTTCGTGGGTGCACTATGACCCTAAACATGCTTTGAAAAAGAGGAAGGAGGGGGCGAGAAAGGGGGGGCCTGTTATCATAACACTTTATTCAATGGCGGGTTGGGCTGGTTTGTAGGTGGAGATGCGGTTAGTCGAATAGCCGCTGAGGGCTTTAAAGGTAGTGACCGGCACTTTGTATTTAGGCCAGAAGCAGACTGGCAGACCATGCAGCTGCCGCAGAACGGGAGTGGGCCTCTCCCCGTACGGGGCTCCAGTTCGTAACCTGGCTGCCCATCTCTGAACTATCTTCAAAGGCCGCCCCACGTAGAGTGCGCTGCAGTAGTCCAAGCGGGATGTGACTCAGGTGTGGACTACCATGAGCCAAGCCTGGCGCCTCAAGGTACGGGCGCAGCTGCTGCACAAGTTTTAGCAGTGCGAAGGCGCTCCTGGCACCGCCAACGCCTGGGTCAGCGATGAGTCCAGGATCGCCCCCAGGCTGCGGACCTACGCCTTCAGAGGGAGTGGGACCTCCAACACAGGCTGTAACCACCCCGCACCCTGACCCACCTTCCGACTGACCAGGAGCGCCTCTGTTTGGTCTGGATTTACCTGGAACGTTTTAGCCCTGGCCCAGCCCATCACTGGTGGCAGGCACTGTTGTTCTGAGACATGCAGAAGAGAAAAGAAACCCCTGAGGTGGGAATAAAATGTTGCAGCCAGTTCCAGGAATTTCCAGAAAATAGTTTGGGGCAAGAGAAACGCAGGGCCACATTTCGGCCACTTGGCCACTCTTCCTGACATCTTTCATCGAACGATCCTGGGTTCTAGTTTTACGGACCAGAGCCGCCTCTTTTCGTTTTCTCCATCCTCGTGCATGAGATGCTGCAGCCCCTTCTTGCCGCCCCCAAATCGAAGGCCTCTCACGTTTGCCCTTTTCTCAAAGGACAAGGGTTCTCTCCCCCCCCCCTTCCTTTTGGCTCCTGGTCATTTGGGCTGCCTTTGGCTCCAGGGGTTTTGGGTCGACAGCTGGCTCCTTGAGATGGGGCCACCGGCAGGTCTTTCACGTCGGGACCGGCAGCTTTATTTCTGTCCTCTTTCCCAAAATCGTGCTGCGTACATGGCACTTGCCCCCTTTTTTGCACCACGAGGCCCTCCTCCCGAGGGGTTATGTGAACAGTTGGCCCCAAGTCAACCAAGACGTCCTCCCTGGGTCGCCTCTACGGCTTGGACTCGGTCGGCCTGAAGGCAAAGCCGGAAGAGGCTCTTTGGTGGTTTTGAGAGGGCTGCTCTGGAGCCAAGGCTTGGGTGGACTCTGCCCCGAAAGGCAACAGCTGGGGTCTTGTAGGTGACCGTCGGAAGGGTCACTCCGCTGCACAATTGGCTTGCATGTGTCGGTTCAGGCCGCAAGGAGGCGGAGAGGAAGGGGGGCGGTCAGGGAGGAGAAGGAGGCGGCAGCGCCATGCGGTGCTGCTGCTTCTTCCTCCTCCTCCGCCCCCTCCTCCTCACCGCTCGGCTCAGCTTCTGGGCGTGCACGGAGGTTTTCGCGCATGCACAGTGGCTCCAGAGCTTAAGTTGAGCTCCGGGCCACTGGGCATGCGCCGGTCTCGTGTATGGCCAGAAGCTGCCGCAGGCGCTGAAGCCGAAGGCTTAACAGGCTTCAGCGCCCGCAGCACCTTCTGGGCATGTATGGATATTTTCGCGCATGCCCAGTGGCTCCGGAGCTCAAGTTGAGCTCCGGAGCTACTGGGCATGCGTGAAAATTTCCGTGCATGCCGAGAATCTGCTGCAGGTGCTGAAGCCGACGCAGTGGTGGCGCGGGCGATGCGGACGCGGCGGCTCCCCATCAAGATGGCGCCCTACGTGGCCGCGTAGCTCGCGTATGTAAGACCGCCCCTGCATGTGTCCTTTGGTCGTTGTGCAGGTTTTCTTTCTTTCTTTCTTTCTTTCTTTCTTTCTTTCTTTCTTTCTTTCTTTCTGTGGTCCGACTCTCTCACCATGAAAGCGAGCCCTGATGCCCAGCCTTTGCGAGTGGAGAGCGAGGGCAGAGGGCCAGTGCCAGGCAAGGTCAAGGGCCACACTGGCTGCAGATCGTGGCCGGAAGTGTCCTCTATGGCCTGTGTCCTGCTACAGAGGGCTAGCCATGTACTTCCGGGACCCGTGGCGCTCTCCCCTGGGGAGGGGAAGGGCCCGGCTGGCCTTGGCTGCGCAAGGGAGCGTCCTGCGGGCGGAGGCTGCCGGGGCTTGTGGTGAGGATGAAGGTGAAGAAGGACTCCTTTGCCCAGCGTCCGATTAAGGGGGAGGCAGCAGGGAGCAGGAGGCTAAGCGGCTGAGGTGGGGGGGGGGGGTCTCCCCCTGCAGACCAGGACCAGGCGCCTCGGGGAAGCAGGGGCACAGAGTCCAGGCAGGGCCAGGAGCTCCAGGAAGCAGGCCAGGAGTTAGGGCTGCAGTTCAGGACGGATCTAACCAGTTGGCTCAGAGAAGGGCCAACAGCAGAGAGCACTTGGGAAAGCGGTACAAATAGCCGGAGGCCGGAGCTGGTAGTTTGCTGGGAGCAACGTCGTGGAGCTGCTTCAGCTGGATCTCTGTTGGCGAACTCTTGGGTGGAACTTTGGATTTGGTGACTGAACGACGTTTTTGGACTACGACTGGAATGGGTGGGGCTGCTTGGCTTTGGCCCTTGGAAAGGATTCTGGCCTCTTCCTATGCTTTGCCCTTGTTGGACCGCTTGCTGCGTGTGACTGCGGACAGCCTTTGACTCTGAGACGGTGAGCGGCCGAGTTAACCGGGATTCTGTGGGCAGGCCTTGGGCAGAGACAGGGCAGCCGTGGCGCAACCCTGCACGGCGAACGTGCCCTCTTTGCACGGCCAAGTGGGATCCCAAGCAGCCTCCCAAGGGGATTTGGGCCTCCCAGGCGGCTAGTTGCTCAACCACCCTGGCTGCCTGCGTGGACCACCTGGGGATGGCTCTGCTTCCTCCAGCCTTCCCAGGCACTTGGCTCTTCGCTGCTCGCAAGTTGACTTCAACCTGAAATGACCCTGTCACAGGCCTCCGCGTTGCTCTTATCAGCAGCCCAGATCCGGTCCCACAAAGTCAGGGCAGCTGGCAGGGACCTAGCCAGGATTTTGATCCGGGGGGGATGAATCTGAGCAAGAGAGGATCTACCGTAGCAAACCATATCGTTATCCCAATAACACCCCCATGCATATGGGATATATTGAGCATGGTGAACAGATCATGATATGAATACACATAACAGTTTAAATAATGTACCAGTAAGGCCTTCTGAAGCCCCAGAAGGAACACCCTGGACTGCCTGGCTCAATGTGGCACGCACCCTTTCCCTCCTGCCTTCCACAATGCAAGCATTGCTCTTTTCGAGTGAGCCTGAGTTTCCTCAGACTTTGACCAAAACAAGACCGCCTCAGTTTCTGCTGCTCTTTTGGGAAATGCCCTGGCATGCTGTAGTTAGTGTCGCTGGGCTGGACAACATGGAGTCTAGTGGGGACCCTCCCCCTCCCCCTGCAGAAGGTCTGTCCGGAGGGCTCTTCCAACCCCTCAACCCTTGATTCTGTTCTGTTCTTGAAAAGGATTGGCAGAGCTCCGTGGTCCATGCCTCCTTGCGCGCTTTCCAAAGCCTCTTATCTCCGACTGGTTTGCCTCTCGCACGCACAACACCAAGCGAAGGGAGGCTGGTCTTCCGCGGAGATGAAGCCGCTTGGGCTTTTGGAAGGGCGTGGCCTTAGAAAGCATAACCTTTGGGGGAAATGGTGCCGTGACCTTTTAGAAAATGGGATTCACCACAACCTTTTGGGAAATTGAATCTCCCCGAGAAGAGTCAACCTTCTCCTTAGTAGTAAATATCTGCTAGTATCCACGCAAGGCAATTCGGTTTCTCAGCTGTTAGACTGATGTACCTGGATAGTATCTCTTTGAACTGCTAGGGTTTTGGAACCAGGCCTTTGGCAGCAGGCGCAACGGCACTTTGGACATTGAATCGGACCGTATGATGGTTATAATCATGGAAACGGCTTTATGTTGAATAATTATTGTTTGCTTTTAATCTATTGTGTTTGTATGGTTTTGTTTTGCTGTTATATTGTGTTATTTGCGGCATTGCGTTGCTGCCCTTGTTGGCCGCTCTGAGTTGAGAAGGGCGGGGTAGATATGTTGCAAATAATTAATTAATTAATTAATAATTAATTAATATGCCATTGCACAAAACACACACTTGGTTTAAATCATGCGCTCAAGAGACCAAGAATAGGGGAAGACTTCTTTAAAAGTACCAAAGTGGGTTTACTCACAAACTTCATGTATTCAGCATACAGGGACATTTCTTATCAATCCAGTTACAGGTAGGAGTGGCAGGCCTTCCTCTGTGCAAATCACACCCGGCGTAGTTCTTGGAACGTAACCCTCCAAAGCCTAAGCATCTCTCCGGCCTGGGAGTCTCATAGAGTCTCCGTCTAGTCTGGAAGTCCATTGGAGTCTGAAGGGTTACTGTTTCCACATTGAAAGTCTAATGGCTTCTAAGAGCATTGCGCTTCTGGAGTCTTGAGTCCTGGGCGTCCCCGGTCTGGTCACATGGTCAGCAGCCCCTCCTACGACTTAGAGTTAAGGAAAACTGCAGAGCAATACTCACCTAAACCAGTCTTTCTCAACCGGTGTGCCTCGGCACACCAGTGTGCCGTGGGGCATCATCAGCTGTGCCGTTGGAAAGCCTCTTCCCCCCTCCTCTCTTCCCCCCTTCTCCTCAGGGCGCCATGTGGCCAAGGGTGCATACGCCACGGCCGGCAGGATCATGAACAGCGGCCAACTGAGGGGAAGGGGGGGGAGAAGAGGAGGAGGCCAGGGAGGGAGGCCACGCCTCTTTCCCTGTGCATGCCTCTTTCCCCTGCCAGCAAGCGCGCGCGCAGCTCCCTTCCTCCTCCAATCACGAGCGCAATGTCAGCGCCGCATCTGAGGTGAGGGGCGCGTGCTCGTAATTGGAGGAGGAAGGCAGCTTCACGCAAAGCCTGGAGGCGCACAAAGCCTCCCCCCAGCTTCCTTGCGGCCTTGCCAGCTGGTGAGACCAAAAGAAACAAGGAGCAGGGCCGCGGCAAGAAAAAGGGAGTGGGGGAGGGGCGTGGCCAGGGGTGGCTCCCACTGTGGCTGCTCCAGCAGCATGAACACGGTTCTTCCTTTCTCCCCTCCTTCCTGCCTGCCTACTTTCCTTTCTTCCTCCCCTTCCTTCTGTTCTTCCTTTTTCCCTCCCTCCCTCCCTCCCTCTGTCGCCTTTCTTTCTTCTTCGTGTGGTCTGTGAAATGCACACAAATGGGTTTACTCCCGCGCATGCATAGAATCTTGGACATACTAGCTAAAATTAAAGATTTACATATTCCCCTCCCACTCCCTGCCCCCCCTCCTTACCCCCTGATCTAGCTACCTAGGCAGTTCCTTTTCTGCCTAGCCAGCGAAAGGATCTCCGACTGCTAGCTCCTGCTAAAGACCACGGATTGCCTCGACTATCAGATAAGATGTCTTCCCTTTCTTTCAAAAGGTGCTCCGATTGTGGAGCAACCTTGCCCCAGGAGGATAGACATCCTAAATGTCTCCTCTGTTTGGGGGAATCCCATATTCCCCAGACCTGCAAAATATGCAGGTCTTTCTCTACTAGAACCCTGAAGAACAGGGATTCTAAGCTGAAAGCTTCTCTCTTTGAACAAGCTATTACTTCCTCAGAGATTGGGCTCTCTCGTTCCATGAGCCAGCCCTCTCTGCCTTCTGGGCCTCTAAATACCAATCCTCTCAGTGCCCTGACTGATGGTGCCATCCGTGAGTTGGCCTCTGACTCTGCCATTGAGCCACTCCGGAAAAAGAAACAGAAAGCCTCCAAATCCACAAAATCCAAAGGAAAATCTAAAGAGGCTGTGGCGCAAGATCAACCAAGGCTCCTGGCCGGCCCTGCGCCTCCCAGCCCTTGTATGCCCCTGTTTGCAGCAGAAATGCTGCAACTCTTTGAGGGCGATGAAACTGAGGCCTCAGGAGTGGAAAATCCCCCCCAACTCCTTCCTAGTCGCCTCTTGTCTTCGGTCTCCGAGCCTGAGCTCTCACTTCCCTCTCCTCCGCTTGCTCAGGCGCCCCCCTCACCCTCTCCGGAGACCGAGGCCTTGCTCCACGTGGAGGCCAGCACCACGCGGCCTCCCTCTCCGCCCAAGTTACCGAACGCTGCAACTTTCCCGCCATTGCGCGGCCGCGCGGCGCTCTCCATTTAAAACAAATTTACTGGATTTAGCTCGCTCTAGGTCCCGGAGCCCGCTTAAGGAGGCCTCTGGTGACCGGAGCCACCCCTGGGACCCACCCTATGGGTACCCATTTGGTTACCCCCCTCCTTACCCCCGTCCTTTTCCTTACTTCCAGCATTACTACCCCCCTGAGCCCTTTCATTCCCCGGATCCCTACCGGGATCCGTGGCCTCCCTCCTCCTATCCCCGCAATCCGTGGCACCCCCTCCTCTTCCTCCAGCCCCTCCCACTCAAGCCCCGGCTCTCCTAGCTGCCCCTCCTGCCCAATCCCCCCTCACCTCCCAGATGATGATAATGATGCGGGTCTGGAGTCTACTTCGGATGTGACTCCTGTCCCTCCCTTGCCTGAGCCTGAGGCTGACCCTCAGCAGGCGGAAGAATACAAAATGTTTTCTGCACTGTTAATCAGACTGGCCAGATCCCTTGGCATACAGCCTCCTCAATCTGAGGATGTGGTCCAAAACCCATATTTCACTTCTGCTGAACAACAAACACAGCAGTCAACCATTTTGCCTACTATACCTTATTTAGTCAAACTGTTGAAAGTTTCTGGGGTTGCCCCGGCGTCCGTCCCCAGTACGTCTAAACGGGCAGAGAACCTCTATCGGATTGACCTGTCCACCACTCCCTGGTTGGCCAGACTTCCGAAAGTTAATTCGATTGTGACTGATGCTCAACCGAAGCCGATTCAAAACAACCAAGCGGCTCCTTCTGATAAAGAAGGTAGGAAGCTTGATGCTATGGCCAGAAAATTTTATGCCTCAGCATGCCTGTCAGGCAGAATGGCCCATTATGGTGTCTATATGAGCGTCTATCAATCATACCTATGGAATAAGATAGGCCCATATCTGGACCTCCTTCCAGCGTCTGACCAGCCCATGGCTAAGGCCTTTCACCAAGAAGCCCTCACTCTGGCCACCCTACAAAAGGACTTGGCCAAACATGGGGCGGATACCTCAGGCAAACTGATCGCTGGGTCAGTGGCCCTTAGGAGACATGCTTGGTTGAGATCCGCAGCGTTGTCGTCCAATCAACGCTCGTTGATAGAAAATCTGCCTATGGATGAAGCTGGCCTGTTTAATCCTGAAACAGACTCAATTGGAACACTCTCACAAAATGAAGCAAACACTAAACAAATATGGCCAACAGTCCAACTCTCCCTATCAACCCTATAGGCAGCGTTGGCGCCCTTACTACCACCATCAGTCCTTTCGCGGATACTACAACTCCGCTCCGTATAGAGGAGGACAGCGACCGCAGTTCCCCTCACAGGGATACAAGCGTCCAAGTGTTCCATTCAGGGGTCAGTATCGAGGTGGTAGATCCTCAAACAATAAGACACACCGGCCCTTCCTCTCAGTTTGGCAGTCCATCACCACTGATAAGTGGGTTTTGGACATTGTTCACCGAGGTTATGCTATAGAGTTTGATTCCTTTCCACCCCCAGGGAAACCCATCTCTACTCAGGCTTCCCCTGCTTTACTAACAGAGATTGACGCTCTCCTTGTTAAGGGAGCCATTTCCCCTACCCCATCCCACCTACTTCAATTTTGCTTTTTTTCCAGATATTTCCTAGTGTATAAAAGGGATGGTGGTCTCCGGCCCATTTTGGACCTCCGGGAAGTTAACCAATTCATCAAACCATGCAAATTTAGGATGGCCACTCTCTCCTCCATCCTCCCTTTCATCCCGAAGGGAGCTTGGATAGCTACTGTTGACCTTAAAGACGCCTACTTCCACATCTCAATTAGGCAGTCCCACAGGAAGTACCTCACCTTTATGGTGGACGGTGCCTCATATTCTTTTAATGTCCTTCCCTTCGGCCTCTCCACGGCCCCAAGGACTTTTACTAAATGTATGGTAGTCGTCGCCTCCCACCTTCGCCAGCAGGGCATCACCGTGTTCCCTTACCTGGACGACTGGCTTTTTTGCTCTGGGTCATGTGACCGATTGTCATCTGATATCAGTTATACCTTATCTCTTTTGCAGAGCCTGGGACTTGTTGTCAACCAAGAGAAATCTCACCTCTCACCTGCCCGGACAGTGCAGTTCATAGGTGCAGTGATAGACTCCGTATCCCAGAGGGCCTACCTCCCAGAGGATCGCTTCCTCAATTTATGCCACTCTATCCAGGTTATCCAAACCACCCACAGGTGTTCTGCCTGGACCGTTCAATCTATCCTTGGTCATATGGCTTCCACCACGAACGTTACCGCGTTCGCCCGCCTCCGCCTCCGCCCCCGCCCCCTCCAAGCATGGTTCCTCTCTGTGTTCCAGCCAGGGCTGGACAGCCAGACCATGAGCCTCCACCCACCCCCCGCCCACGTCCTGCAGTCCCTGTCATGGTGGACAGACAGGTCCAATGTGTGCTCGGGCCTTCCCTTCTCCCCTCCTCAGCCGTCTCTGTCTCTGACGACAGACGCGTCCTCCACGGGGTGGGGCGCCCACCTCCAAGACCTGACCATCAGCGGTCACTGGTCCCCTTCCGAGAGGAAACTCCACATCAATGCCCTGGAACTCACAGCGGTAGAAAAGGCCCTTCGGTCGTTTGTGACCATAGTCTCCAACCAGGTAAAGTATTACATCAACAAACAAGGGGGCACACGCTCCCCCACTCTCCTCTCCATATCCCTCCGGATATGGGAATGGTGCATTCGTCACAACACCTTCCTCCATGCTATTCACCTTCCAGGCCTTCAAAACACTCTAGCCGACTCACTGAGCAGGACTTCGTCCACCACTCACGAGTGGCAGCTCAGCCCCCGCCACTTCCTCTCCCTGATCAGGCGCTGGGGCACTCCCCAAATAGATCTATTTGCCTCACACCTCAACACCCATTGCTTCAGGTATTGCGCGAGACTAAACCCTCTCGCATCCCCAGATTGTCTAGGAGACGCATTCCTCTACCATTGGTCCCCAGGTCTCCTCTACGCATTCCCCCCGCTTCCACTCCTACCCAGAGTGGTCGCAAAGCTGCTATCCGACAACTCGGATTGCATCCTGATAGCCCCTTGGTGGCCCCGTCAGCCGTGATTCACACCCCTTCTCCAGGCCTCTCAGGGAGACTTCCTTCGTCTTCCGTTGGATCTCGACCTCCTCTCCCTTCAGCAGGGTCTCATCCTGCACCCGGACCTTCCATCTCTCCACCTACAGCGTGGAGGATCAGGCCCTGTCCCACCTCTCCGACCCTGTCCGCCTAATAATCCAGGCAGCCCAAAAGGTCTCCACCAGGAAGGCATACACTTACAAATGGGACAAGTTTCGTGCCTTTGTTCAGCCACTGGGCCATTTGTCACAGTCGGCCCCCACGTCAGTTGTCTTAGATTTCCTTATTCACCTTTCCACTAAAGGATTCTCCCTTTCCTCCATCAAATGCTATTTAGCATCTCTTTCCTGGTACAGGAAGAAATTCGGCCTCCCATCCCTCTTTCAAGATCCCCTAGTGGGCATGTTTCTACAGGGATACAAGAAGTCTTTCCCCCCTGCTTCTCCTCCCCCTCCATCTTGGAGTTTGGAGCTCGTCCTTTCCCAACTTTCTAAACCTCCCTTCGAACCTATGGCAACATGCCATATTTCCCATCTGTCCTGGAAAACGGCCTTCCTTGTGGCCATTACCTCGGCCAGGAGGGCTAGTGAAATTACAGCACTCCGTTCCGACCCTCCGTTCATTCGTTTTCATGAAGACAAAGTGGTCCTCCGGACGGATGTCACTTTTCTTCCTAAAGTTGTTTCCCATTTCCATATGACCCAGGACATTGTCCTCCCAGCCTTTTTTCCCAACCCCTCATCTCCCCTGGAGATTGCCCTCCACTCCCTTGATGTTAAAAGGGCTTTGTCTTTTTATTTACATAGGACAGCCTCCTATAGGAAGTCCCCTAAGTTGTTTATTAAGTATAGGAATTGCCTGCTGGTGTTAAAGCCCATTCCACAAGGGCAGTTTCAACATCCCAAGCGTTTTTGCGGGGTGTACCTGCTGATCAGATTTGCAAGGCTGCTACCTGGGTGAACCCCTCGACGTTTGCAGCCCATTACAAGCTCGCCCTTCTCGCGAAGAAGGATGCATCCTTTGGCAGAGCCGTCCTGTTTTCCTGTGTGGCATGACCCACCTCCAAGGTACATAAGCTTGTTAAGTCACCCATTTGTGTGCATTTCACAGACCACACGAAGAAGAAGGTTAGGTTGCTTACCTGTAACCGTGTTTCTTCGAGTGTAGGTCTGTGAAATTCACACAGAACCCACCCGTCCTGCCCTCTGATGTCATGCCTAGGATTCTGCTGCTGTCTGGCGGCAAGGAACTGCCTAGGTAGCTAGATCAGGGGGTGAGGGGGGGCGGGGAGTGGGAGGGGCATATGTAAATCTTTAATTTTAGCTA
Organism: Anolis apletophallus; assembly: GCA_030556195.1. Lineage (NCBI taxonomy): Eukaryota > Metazoa > Chordata > Lepidosauria > Squamata > Anolidae > Anolis > Anolis apletophallus. Next base: position 117,275,093 of record JARBWK010000012.1, on the reverse strand, counting down.
GTATGTCCGAGATTCTACACATGCGCGGGAGTAAACCCATTTGTGTGAATTTCACAGACCTTGATTGCGGGTGAACTATAACTCCCAGCAACTACAACTCCCAAATGACAAAATCAATTTTTTGACTGATGGTCCCTCCTTGGGTTAGTATTAGTATGTTTTGTGGCCAAATTTGGCAGCAATTTGTCCAGTGGTTTTTGAGTTATGTTAATCCCACAAATGAATATTATATATATATAGATACACACACACACACACACAATATATATATATATATATATATATAGAGAGAGAGAGAGAGAGAGAGAGAGAGAGAGGGAGCACAACAGAGCAGGCAGAAAAGCAAACATCACAAGGCTGGCTGGCTGGCTGGGCTATGCAATCTTGAGCAAAGGCCTAGAAGATCGGGCCATGCGCGCATGCAGTCGACATGCTGGTGGTCATTCTTCCCAGAGACAAACCGGAACGAGTAAGACGAAGGCCGAGGAAGCCCCTCTTCCTCGTCTAACCTTTTGACTTCAAAGAACTTCCTGCGTGACCTCCAGCGCGCCCGCTTTCTGGAAGATGCGCCAAGACCCACACCATGTTCATTGGGGGCATCATACCACTGACAGGGAAGGAAGTGAGGGAGCGCGGAAACATGGAGACAAGGGAACCATTTCCGTGGGCATGCAAGGTGGTACGTTTCCCAGCAGAACAAAGGTCATGAAGGGCCCCATTCTGCAGCATCAATGCACCTCAAGGCTTTATTTTCCATCCCTGGAAGTTTTGGTGCCCTAAATTACAGAGAGAGAGCACGCTCTTTTCGCCACTGCGCATGACATCACGTTCGGCAGCAAATACCTTTTTTTGTTTTCAGGGTTTTGGAAACTGAGGTGCGCATTAGATTCAATGGTGCCTTACAACTCCACAAAACGAGAGGGGGAGTTGCTAAAAGCCAGAACCGTCCTGTTAGATACTTATGAAGAATTACAACACTCTGCCCAAGATATTCCACCAACTGAGTTCCTTATGGATCTTACAGACTGTGTTTTTGAGTATAATTATTTTAAGTTTGGCTCCCAATTCTATTTGCAGACAGGGGGCGTGGCCATGGGCAGCCCCCTAGGTCCCACGGTCGCAAATTTATATATGAATCATCTGGAGTGCAAATATATTAATTTAATTCGGATTATACTTCAATCACTGACAATATTAAGTTCTATGGCCGCTATATCGATGATGTCATTCTCATCATATCTAACAAGGCCACTCCTCACCAGATCATCTCATGGATGAACTCATGGGAAGACTGGATCAAATTCACATATGACTCTAATAACCTTAGTATCAATTATTTGGACATCACCATTTATGCCCAAAATAATCGGGTTAAAGTCAAATGTTTTCATAAACCCACTGAAAGGAACACCCTACTACATCATGAGAGTTTCCACAGTCATTCCCTCAAAACCAATTTACCATATGGGCAACTGTTGCGTTTAAAACGTAATTCTACTGAGCCTGAGGATTACCAAACAGAAGTTAAATTACTTCGCAATAAACTTACTAGCAGGGGATATCCCAACAAGGTCATCACTACAGCTGAGAGACGAGCAGCTCTGGTTACTCGCGAGTCGCTAAAAAGAACAGGGCTATCCCCAATAGGGTAGTTTGGCCCCTCACCCTGACTAGCCATTCTACAGAAATTCATAAAATAATCACCAAGTATTGGCCCCTGGTCCAGGACACACCTGGCTTGTCCAACGTACCCATGATTGCACATAAGCGCAGTAAAAATATTAAGGACATCATTGTACATTCTTCGATGCGCACCCCGCACAAGAGGAGTACTCTCACCCCTAAAAACGCATAAATGCGGTACTTGTGCCCAATGTAGATTTGTGTACCCAGAAAAGGAAATTTTTAACCCAGGCACTGGCAGGAGGTTTGTCTTCCAGGAGTTTTTTACATGCAAAATGGATTCCTGCGTGTATGGGATTTGTTGTCCTTGTGGGAAGATATATCTGGGTGAGACTAAAAGAAATTTAAATGTCAGGATTTCTGAACATCGGTCCAAAATCAGAAATTTGTCTGAGGACTCTCCTCTGTATGTACATTTTAAAACCTTGCAGCATGGACCTGATGACCTACTGTTCTTTGGTGTTAAACGAGTCCAGCCCCCCCATGGCAATTTGGACATGTATCTTCGCAGGACTGAAACTCGTTATATCCAAACCCTTTGTACAGAAATTCCTATAGGACTCAATGATAAAATTACCCTAACGGAACTCCTGCGTTCGAGCTTAGGTAAATCGCATTGTATCACTTTCACCTGGTCCTTGGTTGAGCTTATAAGCGGACCAAGCAGCACTATGTACTTGCTTCGGCCATTGGTCATGACGTAGAAGTATGCACTTGCCTCTATGATCTAGGTATGTTACCATATATTGCTGTTATAATTGTATTATTATTCAACATATGATATGTATGTATGAGTTGCTTTTGAGTGTATTATATGTTTTCCAAGCCGTTTATTCATGATAGCTTATTGTCTACAGACTTTGCTCATGCCTCAGGATGGAATTGAGTTGCTTTGCCCTACAACATTGGCCTTGAGAAAGACCCAGTTTTAGGGGGTCGAAACGGGAGTTGGGACCATTGTACAGCGTATACCCGTCGGCCCAGTGATATGTTCGGGCGACCCAGCAATTAACTCTACGTCTTCTATTGTGTGAATGAAAATAACCTGGGTTCCTGCCTGCGAACAACTCTTCGTCACAGCATTCATCCGAATTTCCAACACGGCTTGTTAGCCCACCCGCTCTTTGTTGGGACACAGCCCCGCTGGGCTTGTGCATCTCCTCCCCTTGTTTACCTACCTTGAAACCCTGTCTTCTTCAATGAACCCTTGAATGTTTCCCTTCAAACCCGAAGTTACCTGGACATTGATTGACGCCATTGGCGTACGGGGTAGGAGCCCACAGCGGGCATGCACTATATGCATTTGTAATTTGTGTTAAGATGTTTATATATGTGTAATAACACTTTTGAAATTTCTAAATCAACGTTTACACTTTGTGTGTTATGTTGCCTTACAACTCCAGCCAATGCGGCAAGTACAAGGGAGTCCCATATCTTCCCAAGGTCCCCGTCGGGCAAGGACAGCCTGCTGGTTGGCCTCTCGTCCTCCTAGTGTCCCCTCTTGCCCTCAGGAGCCGAGGGTGTTGGGCGGCCGTGGAGCAGCAGGCCAATGCCATCCTGAGCTGCCCTCACCAAGAGGAGCCTGGCGCCCGGATCAGGGAGAGTCTTAGAACGTGTTCTTCCTCCTCGGGAATGACCTTTGGCCACCTTGGCCGCACACGTCTCGGCATCTCTTCTGCCGCTGCGCATCCAGCTGTGCTCCCAGATGCGACACTTTCCGGCGACACTTCCTTTTCCCTTCGGCTCTGCCTGCCTTCCATTCACACCCCTGCTCTTCTCACCCCTCCCTGCCTCCAAAGGCCTGGCCGGCGCCGCGGGAGCAGCAGTCCAGGTGCCTGCGTGCCAAGGCGATTAGGCCCCGGCGCCCGTGGAGCGACACCCACACCTCCCTCCCTCTCACGGGGGTCTTTCACACCAAAAAGGAAATAAATGTGAGAGAGCAAAGCCGCAGCAGCCTTCCTTTGAGAGGGGACGCAGAGGAGAGGAAGCGCACTGAGAGCGAAGGTGCTGCCCGGCCAACCCCAGGTCGACCCCAGGACCGGCATTGGCACGCTCATTGATGCAGCCATTGGGCAGTGCCTGGGCCAGGCATGGGCAAACCTCAGCCCTTCCTACAGGCGTTTTGGACTTAGAATCCTAGAATCCTAGAATGACTTGGAAGAGACCTGGCGGACCTTCATCCAGTCCAACCCCTTTCTGCCAAGGAGCCGGAAAATCACCTTCAAAGCCCTCCCGGCAGATGGCCACCCAGCCTCTGTTTAAAAGCCTCCAAAGAAGGAAGGAGCCTCCACCACATTCCAGGGCAGAGAGTTCCACTGCTGAACAGCTCTCCTTGCAGTCAGGAAGTTCTTCCTCGTGTTCAGGTGGAATCTCCTTCCGTTCTTGTAGTGTGAAGCCATGGTCGGACACACGCTTGCTCCCTCCTCCCTCTGACTTCCTCTCATGTACTTATACATGGCTACCAGGGACTGTTAGGAATTGTGGGAGTTGAAGTCCAAACGCCTGGTGGGAGGGAGGGCTCAAGTTTGCCCATGCTTGTGTTGTCGAACAACGACTATGGACTGGCCCCGCCAACCGCTAGCGGAGCCCAGTCAGAGAGTTCGTGAATACCCTGGTGAGCCCGGAGCGGCCTGGATCTCCCAAACCTTCCCGTCCCCGGAGGTCAGATTATGCTCACCACGATACAAGGTAGAAGCCATGAAATTTATTCTGCTCAGCTGAGTAGGATGCGACCGCAAATTCCCTGATCCCGCAAAGACGCATACATTTTCATTCAAGACATGAGTTTTTAAAGGTTACAGAGCTGTCAAACATTTGAATTTCCCGCTCCGCCCCCTCCCGGCCGGCTTGTTGATGATTGGCTGGAGCGCTGGAGTCAGCTGATGGGCAGGAAGCAAGCTGGCTCCGAGGAGCCTATCAGCGTCCTCCTCCCTTCGCCCGTCCTGGCCAATCAGAGGTGATACACCATATATGGGGTTCCGGGAGGAAAGAAGTTGAGCAAGCTGTCATCAGGAAGGATTATGAAGGGCAAACAAAGGAAGTCTTTTCCAGGTGTTGACCTGGGGCGAGAAGTCCAATGTTAGCTTTTGTTATAAGGAAGTACATCTATCAAGTCCATATATCCCTTCCTCATGTCTGAGTTGGGAAGAAAGGAGAATCTGATTAGGATGATCCAATCAGGTGGCAGGAATGACAAAAGTCTTATGGTGGGCTTTGCCTGGTTTCCTAAGCCAAACAGGGAGCCCGCTGTGATTCATGATTATCCTTTGTCCGACACCCCAGGGTGGGCCTAGCTAGTCGAAACTCAGAGAACTAGGCAACCCCGGGGTCAGCCAGGTGTGGGGACAGGAGAGACCCGAATCTCCATAACAAGGGCCTGGCCGATATTCTATTTCTCCATGCAAACACGAAATGATGAAACCAAGATTTGTGACGGCCCAAGGCGTAAATGGGACATATCCTCTCAGCAAACATGGCAAAACATAATTACAAAGGCAACTTTTCCGGCTACTCTAGGGAGTGGGGTGGGGGAGGTTTACACAGGGTCAAAGGAGAGACTTGTAGGGTTACATTCCTATAGCTAAGATGACAGTAATAAGCAGGGGTGCATTTGTACAAAAATGAATCTTTTCGGATGCGGGCCTAGAACCCAGTGCCCTTAGGTTTGCAGCTACCAGTCCAGATCACAGATGGGGGCCTCCAACCCCCTTGGCCAAATTCATATTTCCTGCTCCCTCCTAACTTGTCCGAGCCTTAAAGCGCCCCGTTTGTCCCTTTGAGGACATGGAAAATGGAGGGGGTCCCCTGCCAAGAGGGTGGCACAGGGTCATCAAAATGCCAGGCCTGGACACCCTCCAGCCTGGTGGACAAAACAAAAGGGTTCTTCTCCTCCTCCCTTACGGGCCTCGAACCGGGGGGCCTCCCGGTTCCCGCGGCCTCAGCCCAGCCTGCTGAGCTACCGTGGCTTCCCCCGGGGGGGGGGGTGTTCTCCTGGCATATTTGAGACGCCCGTAAGTCGGGAAAAAGAAGAAAAAAATATTAAAAAATGTAAAAACAGGAGGGGGCTTTCCCCGGGACGGGGGAAAGGGGTTGCTGGGGCCCTGGGCCTCAGGGGGGCGCCGTGCCCGGGAACAGGCGTGCGTGGGGGAAGTTTGGGATTGTTCACTCCAGGAACGGTCTGCTGCGGGAAACTGGTAAAGGTGTCTAGTTTTGCGATGGGACTATCCGGGTTCGATTACAAATGTTCTAGGTCTCCAGCCATGGTTCCAGGTTCCGACTCAGTCAGAGCATGCGGGGGCCATGCCCTATTTCATCCTCATCATCCTCATCAGTTTCTCACTTGCTAATCGCCCTCCATTGAAATGCCCCCCCCCCTGGGTCTGTGGCATTGCGTTCCCTTGGCCACTTTGCCTGACCCTTGAATTTGGGGGCCCAGCTCTAAATGCTCAATGGAAGGCAGGGCTGGGGATTTGGGGCTGAAGGAAAGTGCCAAGGGGGAGGCAGGCTTCTTTTTTTTCATTAAAGTAATTTTTATTCAATTTTTTTCCATATATTATACATAAAAACAAACAATGTCTAGCTAATGACTTGGGGGTGGGAAGGAAGGACGGATAGATGGGAGGGGGAAAAGGTAATGGGAATTAGGGAGGGAGAATCTTAGGTATGGTTTCCAGGGTCGGGAATGTTCGACTTCCAAATCTTCCTTCTTCGATTTTAGTCCTTGTTATTTCTTATATTCCTTTCTTGCTTTTCGCTACTCCTTTTTGCCTGTCCTCTTTGTCACTATTTCTTTTGGTGTTGCGTCTGTTACCCCGATGTTGTGTCCCCTTTTCTTTTTACTTGCTATCTTTAAATGCTTCGTACAATTTCCAGTCTGTTTTTTTTATGGGTCTACCATACGATGTCTTCAGAGCGTATGTTAATTTATCCATATCTTTTATTTCATCAATCTTACATAACCATTCCTCAATTGTGGGCATTTCCTTTTGTTTCCATTTTTTTGCATAGATCATTCTTGCCGCTGTACTCAGATAGTTAAATAAAATATCCTGATTTAAATCTAGGTGTAACTCTTCATCAATAATTCCTAACAGGAAGTGCTCTGGTTTCCTGCTGATCTTTCTTTGCAATATTTTTTCACAGACTTTTCTAATTTCCTTCCAATATGCCATTGCCCTTGGACATGTCCACCACGTGTGGTAGAATGTGCCCACCTCCTTGTCACACTTCCAACAATGACTATTCGCCGCCTTATACATTAGCCCTAATTTTTGAGGTGTAATGTACCACCTATAAAACATTTTATACCAATTTTCCTTTAAATCTACAGCATATGTATATTTGATTTTTCTCTGCCACATTTCTTCCCATTCCTTTAATGTTATTGTCCTTCCAATGTTTTGTGCCCATTTAATCATACACTCTTTTACTGTCTCTTTTTCTGTTGCCCATTCCAATAATATATTGTAGATGTTCGTAATATTCTTTTTTTCCTTTTTTACAATTCTCTCATAAAATTCATCTTTTTCAACGAAACCTATAACCTTATCTTTCTTAAAATGTTCTTTGACCTGCATCAACTGTAGCCAGGAGAATGACTTGAATTTATTTGTAATTTCCTCCTTGGATTTAAGATACAGTTCCCCTTTTTCTTTAGTTAATATATCCCTATAAGTGGGCCATTGAGACCAGCCTAACAGTCTTCTTTGGTCTGCCTCTAATGGTGATATCCAGAGTGGAGTTTTCATATATAGCCTTTCTTTGTATTTCTGCCAAGTCTTTAAAAGGGAAGCCCTTATAAAATGGTTGTTAAAATTTTTTTCTTTCTTCTCTTGGCCATACCACAAATATGCGTGCCACCCTATTCTTAAATCAAATCCTTCTAAGGCCAATACGTTTTCTCTTTTAAGTGAAATCCAATCTTTAATCCAAGTGAGGCTTGAGGCAGGCTTCTTATTTGGGGGGCCGTGCCCTCCCCTTCTCCAGCTCCACCCTGGAACCTACGTTGTTGTTGATGATGCCAACTTTATTTCTACCCCGCCTTTCTCCCCTCGGGGACTCAAGGCAGCTCCGGCTCAATGCGGCGGAATCCTGGGAGGTGCGGTTTGGCAAGGTCTGGAGCAGATCTTAAATCGGCCACAGGGGCCTGTGAGGAATGGTGGGAGTTGAAGTGCAAACCACCTGGAGGGAAGGCCCAAGTTGGCCCATGCTTGGTGTCGATGCACCTTTCTGCCTGTGGGTTGGTCCCGCTTAGAGTAGTGTCAAGCCTTTGGCTGCTCACAGATGAGTCAACATAAGTCCAGGTAAATCCACCTGATGCGACGTGTCTATTCTGGATGGGAACCAGGATACAATGAAGGCCGCTGAATCAATACGTGGCGAATGCCCGGTGCTGAATGGTCCTCTTTGTCCCTCTCCTTTCTCGAGCATCCCTCGGCTCAAGGCACAAGGCCAGGGCCAGGCCTCTCCCGTGGCTTAGAAAAGCATTGAGCCCACCATGGTGCCCGGGTGGTGCCGCTTCCTCCCATCCGCACTCACGTGCTGCACTGCAGACGGGTGCTCCCATCGCTCCAACTGGGACAGGGTGGCCTGCGCATTGGATGAGAGTGGCCACTCTGCCCCACTTGCGCCATGCACCGGGCGCTGCTTCCACCGCCAGCAAGGGGCCCTGCTCTTCCCTCCGCCTAATGGCCCCGGGGCCCAGGGAGTCCCTCCTCCTCCACCGCGGGGTGTGTGTGATGAGCGGAGGAAGGCGGCCAGCCCAAGCGCATGAGCCACCGGGCTCCTCCTCAGGGTCCAGGAGGCAAACAGGGAGGGTTGGACGTTCGGGCAGCGGAAAGGGCCAAAGGAGCAGAGCCAGAGGTGCCAGGGGCACATGGGCAGGGGCACAATCCGAGCTTGGCAAGGCTCACGTTGTTGGGCTACAGCAGGCCTGAGCCAACTTGGGCCCTCCTTCCCTCCAGGTGTTTTGGACTTCAACCCCCATAATCCCTAATAGCCAGCCCAAAACACCTGGAAGGAGGGGGGCCCAAGTTGGCCCCTGCCTGGACGACAGCGACCATGACCATGATAGGTATCGGTGTCCTGCTTCTTCTCTCCCAAAGGAGGCTCAAAGGAGGGACCAGCTTTGCGGATGGGCCAACGTGGTCCGAGGCCGAGAAGCCACGAGGGCCGAGGGGTCTGGGGGTATTTCTCTGGGAGAAGGCTGAGAGCTTGTGTCCTGCTGCTCCAGGGGTTAGGATCCCATGGGGCAATGGATCCCCCTTGCACGAGGAAGAGCGGGGATTGCTGTATGGCAGCGGATGTAGGCTGCTTGGGAATCTCCTTCTCTGAAGGTCTTTAAACAGAGGCGAGATGGCCATCCATCAGTAGGGCTTCGGTGGTGTTTTTCCTTCCGGGCAGAAGGGAGTTGGGCCGGATGGCCTTAGGGATCCCTTCTATGAATCCCGAATTCTGTGGAGTGACTGGTCCCCGGTGCCATGACATTGGAGTCTACATGGGTCCTCCATCCAGCGCCAGCCATTGAATGGTGATGAGGCCGCCATTCCTTTGGGTTCTCTGATACGGGGACAAGCCTGGGAAGGGACTGGGAGCGGCCTCCGGAAGGTTCAGGCGATGGATGCCGCCCGACCCCCTCCTGAGGCTCAATGCGTCACTCGGCGGCCCTTGGAGCTGGATCCTGGGTTGGGTTCTGGGCAATCCCAGGAGGAGGTTGGAGGACTGGGAACGGTCCCGAGAAGAGCGACTGGGTGGCAGCCAAGGGCCCGGAAACCAAGCCGGGTGAGGAAGGGCCGGGGGAGCCGAGCGACAAGAGGAGACAGAGGCGATATGACAGCTCTCTTGACGGATCTGAGGGGATGTCATACGGAAAGTGAAGAGAGCGTGTTTTCTGCTGCTCCAGAGACTGGCACACGATGGAGTCGAAGCGCAGGGAAGTGCCTGAACGCCAGGAAGAGTTCCTTGACACTAAGAGCCTGCTTGAGAGTGAAATGGACCGCCTTGGACTCTCCGGCGCCGGAGGTTTCCAAGCAGAGGTCTCAGGGCACCATTTGGGGTCGGGAGGAAAGCGCCCGGCGGCCCCTGTGGCCCCTTCCCGCCCCAAGGGCGCCTCTGCACTCGAGGACCCGTGCCGTTGGACACGGCCGGATCTGCCCCGGCGCAGGAGCTTCGCCTGTGAAGGCCCCGCAGCACCCTTCGGAAGGGAAGGCGAAAGAAAAGCCTTCGGGAGCTACCCACCTTGCGCATGGTTCCACCATCGCATTTCCTCTCCATTGGCGCCCCCTTACAGTGGGGGAGAGGCTTGCGTACCCTAATGAAGTTTTGAGCTATGCTGGCGATGGCATAATAGCCACCGGTAGGGCTTCCCATGCCAGACAGGTCACAACCGATGTGTCTGACAAAGAGCATCAAAGGGCAGGATGGGCTCTTTAGCCTTTTGGCAACCATCCTAGGAGAAGGAAAACTCTAATCTATTCTCCTCTATGGGTCTGAAACATACGCCAAGCATTCAGCCACAGCCGTTCAAGGGAGTCAAACCACATCCATCCCACATTTAGAAAAATAGTCCCATAATTTTTTGGAGAGGCGGGACTTTTTAGATCCTAACCTCTTGGAAAATGGCATTGAGAACCATTTGGGAAAACCAGGAGCCTCCCTGAGAAGAGTTAGAAATGCGCTTGGGCCAACCTTCCTCCTTCGTGGTAAATCTCCATTGGGACTCCTGCCAAGGCCATTGCGTTTCTCCGCTGTTAAAGACGTGCCAATGCACAAAAACCTATGTGCGTAGCAGAGTTTCAGGGGTGTTCTCTTCCGTTTCCCCAAAACATCTATTCTCCCTTAAAACCTCCTGGTCTAAATCATGCTCTCAATGATTAAGTAGACGTCTGTAAAATAGCATGCTCGGTGTATTCAGCACACAGGCCCATGGCTTCTCAGCCCAGCTACAGGTAAGAGCTGAAGTAGTTCCTCCGTGTGGGTAACTCAGGGCATCCTCCTTCTAATCAGGAGTCCAAGGTGTCTTCCTGGGCTAACTGGGTCGAATAGGGTCTCTGTCCTCTAAAGCGGTCTGTTCCTACTGGCTCTAAACTACACCGTTTCCAAAATGGAGTCTGAGTCCTGAAAGTCCCAGTTCTGGTCACATGGTCTACAGCCCCTCCCACAACATAGAGTTAAGGGGAAACTGCATATCAAAATATGCATACAATGCAGTAAGCCATCTGAATAATATGCATAACAACTAGTCTAGGAGGCTTGTAGAAGATTGCTATCTATCGCCAACAAGATGCGCCCAGAGGTGGATCCCAGCCACACTGGGCGAGATCCTCTTGCCAGTCCTGGTGGACGCACACCTCCCAAAGCCACAGCGCTGGCTGACCGATGTGTTGCGTCGCCATTCCACCATCTGTTGTGGTTGCATCTGCACCAGGAAGGAAGGAAGGAAGGAAGGAAGGAAGGAAGGAAGGAAGGAAGGAAGGAAGGAAGGAAGGAAGGAAGGAAGGAAGGAAGGATCCCATGTTTCTATAGTGATACCACGCTGCATTTATTTATTTATTTATTTATCTATTATCACCTCCGTAGAGGGACTCAGACCGGCTTACAGCAAAACTCAATGCTAATACAAATTAAGAACATCTTACAATAAAACAGATTAAAATACATAACAATAAGAACATAAAAGCCAAATCACCAACTAAAAACGAGTTCAACTCTGTCTGTAAACGTGGTCACTCATTTTGGACTATAGTCAGTCTCGGCCTATTCTGGGAATGCTTCCTTCCAAAGCCAGGTCTTCTCCAGCCTCCTGAAGGACAAGAGGGAGGGGGCAGGTCTAGCATCGCTTGGGAGAGAGGGGCCACCACAGAGAAGGCCCTGTCTCTCGTCCCCACCAGCTGCGCTTGCAAAGAAGACGGGACCGAGAGCAGGGCCTCTCTGGAGGATCTTAATGTCCTGGATGGTTCATAGGGGAGAATCCATTCGGACAGGTAAACTGGGCCGAACCGTATAGGGTTTTGTAGGTTAAAACCAGCACTTTGAATTGTGCTCGGAAGCTAATTGGCAGCCAGTGGAGCTGGCGCAACAAGGGGGTTGTGCGCTCCCTGTGCCCCGCTCCTGTTAGTAACCTGGCTGCTGAGCGTTGGACTAATTGCAGCTTCCGAGCAGTCTTCAGGGGCAACCCCACGTAGAGAGCGTTGCAGTAGTCTATACGGGATGTAACCAGAGCGTGGACTACCGTGCATCCATTCTCCTGTGCGGACTGGATTACATTACAGAATTGGCCACGATCTGGATCCTTACCTGAAAATCCATTTCCCAGCCAGCTCTCGAAACGTATGAAAAGATGGCGGTTCCCGGCGCTTGCGGCCTGGAAAGAAGGCTCTGCCTGACACTTGAACCCAACCTCACGTGACGAGCAGCGTGGGCTCCATTTCCAAAGTGTAGGACTCGGTGGGATGTAGTAGCCAATGTGATGGAGGAGTGGTAAGGCAGGATTTGGGAAATGGGGAGAGGGGAAGGGGCCCCTCCCTGATGCGGCTCCAGAGGGTGGGTTGGTGCATTCCTTGGGCCAGGACCCCTTTCCCCGGCTCTGACCGGGGTCCATGGCTGCGGCCCTTGCAAGGCCCATGCAGGGGGCTGTTTGCGTGCCCCTTGGGAGACCCCTGCTCCCCAGCCCCGTCCCACCCTGCTTGGACACAGCTGGAGAGGCCCCCCAAGGCCGGGTGGGCTGCTTCCGTCCCCCATCCCTCTTCCTGCGGCCGGCTCCTGTCACGGCGGCTTCTCCTCCTCCGCCGCCCACCCGCCTGGTCCCCAGCCGCAGCCGCAGCGGTGCATTCACGGTTCATAAAGCGCGGCGAGGCTCATGCGAAGCGACAGCGAAACCTTTAGTGGAACAAACGGGAATATAGTATCAGGGAAGGCTGACCGAGCCATGAACTGCCTCCAAACACGGAGCAGATTATCATCAACGAAAATAGCAGGCCGTTCAGATCACTTATGTGTGAGCTTCCAAATGCAGCTCCCGTGTCAGGGCGCATTAAGGCGCCCACGCAGAAGGCCGGGACGGAGGGAGGGAGGGGTGGCGCCCAGCCAAGGCGGCGATGGCGGCGGCAGCGCACGTTTCCCAGGGAGGCGCAGGCCAAGGGTCATCCCCGGGAGCAGCCAAACTTGGCTGGACTTTGCTGCGGACGCGCTCTCTGGGGCCTGAAGAGGAGCCATGGCTGCTCCCAGTCGGGGCCTTGGAAGGAATTATTAGTATTCTTGCTAGCTGTACCCTTGGCTATTTTGGACTTCAACTCCCATCATTCCTGACAGCCTCCGGCGCCCTTCCTTTCCCCCCTTGCCAGCCTCCGCTTCACTTGGCCATGCCAAACTTGCCCCATTGATGCACCAAATCAGGATGTGCCAAAGCTCTTTTTTCGACAGAGTTACTAGCTTGGTGGATGCGGGGAATGCTGTAGATGTAGCATAGCTTGATTTCAGCGAGGCCTTCGACAAGGTCCCCACGACCTCCTTGCAAGCAAGCTAGTCCAGTGTGGGCCAGGCAAGGCGACGGTCAGGTGGATCCGGAATTGGTTATGCGACCGAACCCAAGGGGTGCTTGCTTCTCCCCACTGGCTCCTCTTCTGCATCCTGGAAAGAAGGGACTATTTGGGTTCCATCAGGAGGGTTCGGTCCTGGACCCAGTTCTGCTCAACATCTTCGTTCATGACTCGGATGAAGGCTTAGAGGGTCTACTGGCCAAGGGAAGGGCCGAGGCCGTTGGGGATTGTGGAAGGCCAAAACCCCTTGAGAGAGGCCAAGGTGTGCCCCGGAGGCAGACATGATGCCATCGATGGCCCATTCGGTTGCCCCTTCCTTCCTGGCAGGATGGGGTTTGAATGCGAAAGGAGGGTCCCTTTCACATTCAAAGTGTTGGTGTTAACCTTTAAGGCCTTATATAGATTACTGCAACGCTCTCTATGTGGGGCTGCCTTTGAAGACTGCTCGGAAGCTGCAATTAGTCCAACGGACAGCAGCCAGGTTGATAACAGGAGCGGCACTCAGGGAGTGCACAACTCCTCTGTTGCGCCAGCTCCACTGGCTGCCAGATTGTTACTGGGCACAATTCAAAGTGCTGGTTTTGGCCTTTAAAGCTCTAAACGGTTCTGGTCCAACTTATCTCTTGGACCGCATATCTCCCTATGAGCCATCAAGATGCTTAAGATCATCCGGAGAGGCCCTGCTCTCGGTCCTGCCTGCTTCGCGGGCGCGCCTGGCGGGGACGAGAGACAGGGCCTTCTCAGTGGTGGCTCCTTAGCTTTGAAACTCCCTAGTGACATCAGATCGGCCCCCTCCCTCCTGACATTTCGTAAGAAAGTCAAGACTTGGCTTTTCAAGCAAGCATTCGCAGACGAACTTTAATTAATCAAGATCAAAGGATTAATATGATGACGAAACGGAAACCGATTTTAAGATTGTGGAGCTGAGATTTGTACTCTGTAGCTTTAATTGTTAATTTATATGGTTTTATAGGATTGTTTTTATCTTATTATGATGTGCTATATGTGGGCACTTGCTGCCGCTTGTTTACCGCCTTGAGTCGCCTTCGGGCTGAGAGAGGCCGTAGAGAAGCATGGCAAATAAATAAATATAAATTATATGGTCTAGGGCCTGTGTACTTGAGGGACCGTCTCTCCTTGTATGTTCCCCAGAGATCACTACAGTCTAAAGCAGTGTTTCCCAACCTTTTTTGAGCCGTGGCACACTTTTTACATTTAAAAAATCCTGGGGCACACCACCAACAAAATGACACAAAATGTTTTATGGCGTTTTAAACCTCTTTTTCACAACAGGCTGCATATGCAGGGGACAAAGAGTATTCAAAATAATAGTAATATAGTGAACTAGCAATATGCACAATTACAAAAGTTTTATAAAGTTAATGTATCAATATAGTGAATTTGAAACACACGGAATACAGTTTGGCACCCACATGATGTTGGCAGTCCATGGGAGAAAAAGGAAAAATCTTCCCTTACCGCGTTGGATTAGGCTCTGTACTGGTTAATCTGCAATATATAGAAGTTCAATATATAGGAGTTATCCACAAACAGAAGGCAGCATGCGAAGGAGGAGAGGAGCGCAAGTGGGCGGTTCCAAAAGTTATCCACAACAAGTGGGCGGCTCCAAAAAGATGCGGCGACATTTTGGAGCCGCCCATTGGGCTCCTCTCCTCCTTTGCATGCTGCGTAACGCTTTTCCCTCGCAGCAGGGGGTGTCTGCGGACAGAGCCTAATACCAACGTGGTAAGGGAAGACATTTTCTCCCATGGAGGAGGACAAAATAATAGCGGCGGCAAAAGGAGGGGGGGAGGAAGGGGGGCAAAAAGCATTTCTGGAGGCACAGCTGGAGCTCTGCAAAGGCACAGGAGTGTGCCTAGGCACACTGGTTGAAAAAGACTGGTCTAAAGAACATACCTTATTGGAAGTCCTTTCTGTCCGTACTTATCCCCTGTCCTCTACCAGACAGAGAGCCTTTTCGGGGGCAGCCTCGACTCTTTGGGATGCCCTGCCAGGTGAGGTCCGGGCCCTTAGAGAGTTGCCTGCCTTCCGAAGGGCCTGCAAAACAACTTTATTTCGGCAGGCTTTCAATCTAAACCGACCCAATGCAACTAGGTGTACTAGGGGTGACTGTTTTGTGGTTGGTTTTAGCATCGTTTTTATTGTTTTTAGTGTATTTTATTGGTAATGTTGCCTTATGTAAACCGCCCCGAGCCTGTTGGGATGGAGCGGTGTATAAAATCGAAGTAATAATAAATAAATAAATAAACAAATCTTTAATTCTGTGTCCGTTGCCCTGCCGGAAAGCGTGGATCGCTCTGTTGAGGGTGAGAGAAGGGGGCCCCACTGGGGGGGGGGGGGCTGGTTCTTCTCCTGCTCTGGAGATGGGGGCGCCAGGGGTCCAGGCTGGAGGAGAAGGGGTCCTATTTAAAAAGCAAGAAGACATTCCTGAGGGTAAACGCTGTTTGGCAGTGGGTGGTGCGTGGCCATTTCCCTGCTTCTTAGAACCCTAGAAGAGTTGGGAGAGACCTGGTGGTCCATCCAGTCCAAACCCCTTCAGCCAAGAAGCAAGAAAATCACATTCAAAGCACCCCCGACAGATGGCCATACGGAGAGATAGCACAGCGGTAACAACAGCTGTGCTGGCAATCTGAAGATCTGAAGATGGCAGGATCGAATCCCGGGCTGAGTTAGACGCCAGCTGTGAGCCCTGTCTACTGTTAACCCAAGCAGTTCAACAGCCCAACTGTGAATTAACAACAAATTGGGGACCATAAAAAAGTGGGGAAGGACTTTTGCACAGACTTGTCTGAAATAGGCTGACGGAGAAGGGAGAGGCGGAAGTGGTGGAGACAAGAGGCTCCTGTCATGAGGATGGAACAAGAGGGGGGGGAGACATCCACCCACCTCTTCCTCATGTTCAGGTGGAATCTCCTTTCTGTTCTTGGCAGGGGGTTGGACTCGATGGTTCACAAGGTCTCTTCCAACTCAAAGCTTCTAAGATGACACGACTCTCCTTCTCTAGAGGAGACGGATGGACGTCTGTCGGAAGTGCTTGGATTGTTCCTTCCTTCCTTCCTTCCTTCCTTCCTTCCTTCCTTCCTTCCTTCCTTCCTTCCTTCCTTCCTGGCAGAAGGAGGTGGACTGGATGACCTCTGGGGGTCTCTTCCGACCCTGGGAGTCTATGTGTTGCAGTTGTGTGTGTGTGTTGCAATGAATTTTTGAATTAAACAAACCTCCAAATATGGGGAATCAACCGGCCTTTAATTTTGGCGTTCTGCAGAATTGGGGGGGCAGGAAACCGTGTCTTCAAGTTCTGTTTTTTCTCAAAATAGGAAATTTTAATAGGAATGGGCATTTTTAGCTTTGCCTCCTTTGTTGATTGGCTAAGAGTATAAAGGAAAGCATTACATCCCTCTAGGGCAGGCCTGGGCAAACTTGGGCCCTCCCTCCAGGTGTTTTGGACTTCAACTCCCACAATTCCTAGCAGCTGGTGGGCTGTTAGGAATTGTGGAGTTGAAGTCCAAAACACCTGGAGGAAGGGCCCAAGTTTGCCCAGGCCTGCTCTAGAACAAACCCTTTGAGCCTATTATTTATTATTTATTTATTATTTACGGTACCTCTACCCCGCCTCTTCTCTACATTATATATTCTCTACATTATATTTATGTCCCATTCAGAAAAATTCCAGATATTTAGCTAAAATTAGGCGTGAATAATACACTATGGCACGACATTTGAAAATAAAACATTATTATTATTATTATTATTGGCCCTAGACCATACAAGGCCTTAAAGGGCAACACCAAGACCTTGAAAGCAATCCGGTACTCTATTGGTAGCCAGTGCAATTGCTGCAGAACGGGTGTCATGTGCTCTCGTGCTGATGCTCCCACCCGCAGCCGAGCAGCAGCATTCTGCACTAACTTGAGTTTCCGGATTGATGACAAAGGAAGGCCAATCAATGTAGAGGGCGTTACAGTAGTCCAGTCTCGAGATGACCGTTGCCTGGGCCACCGTGGCCAGGTCGCTTCTGGGTAGATAGGGAGCCAACCGCCTAGCCTGGCGTAGATGGAAAAACGCGGCCCTGCATACCGTGGAGATTTGCATCTCCATTTATAGCAGCGGGTCTAAGTGGACCCCCAGGCTTTTTACTGAAGACGACGGGCTTAAGAGCTCGCCGTCCAGGGTAGGCACCCGGCATCCATCCAACCAGCCCAGGGCGACCCAGCCATAGGATCTCCGTCTTCCACAGATTCACCTTCAACCGGCTGGCACGCAGCCATCCAGTCACGGCTTCTAGGCATGGATGGAAACAATCGGGTACGGTGCCCGGCCTGCCACCCGTTCTCAGCACCAGCTGGGTGTCGTCAGCGTACTGGTGACACTCCAGACCAAAGTTGCGGACCAGCCGAGCCACTGGGCGCACGTAGATATTAAACAATAAAGGGGAAAGGATGTTCATAGAGAACAATACAAGAGACTAAAAGATATGAAGTGCTTGATGCCATTCATCCATAATGCTTGCCCACAGTCCTGGTCCAGACGGTGATCCCAAGGCTCTCACTGGCTCATAGAGGGAGGTGCGTTTGGACGGGGAAGCTGGACCACAACCGTTGAGGGTTGCTTTATAGGCCAAGGCCAGCACTTTGAATTGTGCCCAGTAGCCAACCGACAGCCAGTGGGACTGATGTGACAGAGGAGTTGTGTGCTGTCCCAGTTAGGAATCTGGCTGCCGCCCGTTGGGCCAATTGGAGCTTCCAAACAGTCTTCAAGGGCAACCCGACATAGAGCGCGTTGTAGTAATCTATGCAAGATGTAACCAGAGCATGGACCACCGGGGCTAAGCCTGATCTCCCAAGGTACAGGTGCAACATGCGGGCAAGCTTTAGTCGTGCAAAAGCTCCCCTGGCCACCGCCGACACCTGAGGTTCCAGGCTCAGCAGTAAGTCCGGCAGAGCGCCCAGCTGTGGACTTGCGTCTTCAGGGGGAATGCATGGAACTCCACCCAACACAGGCTGTAACCCTAGGCCCCGCTTGGCCTTTCGACCGGCCAGGAGGACCTCCGTCTTGTCCAGATTCAGTTTCAGTTTGTTGGCCCTCACGCAGGCCATCACAGCGGGAAAACAATTGGCTTCCGAGCACAATTCAAAGTGCTGGTTTTAACCTACAAATCCCTATGCGGTTCCGGCCCAGTTTACCGGTCCGCTCGTATTCTCCCCTATGAACCATCAAGAGTGTTAAGATCGTCCGGAGAGGCCCTGCTCTCGGTCCCGCCACCTTCGCAGGCGCGTCTGGTGGGGACGAGAGACAGGGCCTTTTCTGTGGTGGCCCCCCGGCTGTGGAACTCCCTCCCAAAGGAAATTAGACCTGCCCCCTCCCTCCTGGCCTTTAGGAAGGCAGTGAAAGCGTGGCTGTGGAACGAGGCCTTCGCAGCATGAGGGCGGAGATCGCTAATCGCCTAAGTTATTGACTGAATACATGGACTGAGTTGGACATGGTCTTACTTTGGCGAACGGCTTTTTGTGTAATTTATTTTCTATGTATTGGTAATTTTATTGTTATTTATGACGTTTGAGATTTTAATGTTAGCACTGAATTCTTGCTGCCTGTCAGCCTGGACCCCTCCCCGGAGGTCGAGAGGGTCGGGGCACAAAAGTTATAAATAAACAAACAAACAAACAACGCTGTGCCAGGGCCTGGGCAGCAGCGGGGGGGGGGCAGGAGTGACCGAGTGGAAGGCCATCTCTGGACAGGAAATGATGGCATTGATAACCCAGGAACACAGACGGTGTGGCATCGTGATCTATTTCTGTGCCTTGAAGACCTTCTTGCTGGTTTGTACCAGGCAGAGAGTCGTACCGAAGCCCCTGGTTCTTGGAGTTGCCGCCAGGTGACCTTGACCGCCTGAGAAGCAGCTCTCCTCCCCCCTCCGAGCTTAATCAGGGACTTACTTCCTCCTCACCCTCCTCCTTTTCCTCCATGCGTCTCCCAAAGGGGACCCCAAAGGATCATCCAGCCCAGCCCTCATTTTTGCCAAGCAGAAATGCACCATCCCTGCGCTGTCAGGTGTGCACAGCACAAGGGTACGAGGGTGGGTCCAAAAGCCATGCCTCCATCGCTCTAACTTTGAGTCCTTTCACAGCGACTGGACTCTCTACGCATGCCGTGATAGAGGGAGCCTTGCTCTGCCGATCTAGTCTTTTCTGGCTCCCACTGACTGGTAAGAACCATGAATCTGAGGCCGAAAGAAAGAGTCGTCACTGTATTTCTGATTCCAGTGCTTGATGGTTAAACGGTGGTGCAAATCTGCACAAACTGATGGTGTCTACGTTGAACAGTAGTTTTGTGTAGAGGACAGTTCTGGCCAGGGTCTGGGGCCACTTCTGCTGTCCGAGGTCCATTCATTGGGCTTTTATGACACAGGAGGCAAAACTTTTTGACCCGCCCTCATACATGGAGGCACGCAGCATACATGGGTGCCCGTACCCATACGGGCGGGGGAATAAACACTACTCTCCAGGTCTTCCAGTGAAAACGTCTTGAACAAGGAGTTGTTCCTGTCTGGCCTCACTCTACAAATCTCAGGCATGGTCAAACTTGGGCCTTCCCTCCCACTGTCCCTCACGGCCTCTCAGACCCCTTCCTTTCCCCCTCAGCTGCTTGAGTAAGGGGCCCGAGGCTGTGGGGAATGAATGAGTGGTGGGAGTTGCACTCCAAAACACCCGATGGAGGGAGGGAGGGAGGGCTCAAGTTTGCCCGTGCCTGCTCTGGCTCCTCCGGCACGTATCTGTGGCCGAGCTTGGCTGGAAGTGGGTCCTAGAAGGGCTCTAGAAGAGCTGCCAAGGCCGAGAGGAGGAGCCTTCTTTCCAGGAACTCTGACCTCAGCTTCCGGCAAATTTATTTATTTATTTATTTATTCTTCGATTTTGTATACCGCTCCTTCCCGCAGGCTTGGGGCGGTTCTCACACGACCAATTTACAACAAATCGTACAGCAGTACCCATAAAATTGCATTAAAATGCAGGACAGTTACATAAAATACCGTAGATAAGGTAGTACATAAAATGTGGTGAAACGGAGGATTACAATATCCAGGGCTTCAAATAAAAGCGAGCCTGAACAAGGTGGTTTTTCATGCCCTCCGGAATGGGATGAGTTCTGTAATGGCCGAACATCACCCGGCAGTGCTTTCCACAGTGCCGGGGCCGCAACCGAGAAGGCGCGTTGCCTTGTTGTGGAGAGATGACAGGAGCGGATTGATGGCACAGTTAGAAAATTTCGCTCTTCCGAGCGTAGTGATCTCTGGGGAACATATGGGGTCAGGCGGTCCCTCAGGTACACTGGCCCTAGACCATGCATGGCCTTAAAGGTCAAAATCAGCAACTTCAATTCGGTACTCAATTGGTAGCCAGTGCAAATGCTGCAAGATGGGAGTAACGTGCTCTCTTGTCGGTGCTCCCACCAGCAATCAAGCCGCAGCATTTTGCACTAGCTTGAGTTTCCGGATTGTTGACAAGGGAAGGCCGATGTAGAGGGCGTTACAGTAGTCTAGCCTCGAGATGACCGTCGCTTGGATTACCGAAGGGCCCAGAGATCCCGAGGGTGAATATATTAATCACACCCTAGAATTCATGAAATCTGCAGATCTTCAACCTGCTGACAAAACAGGAACCACCTGAGATATGCAGATGACCCCCATTCGTGGCCCAAAGCAAAGGGGGAGCCGAGGAGGAGCCTTCTCGCCAAAGAAGAACGGGCAAAAGCCGGGTTCCAGTTGAACATCAAAGAAAAGGAAAAAGCTCAATCAGCGACCAGACTGATGGATAACAACAGGCAAAGAGGTGGAGAAGGCGTGGATTCTGCATTTCTAGGCCTTCCAGACGCAGATAGCAGCCAGGACATCAGGAGGCGCTTCCTTCTTGGGAAGAGAGCCAGGACCATCTCGAGAAAAGAGTGAAGAGTGGAGACATCACTCTGGCCGCATAGTGAAAGCAATGGTATCCCCATAGTCACCTATGGATGCGGGAGCTGGACCATCGGAAGGCTGAGCAAAGGAAGAGAGGCGCTCTGGAACTGTGGTGTTGGAGGAAAGTTCTGGGGGTGCCTTGGACCGCGAGAAGGTCCAACCAGTCCATCTTCCAAGAAAGGAAGCCCGGCTGCTCACTGGAGGGAAGGAGGCCAGAGGCAAAGAGGAGGAAGTCCTTTGGCCACATCAGGAGAAGACAGGAAAGCTTGGAGAAGAGGAGGATGCTGGGGGAAAGGGAAGGGAAAAGGAAGAGGGGCTCCTTGACCAAGGGCAAGGCGGGTGGGTGGGTGGTCTCCTTGAAGAAGGGCCTGGCTTGACTCTGAAGGAGGTCCCAAAGAGTCGGAAGTGACTGAACGA
The DNA here is from genome assembly GCA_030556195.1 of Anolis apletophallus. Lineage (NCBI taxonomy): Eukaryota > Metazoa > Chordata > Lepidosauria > Squamata > Anolidae > Anolis > Anolis apletophallus. The sequence continues at coordinate 117,253,490 of JARBWK010000012.1, read as the reverse complement.
AAAAACAACATCAGCCCTGCCCAATGGGGGGCCTCAATCAGCTGCACCTGCAGGTTTTCCCACTCAGGCCCAGAACTGGCCCAAGTCCCTGCTGCTGCGGCCCATGACCGAGTATGTCTTGCCCTTCAAACACACAAAAGAAACGTATGCAGGTGTGCCACTGGACATGGGCCAATCAGGAAGCCTTGCCTTGAAGCCCACCTGCATTGCTCTGGCACCAAACCACCTTTGGCCCCAAGTGGAGGGCCCCAAGCGGAAAGGCTTTTCAGTCCTCTCCATGTGGGAAGAAATGCAGGTTAAGAGCCATGGAAAGCAGCCCTTCCGTGCTCTTGGGGGCTCCTCTCTAAGCCAGGGATTTGTAGTTTGGTGAGGCATTGGCACCCCCTCAAAGCTATGGTCATCCACGCTCTGGTCACATCCCGAATAGATTACTGCAACACACTCTACGTGGGGCTGCCTTTGAAGACAGTTCAGAAATTACAACTAGTCCAACGGGCGGCAGCCAGACTACTAACGGGAGCTACATACAGGGAGCATACTACCCCCCTGTTGTGTCAGCTCCACTGGCTGCCTGTCCACTTCCGAGCTCAATTCAAAGTGCTGGTTTTGACCTTTCAAGCTCTATACGGTTCTGGCCCAGCCTACTTGTCCGAACGCATCAGCCGCTACATCCCACCTCGTAATCTGAGATCATCCGGGGAGGCCCTGCTCTCGCTCCCGCCTACTTCTCAAATGTGGCTGGTGGGGACGAGAGAGAGGGCCTTCTCGGTGGTGGCTCCCCCTCTGTGGAACACGCTTCCAAGCGACATACGATCAACCCCATCCCTCCTGGCATTCAGGAAAAAAGTGAAGGCTTGGATGTGGGACCAGGCGTTTGCACAATAGCACAAGGCAGTATTTTAGACTGGATTTTAATGGAAGTTGTTGAATAGGGCTCAGTTGCTGTTTATGGATGGAACACTGTTTTTAACATAAATGAATGCGTGGGATATGTTAATGTAATTGTATTTTAATGTATTTTATTGTTGAATGTTGGGGTTTTATACTGTGTTTTACTGTGTTGGCATCGAATTGTGCCTTTTTTCGAAGCCGCTCTGAGTCCCCCGGGGTTGAGAAGAGTGGGGTAAAATGCCAGAAATAATAAATAAATAATAAATAAATAAAGCCCAAAGCCCAGCCGTCCTGAGGGTGTTGCTCAAGTGGGATCCTAGCAATCCTCGGGAGAAGAGAGCAAAGGCGGGTGTGATGGGTGGCTCCCCTTGAACTTCCATGGCAGAATCCCATGGAATTTGGGGGTCTGCACTTTAGGGAAATGTATTTTGAACGCACTCCCTTCCCAGATCCCAATACCTCATGGCATTCTGCTATGACAGTCTAAAGTGGCATCAAAGTGCTACCACTGGGCGGTGCGGAAGGGCTCTGTGGATGGCTGGCTCCGGCCTCCCTGCAGCTGTAGGGTCCTTGCACTCTGCCTTTCCATGGAGCGGAGGTGGATGGTGCCCTCCGCCTGACCGCCAGCCTCCTTCTCTTCCCCTCCTTGCTTTGCTCCTGCCTGCCTGTCGCCTTCTCTGCAAAGCTGCTTCCCAATGGGAAGTTTCTTATGGCCGTCCATCCCCAGGCTCGGGATTTGCAAAGGGCGCTGCTTTGGCCAACGTGCTCCGGCAGCAGTCTCTCCTAGCAGTCCATTGGAAGAGGCTACTCGACTAAGGCCAAACTGCCCAGAAACCACAGGACAGACCAGGGATTCTGCAAATAGAGAGGCTAGGACTAAAGAAAGGCACAGAGTGGGAAACGGGACAGAATTCCCTTCTCCATTTTGAATATTTCAAGGTGTTCGTTCCCCCTGTGGCTGGCATCCTGTTAGTCAGTCACATATTTGTGCTTAAGTTGCATTATATTATCCATCGGGAGGGAATAAATGGCAATTGAGCCGCTGGCTTACTCTGCTGACTGTGGCGGAAGAAGGCCCGCAGCTCCAGCGACGTCGTACTTTGCAACTGTGCTCTGCAGCCAAACACTGCGCAACAGCACACCCCCATGGGCAGGTGTGGCCCTGGCCTGATGCAGGCGGAAGGAATGCGGGGCGGCGGCCTGCCTTTGGAGATCTGGCCACAAAAACAGCCTTTGCAGGGCTACCTCCGGCCCCAGTTCTGAGCCATGTCTAATCTAGGTCTGGGCTTTGTGGGTCACGGCCCCAACAAGGCCCCTGAGCTCAACGATGGGTCCCTGAACAATCTCCTGATTGCCACCTAGTGGCTATTTTGGGCATTGGCCCTAGCCTGCTATGTGCTGTTTACAGCGGACTCTGCCGAAGGGGCTTCATCGAAAGGAAAGGTCAGCCGGCATGGCTGCTCACACACCGCCAAACCGCCTGGAAACCAAACCACACCGCAATGATCCCAGATGGAAAGCCTTTGACAGTTTCCAAGTGCCACCCTGTTTAGATAGTAATACATAACAACAACAACAACAACGACAGTTCATTTATGTTCCGCCCTTCTCTCTGAGGATACTCAGACCAGATTACAGCATATAAACAGGCCCAGGCAACTATTCAATGCCTTGTTACAATGGCATCCAATGAGACACAGAGGCAAAGGCCAAGTCTTCTCCTTCCACCCCCGGCTCTGGGGTTCAGGGCTCCCCTCCATTTCCAAGCCAAGGAGCCTGCGTTGTTGTAGGCACCTCCTGGTCTTGTGATTGGCATGATTGCCTGGAGTGTCTTTTTGCCTCTTCCCGCCAAAGCGGTACCTATTGATGTACTCACATTTGCATGTTTTTGAACTGCTAGGTTGGCAGGAGCTGGGGCTGATAGCAGGAGCTCACCCCGCCCCACGAATTTGAACTGCCCACCTTGAGGCCAGCAGTTCAGCAGCACGAGGGCTTGACGCATTGCGCCACCACGGCCCCTGGCTTGTTATCAATCAATGTTTGGGTTTTATGCCTATTTTATATCTTTGCAGAGCTGCTTGGCGATGGAATCTGCTGCCTTTGAATCTGGTAGAGTTTAGAGGTTTTCAAACAGAGGCTGGATGAGCCTCTGTCGGGAGGGCTTGGCTGAAGGGGTTGGACTGGGGGGCTGGGGGCCCTTTAGATTTTTTGGTTCGGAGAGCAGCCTTCCCGGGGCAGGGGGGGGCATGATCCCAATTCCTGGCACTGGCACCTTCCGCTCCTTCCCACCCGGCTGCGGCTGGGGGTGCTTTGTGTGCAATTTGGGGGTTCAGCTGCACCCCTTCCTCGCCTCTTTTCGTCACCACGTTAAGCCGCTTGATGCCTCCCAGTTCATATGGATCTATCTCCCAGCCTTGCCTTCAATGGGCATCCCATGTGTATTGAGGGCTGGTAGGCATCCGGAAATGCCTTGATGGGCAGACAGGCAGCTATGGCTTGGCATGTCAGCGTGACACCTTTGTCTCTTGAATGCTGTCGATTGGGGCGCTCTTGCTGCCCGTCCGGGCTGATCGATGACGGTCTCGGTTCTGACGTGGAAGAGCAAGCGGCCTTTCCTGCTGCGCTGATGCACTTGGGAATCCTACGCAACCGGGCGAATGAAGCTGGTGCTCGGCTGAAGGGTCCTCGCAGACGGGCCTTTTCCCGCTCGGAAGAGATGCTCACGAGGCCGTGCGAGCAATGGAAATAACGTTTCAATACTAATTGTGAAACTTGGGTCTGGGGTTTGGGGGGGGGGGGAATCATTTCTAAAGTGTTTCCGAAATTGGATGGAGTCCAATGTGTTGCTTTTCGTTCACTAACTGTGCCAACGGGGAAACTTCAGGGGCTCCGTCCTCCCTCGTGGTTGGGCCAATCGGCTTGAAACTTGCTAGGATTGTAGAACGCATGGGCCGCTGTGCGCCCACCAAGTTTCAGTAGGTTTAGCTCATCCATGGATTTTGCAGGGCATTTCAAAGTTTTTACAAACAACGTTATTCCAAAAGGGAACTCCCAGAGCGCTCTCCTTGAATTTCCTCTGTAATAACACAAGAGAAACCGGGGAGGGGGTGTCTTTCCTCCCAAGTTCCAGAAATATTCATTCATCTTCCAATTCGGGGGGATTTTTAAAGTTTTGACAAAAACAAAATCAAATTTAAAGTATTGGGTGAGTTTTGATTATGTTTCATAATATCAGTTTGTATATACAAAACTTACAAATTAGAGACGACGTACGATTTAAAAACGAAGATTTACACGCCCCTAATACGCAATGAATTACTTTCCGTGCATGTCCTAGCAAGGCCCTTGGGAAAGTGTTCCTCCCAGGGAAGGATCCCAGTGCGCCTTCAGCTCCTTCCAGCACCCCGGAAGAGCCACGCCTACTCCTTCCTTCCTTCCTTCCTTCCTTCCTTCCTTCCTTCCTTCCTTCCTTCCTTCCTTCCACCCTGGATGGGAAGTAGAGCGGTGTGTGCCTCTCTGGCGGCTTCTGTCTGTTGCGCTGTGTCCCGGTGCCACCAAGCAGAGAGTGTGGGCTGGCCCTGCTCTCCCCCCCCCAAATTGCCCTGGGGCTGCCTGGGGGGCTCCTGAGCATGCGCAGAGCGCAGAGCGGCAGGGGTTCAGCGCCCGGTCAGAGAAGTGCCAGGCCGCGTTAAGGCCAAGGGGCTTCAAGGGCGCCTTGACAGCTCTCGCTCTCCCCCTTTCCTCGACTCGAAAGACAGAAATAGCAACCTGCCAGGTTCCCCACAGAGGCATCAGCCACCGCGCACCCTCCTCCTCCTCCCCCTCCTCCCTGTTGCTGTTGCAAAGGCGGCTTCTGCAGAAACTCCAAGAGCATCTCGGCAATTACCATCTATCTAAACGCGCACACACACACACACACGAATGAGTCTAAAGGTTTTGCCTCCTGTGTTGTCAAAACATTCTGAATGAACCTCGAACAGCCGAAGTTGTTCTAGATCCTCACCCGAACCGTCCTCAACACAAAACGACCAGCGTCTAACATCGTTGCCATCCATTTGGACACATTTGTGCCATCGTTGAGCCAGGGCACCGAAAGCATTTTGGAAAAATTCAGGGTTTGCCTTTGCGACGCAGGATTCCAAAGCTGTTTCAAGGCCCTCATTTGGCCCCTCCTGACCTTGACCTGTTTGGACCCTGGAAGACAACCTACGTGGTTTTAGATTCAGTGACTTGAGTCACGTTCAAGCATGACACAGGAGGCAAAGCTTTTTGACCTGCCCTCGTGTGTGTGTGTATCACGCCTGGGCCAACTTGGGCCCTCCCTCCCTCCAGGTGTTTTGGACTTCAACTCCCACCCTTTGTAACAGTCGGGAAGCTGTGAGGAATGGTGGGAGCTGAAGTCCAAAACACGTGGAAGCAGGGAAGGAAGGACCAAGTCGGCCCAGGCCTGAGATCTATTATCCATTGTTTATTTCAGCAGTACAGGTATTGTAGTGCACTGGGTCCAGGAAATGGTTTTCCGATGCAACCCTCCCAGTGTGGCACCATTGGGAAAGGCAGTGGTTTCCTAAGACAGTGGTCTCCTAAGACACTGCGGGCAGAGAGTTCCACTGCTGAACAGCTCTCCTTACAGTCAGGAAGTTCTTCCTTGTGTTCAGGTGGAATCCCCTTCCTTTCCTGTAGTTTGAAGCCATGGCTCTGTTGCGTCCCGGTATCTCCAGGGCAGCAGAAAGGAAGCCCCCTCCCTCCTCCCTGTGACATATTCCCCCATGTATTGATACATGGCCTTCATCAGGCCCCTCTCAGCCTTCTCTTCTGCAGGCTAAGCATGCCCAGCCCTTTAAGCCACTCCTCAAAGGGCTTGTTCTCCAGACTACCCCCCCCCCCCCCCGGATCATCCTTTGAGTCGCCCTCTTCCTCGGGACACATTGTCAGCATCTCCCTATAGATTAAAAGTATCTATTGGGCAATTTTCAGCAAGCCAACAGGGCTGAGGTAGTCGGAATGGACTTCTCACCTTAAAAGACACAATATGGTGAAGATATCCCGGTCACTCCACTACGGCCTTTACCTTAGGGCTGTCCCTTCCTTCCTTCCTTCCTTCCTTCCTTCCTTCCTTCCTTCCTTCCTTCCTTCCTTCCTTCCTTCTACTTTGCCAACTCAGGACATTCCATAATCTTCAAATCCTCGGGCATTTTGACATTTCCTTTTTTCCTTTTTCAGGAGTGTGAATGGCTCCCCTTCTTTTGCCTGCATTTGGCCAAAGCCTCTCTACGGCCAGCGGCACCTCCCTGTGTGCAAAACAGGGGAGTGTTATTATTGCCCCGACCTTATTTTCCATCTTCACCGTTATGATGTTTCATCTTGTGGATGGGAAGCTTCCCACCGGAGTGGAAACCATTGATTGAACAGGCAACAAGCTATTTGGCCTCAGCAGGACGAAAGGCAAAACCAAGGTTACAACGGCGTCTGTTACAGAACCCCAATATGCTGGTGTTAGGGTTAGGCATAGGCTATGCACATTCAGAAGATGACCGGCAAGTCACTCTAAACACCTTCGGAGAAGCACACGAGAAGCTCGGCCTGTCCCTGAACACCGAGAAGACCCACGTGCTCTTCCGGCAGAAGTCCCAGCCCCTCCCATACCTCTCCAATGCCAGAAATACAGCTGAATGTGGGCCATATCCGCTCCCTTGTCTGCCCCCTCCCCACAAAAGTCAACCTTGGCACTGGGATACAATGCTGCCTGAGCTCTTGCGAATGAAGCAGAGAGTGTCTGAGGAGCGGGACATCCGGCGGGAGACCACTGTTGGTAACAATAACAATAGCAATAATAATAATAATATTTAGTTATACCCTGGCACCGTCTCCCCGGTGGGCACTCGGGGTGGCTAATGTGAGGCCGAGCCCTTCTAAAAATACAAAATACAGAACAGAATACATCAAAAAACAAAGAAAAATAAAACTACAATAACGAAATGAAATAATAAGTTCGCACAATAAAAACCGAGCAGAACGGGCAGGCCAAGCGGTCAAGTTAAAATGATAAAGCCCTGGGTGAGGTAGGAGTCGAAAGTAGCCAATGAGGGGGGCCCAAATGGATGAAATATTGGGGGCAGGCTTTCAGATTAGAATGGGGGGAGTGCGTCACAGGGGAACACTATAGATGGGGCAACACAACTGGTCACTTTCCCTTTCCTTTCCGCTTAAGTGGCCGAGGGGGGAAAGGAAGGGGTCTGAGGCTGTGAGGAACGGTGGGAGTTGCAGTCCTAAACACACCTGGAGGGAGGGAGGGAGGGAGGGGAGGCCGAAGTTGGCCTGTGCGTCTGCCAAACCCTCTCAAGAGGTCAATACAGCGATTTCTACATAACGTCAACATGTGTTGAACTGCTTTCTCTGTCGATTTGTGGCCAAACGCGATACTTTGATGCTTCGTTTGTATAACTTCATAACGTCATCGGGCGCTTGATAGGCCTTCCCTTCTTCCTCCGGATTGCCTGACATTTTCGCTCATCCAACGTTCTGCCGGCCCATTGGTGATGGATAAGCAAGGCCCTACTGTACGTAAACAACAAGGCCATCGTGCCTGCTTCTCTCGGCCTTCTCTTCTGCAGGCTGAACAGCCCCAGCTCCTTCAGCCGATCCTCATAGAAAGGGATTCATGACTTCCAGGCCTTGGGCCACTTTGGTGGTGGCCCTTCTCTGGGAGTCTTCCTTCTGGTCCACCACAATTCCAGAAGGCGATTCTGCAAAGGGCAAGCGCTTCTACTCCAATGGTCGCATTGAACACATGACGCCAACGGGAAAAGAGACCAGCAACAACCTGTGGGAGCTGGGCCCAACGCTCCGGAGATCATTCCGTGGAAGCTTTTAAGCAGAGGCTGGGTGGCCATCTGTCGGGGTGCTTTGAATGCAATTGTCCGGCTTCTTGGCAGAATGGGGTTGGGCTGGGTGGCAGAGAGCTGTTCAGCAGTGGAACTCTCTGCCCAGGGGTGTAGTGGAGGCTCCTTCTTTGGAGGCTTTAAGCAGAGGCTGGGTGACAAAAGGGAAGGATGGAAGGAAGAGAAAGAGGAAGGAAATTGAGAAGGAAGGAAGGAAGGACAAAAGGGAGGAAGGGAAGGATGGAAGGAGAAAGAGGGAAAGAGGAGGAGGGAGGAAAGGCAAAAGGGAAGGATGGAAGAATGGAAGGACGGGAAGGAAGGAAGAAGGAAAAAGAAAAGGATGAAAGGATGAGAAGGAGGGAAGGGAAGGATAAAGGAAAGAAAAGGAAGGAAATAATGAGACAGAAGGAGAAAAGTAGAGAGGAAAGGAAGGAAGGAAGGAAGGAAGGAAGGAAGGAAGGAAGGAAGGAAGGAAGGAAGGAAGGAAGGGCAAAAGGGTGGAAGGAAGGAATGGAAGGAGAAGGGGGGAGGAAAGAGGGAAGGAAGGAAAGACAAAAGGGAAGGAAGAATGGGAAGGAAGAAGGAAAAGAGAAGTGAGGAAGGGAAGGATGGAAGGAAGGAAAGGATAAAAGAAAGACAAAAGGAAAGGAAGGAAGGAGAAAGGGGGACGGGAGGGGGAGGAGAGAAAGAGGGAGGAAAGAGAGGAAAGAAGGAAGGACTAAAGGGTGGAAGGAAGGATAGGATGGTGAGAGAGTGGAGGGCCTGAGAAAAGAGCCCAAGGGGTGGGATCCGGCCCCCGGGCCTGGGTTTACCCATATCTGAGCTAGAGGAATAATAGCAGCATGGAGTCAAAGGAGTCCCCAAAGGCCATCCAGTTCAATCCCCTTTTGCCAGGCAGTAAGAGACCAGCCAAGCCCTCCCAACAGATGGTCTTCCAGCCTCTGTCTAAACCAGACACGGCCCAGCCTGCCTTCCTCCAAGTGTTTTGGACTTCAACTCCCACCATTCCTAATAGCCTCAGGCCTTTCCTTTTGCCCCTCAGCTGCTTAGGAGGAAAAGGGAAAAGGAAGGGGCCTGAGGCTGTTAGGAATGGTGGGAGTTGAAGTCCAAAACACCTGGAGGGAAGGCCGGAGTTGGCCTGTGCTTGGTCTAAAGCCTCCAAGAGGGAGAGGCGACTGGACGTCCGTGCAGCAGCACATTCTACTCTCAAGCAGCTCCGACCATCAGGAAAGGTTTACTAATGTTTAGCTGGAATCTCCTTTCCTGCCATTTGAACCCTTGGTGTTGTATTCCAGAGCAGGAACCCCTCGGACCTTCAGCACCAGACCACCTTGGTAGAATCAGCAGGTTGATTATTCAAGGATAGGAGTAAGCCAGGTGGTAAAAATGGTAAAACCAGTATTGACCAAAACAGTGTAGTCCAAAGATAAAAGATAGTCCATGAGATCCAAGGCACAAAGGATAAAATATTATTATTATATTATTATTATTATTATTATTATTATTTATACCCCGCCACCATCTCCCCGATGGGGACTCACTCAGGCGGCTTACATGAAGCCAAGCCCAAACAACAAATTACAATAAAACAAAAATCAAAACAACAACAACAATAATAATAATACTGTTTATTTATATTCCGCTCTTCTCACTCCGAAGGGGACTCAGTGCGGATTACATTACACATACGACAGACAGTCACTGTTGGAAGACATACAAGTGCAATAGACAGTACACAGTGCAGTTTTTAGAAATCCTTCTAAAAACTGCACTGTGTACTGTCTAATGCAATTTGTATGTCTTCCAACAGTGACTGTTATCGTATGTGTAATGTAATCCGCACTTCTTTCCTGGCTGCGTCACAGGGTCATACAGGGTGTGCGTCACAGGATGTGGATGCTCCATTACGACATCATTGTTGTTATGTCATTGCGTCATTGCGTCTTTATGTCACAAGGGGGTGCTGTTGTTCCATCCTCATGACGGGAGCTTCTGTTTCCGTATTTCACCTTTCCTGACAGCCGAACTTTTTCAGAAGTTGTAAAGTCCTTGTAAAAATCCTTCCCCGCTTTCCGCGGTCCCCATTGTTGTTTATTCACAGCTGGGCTGTTTTAACTGCTAGGGTGGGCAGTGAACAGGACTCATAGCTGGTTGTCCAAGCCAGCTCGGGGATTCAAACTAGCAACCTTCCGATTGCAAGCACAGCTGTGTTACCGCTGTGCTATCTCCCCGGCCAATACAGTAAAGTACAAACATATAAATAAGAAAGCAATATACAAATGCAATCTAAGATCACAAAAAACGCAGCGGGCCAGATGTGCAGGATAAAATGTTAAAAACTCAGAGGGAGATGACAGGAGTGGATCCTTTGCAAAGGGATGCAGCAGCTCGTGTGGAGCATGGGTTGTGGGAGGCCTTCGTATCAGGAGTGGGGAGTGTACTCCAGAGACAGGAGCGTTGAGGGGAGCAAGGGTGTACGGTTAAGTGGCTACTTTCCAAAGGCGCAATGGAAAAGCCAGGTTTTAAGGTGCTTTTTAAAGGTTTCCAAGATGGGGTCTTTCCTAATCTCTCCGGGCAATGTGCTCCAGAGTCGTGGGGGCGGGGGGCACGGAGGAGAAGGCTGTCTCCCTTGTCCCCACCAGATGAGCCTGTGAGACTGGCAGTGGCGAAAGGAGGGCCTCCCCTGAAGATCGAGGGGTTTGGGCTGCTTCATGGAGAGAGATACGGTCATGAAGGGGGCAAACCATTTAGGGCTTTGTAGGCGATCACCTGCACCTTGAATCAGGACCAGAAAATAAACAGCAGCCAGTAAAGCTTAAACAGGGGGAGTAGACCGCTCCCTGTAGCTCGCCCCACTTATCAGTCTGGCTGCCGAACGTTGAACAAGCGGAAGTTCCCGGGCCGTCTCCAAGGGTAGCCCCACGTAGAGTACAGGTAAAACACCAGATCCAAGGGTGCAAAATCCAAAGAACTGGGCAGCGTGGAAATCCAATGCAGAGAAGAGGAGCCTGGCAAAACTTGAAGCATGAAACAAGGACTATACTAGGAAACAGGACTGAAGATTCAACGTTGATGAGACTGAGGTAACTCTTTCCCATGTATCAATATAAAGCTTTTCCTGACCCCAGAACCGAAAGGAAAGCATTTCTCTTGCCCTTACAACCAGATAAGGATTATCTATCTCTTTTTCCTGGAGATGAATTGACCTCCGATGTGCCCGAGGACTTTGTCTCTGTTTACAGAAGTCTTGCTTTCTATCTTTCCTGACAAATCATCCTCGGAAGACGGTTGTTCCTCAGGAGAATACTGTCGAGGGCTCTCCCAGGAATGCGACCTTGTGAATCTGCAGGAGAAACAGGCCTCTCGCCTGGGCTTAACTCAGGCCCAGGAAAACCCTCATCCCCATCGACAACAGACCCAGGCCTAGAAAACCCTTCATCCCCAGCGACGTCATGATCATCAGAGACAATCACAGGCTGAACTACAGCTCTTGTCTTCATTGTGTACCTGTCTCTGGAGCAGCAGGAAACACGCCTCTCCCTTCCTCAATGGGACAGCCTTTGAAATATTTAAACTTGGCCCTCGTGCGCCCTTCTCTTCTCCAAGCTAAGCCTCCCCAACTTCCTCGGCCAACACTTCAGAGGGATTCCTGGCTTCCAAGGGGGCTTCCAGTCAGCACCAAATTGCGAGTCTTAGTGTCTCGAGCAGCAGGAAACACGCCTCTCCCTTCCTCAATGGGACAGCCTTTGAAATATTTAAACTTGGCCCTCGTGCGCCCTTCTCTTCTCCAAGTTAAGCCTCCCCAACTTCCTCGGCCACTCTTCAGAGGGATTCCTGGCTTCCAAGGGGGCTTCCGGGCAGCACCAAATTGCGGGTCTTAGTCCTGGGATTTCTGCCTCCGCCATCCACATTTGCTGCTTCGTCCTGGGATTTTGCAGCCCCCAAGATGGCTGCCGTGGGACGTCCGCTGAAATTTTGGCGTTTTTTAAAAACGTAAGATGCGATTATGTGACTAATTGTATAAGTTCCATTCCTGGGTTATAGAGGCTGCGTGGCCATCTGTGCAGACAAGTTCGGCTGTGTCCTTGTGCCTGGGAACAACGGGGGGGGGGGATGTTCCTGGGTCATACATGCCTCTCCTCATTGCCTTTATCATAAAAGCATGGGAAAGTGGGTTACATGGCAAAACCTTTGTGTGCCACAAACATCGTTAAACGTGTGGAGGACGAAGCGTCTCTTGCCGGGATCCCGTTTTTGCCCTCAAGTCTACCGTTGCCATGTTTTTAGGATACAACCAACCAGGAACCCACATGTATAACCCGGGAACAAGCCATCATAGAAATCCCATGTTTTCCAAGTGTAGGGACATACACACATTTTGCAGCAGGAGCTCCTGGGATAAATGGACTGTCTGGACAGGCCCCAAGTCTTTGACCCTTTGGGTGGCCCTCCTCTGGACACCTTCCATGGTGTCCATTTTCTTCTTGAATTGCTTTGCCCAGAACTGGACACGGGGCTATTATCGCAGATGAGGAGGTCTGATCAAGGCAAAAGAGAGACTGGCTGTGACTTTCTTCAGTGTCGGCAGGCACAATATTCCTATTGATGCCATCCAGAATCACATTGCCCTCTCTAGCTGATAAATCACACTCCTGGCTAGCATTAGGGACCGAGGACTCTGCCAAGACCCCTAGACCCCTAGTGCTATATTGACCTGAAGAATGCTTGGCCCAGGAACACAGTAGAGCCAGGCTGGAGGAATGTCATAACCATCACACCTAGAAGTCATTTTGCTCTTGCCGTGTATATGTGTGGTGACCCAGCCGATGTTGTGCATATCTTACTTAGCAACTGAGGCCAAGGAGGTCACTAGGAAATGTAGATTGGATTTCAGGCAGCAGGGCGCAAAAAATGGACAGAGGAAATCTTCCCAGCGCCTTCAAGATAAGGCCTTGAAATCCAGGTGTCTCAGACATGATGTCATGGGAGTCTGGACGGAGCCTGGAAGGCTTTAAGCAGGCATGTAGCCGGGGGCTAATGGGGCCAGCCCCCCGAAATTCTCAGGGTGGTCCGCGAAAAGGCCTTACTGGTACATTATTTAAACTGTTATGTTTATTCATATCATGATCTGATCACCATGCTCATTATATCCCACATTAATGGGGTTATTGGGATAACAATACAAAAGATTTGCTAGGGTAGACCCTCTTCCACCCAGTCTCGGCCCCGAACCAAACTCAGCCCCCTCCGAAACAAAATCCTGGCTACGGCCCTGGCTTTAAGTTAGGTGTTTTGGTCCCAGCATTTCAGAGGAGACAACGTTGCTGTTGGGGAAACTCGTCTCCTGTTCCTGTTACCAAGTTGTATTGTCGAGACTCTTGTTTCATGGTCCTGCCTAGGAAAGTCTCTTAAAGGTTCCCAGCCGGTTTAAGATGGCAAGGAAGCTGTTCTTGGAAGCAATAAAGTTCAGTAGCTTAATAAGTCTTTACAGGAACAACACAGGAATGTAGCACTGGAGCAGGAACAAGACAGCCCAATGCTGGCTGGCACAGGCTTCTGGAAGGCCCGAAAGCGGCCTCTCTCACAGGAACATCCTTGAACGCGGAGTTGGTACGTGATACCTTCAATGGGCATCTTCCAAGCAGTTATACTGTCCAGTGGCTTTGATCTGGGTACGTCAAGTGTCAAAGTGGCATGATGGATGACTGTCTGCATGTTTGGCTACCTCAGCTTCTCCGGAATGCACAACTTCTCCGGAATGCACAGCTGGCGAAGGGAGCTGGACTCGAAGCATCTCCGAGGCGCTTCGCTTATCAGGGGAGGCCTATTTGAGTAACCTTGGCCTGTCCATGTTGTGCATTCGGTACCTGCTTCTCACGGAAAAGGCAAAGGGGCCCAGAGGGAATCTCTGGAGTGAAACAAGCTGGCTTGGAAAGTTCTCTGCAGCCGGCATGGCTGCAGTCTTGCTCAAGCAAAACTGAGGCCTGAGGCCCTTGAGGTGTGACAATTTATTTGATTTCGGCTGAAATGATGCCAGCCTGCAGGTATCCACCCCCCAAAGAGGCTGAGATCCACCACACAGCAAAACACATGCTTTTATACATTTTTCCCTTTGAATTTCCTGCGCCCGCCTCCCTGAGCCGGCTTCGCTGTGATTGGTCAGAGGACTCCCTGACATCGCCATGGGGCCGGGGCTGGTGTGTTTCAGTCAGTGAGAGCCCAAGCCCCACTTCTGACATCACCTCCGCCCAACCCATAGCAACAGTGGAGGAGCGGCAATGGTACCACAAAGAGAAATACTTATCTAGCAGTTGGGTGATGACTGGCCCTTCCTGGGCCCATTGAGAGGCGACCTGGGCAAGCGCTGAAGACGAGCCCTCAAGCCTGATCTGGTCATTGGCATGTAGGTTGAAATGAGTCAGAGCCAGCCCCTTGTCCAGAGACACATACAGCGACATTGCTACCTTGATGGGGTCTGTTGATCCTTTTTACTGGGAAGGGAATGTCGTTGTTGGGAGATCTCTGGCATTCCTTGCGCCTTGAGCCAATGGCCTTCAGTCCATTGTCTGTATTGTGAAATGCTTGGAAGCCCATTCAGCAAAATGCAGGCCCAGGGCAGCTTGTGGCACATGAGTCGGGAAGTGCTGGCCAGAGTTCATAAAAAGGTCACCTTGCCTCATGTTTTATATTGGCACACCTGTACATCATATGAAATCATTAATAATACACCTCAGGATCCATGGGACTCAGGGGGGCCCCTATCATGCGGACGGAGGCCTTATCCCAGGGAGATCTGCGGAGCGCATGCAGAGTGGGCTCAAGGAACGGCCTGGGGACCCTACTCCTTGAGGGCCTTTGGCGTCCATATGGCTGCCTGTCTCCCTCAGTCATCTCTGGGGAAGGGAAATAAGCCCATAGTAAGGGAAACCTGGGAGGGGAGACAGGCACCTAAGTTTGTCTATTTTCATATCGAGGAGACCTAATAATAAATAGTCTGGAATCAATACAAATTTCAAATGAAGCGCTCTTTGCATTGCACTATGCGTTTTTCTCCAAACGCCTTCCGCCTTTTTGCAATTCCACCACAAATGGAAGAAGCTGCCTTGTTCCTTTTTACATTGTGATTATACCTTCAGTTATGTTTTGCCACTTTTGTGGGGGTGAGGTACCATCTATGGCGTATTTTGAAACTATTTTCCTTAAGACCAAATGGATATGTGTGTTTTAGAGGAATGTTCCAGAATTTCCCCCACAAATTTAAGGATCTATTATTCCCCAAATTCTGGGCCCATTTAATCATACAGCTTTTTATTAAAGCCATTTCCGATATAGAGACGAGATTCGCTTGCTCTTTTTTACACGTCAATTGTCCTGAAATTTTCGCTTTTGCTCAATTACCTGTCGATTACCTGTTCTGCCCTTATGTTGTTTTACTGTACTTTTAGATGCGTTTTATCCTGTTTTAATGCCCATATGTTCGATTGTTTTTATGATGGTACTATTAGCCGCCCCGAGCCCGGGAAGGGCGGCAGATAAGTATGAATCAATAAATAATAATAATAAATCCTCTTATTAACACTCTAATCCTCTTATTCTACATAGAGTACTCTCAGCTGTTCTCTGAAACCTTCATGATTAGGGGTTGGAAATGCTTTTGTTAGGATGTCAGCCACATTAGCTTCAGATGGACAATATTCCAACATTATAGCCCTCTCTTCAATCAATTGTTTCACAGCATGGTATTTCATGCCAATATACTTTGTTCTATTCTTAAGGTTTTCAGTCTCTGTCATAGCAATGCATGCTTGTGAGTCCTCTTTGACTTTGATGGGAGTCTCACACTGTTCTGCTAAATCAAGCATGAGCTGTTGTAACCATTGCAGTTCACTAACTGCCTCTGACAATGCTGAGTATTCTGCTTCGGCGGTACTTCGTACCACACAATTCTGTTTCCATGACCGCCATATTATCATATTTCCAGCATACTTCACAACTACTCCTGTGACAGTCTTGTATTCTTGTTCTATGGCGAATGAACTGTCTTCAAAACAGTCGATGTCTTCGTCACTCCCTCCAAATATTAAACAGTGGTCAATGGTACCCTTTAGATATCTCAACACTCTTTTCAAAGCAATCCAGTCTATATCCCTAGGCTTAGCTACCCTCCTACTAAGGTAACTGGCAGCATAACTGATGTCAGGCCTTGTATGATTCGAAATGTACATTAAGCTTCCACATATGGAATGATAACCCAATGGGTCATTGGGTTATGGAACTCACTTCCAGAGGAGGTTGTGACAGCTGTCAGCCTGGACAGCTTCAAGGCAGGATTAGACAGATTCATGGATACCAAGGGAATCAGTAGCTACTGAAATGGACATCCAAGTGCCACCTCTGTGTTGATGGAGGCAGGCAGGATTTTCCCCGGGTACTGGTTGTGGGGGGTTGGGAGCAGGTGAGGGTTTTGCCCTCCTTTCTGCTAGAGATCCCTGTGTACAACTAGTGGGCCACTGTGTGACACAGAATGCTGGACTAGATGGGCTGAGGCCCGATTCAGCATGGCTCTTCTTATGTTCTTATGTTCTTATGTATAAACAATTTATCAGAGTCCTGGTTTATATAATCAACAACCATTGGAGTAGACACAGACTTAGCATCAGTGAGTCCACATTTCTCAATCAATTGTTTAATCTTCGTCTTTTGACTCAAACATATTTTTCCATTTTCAGATCTATCTACTTCGAAA
Organism: Anolis apletophallus; assembly: GCA_030556195.1. Classification (NCBI taxonomy): domain Eukaryota; kingdom Metazoa; phylum Chordata; class Lepidosauria; order Squamata; family Anolidae; genus Anolis; species Anolis apletophallus. The sequence continues at coordinate 117,236,972 of JARBWK010000012.1, read as the reverse complement.
CCAACATAATTTTGTAAGGTGCCTAAATCTTAGGGTTAGGGTTAGGCTCTGTAAGTATCTGCCGAACCCTCTTCCTTTGTTGCCCATCATCTGATCCCTGCTCCCGACTAGCCCATTAGCAACCTGGCTGCCAACCATTGTACCATTTGGAGCTTCCGAACAGTCTTCAAAGGCAACCCCATGTAGAGAGCGTTGCAGTAATCTATGCGGGATGTGACCAGAGCATGGACCACCGTGGCCAAGTCAGAATTCCCAAGGAACAGGCGCAGCTGGTGCACGAGTCTTACCTACGCAAAAGCTCCCCTGGCCACCACCAAAACCTTGGGTTCCAGGCTCAGCGATGAGTCCAGGATCACTCCCAGACTGCGAACCTGCGTCTTCAGGGGGAGTGTAACCCCGTCCAGCCCAGGTTGTGACCCTATGCCCTGTTCAGCCTTTCAACTGACCAGGAGGACCTCTGTCTTGTCTGGATTTAGTTTCAATTTGTTCACCCTCATCCAGACCGTCACAGCGGGCAAGCAGCAGTTCAGGACCTCGACAGCCCTCTCAGTAGCAGGCGGGAAGAAGTGACAGAGTTGGACGTCATCTGTGTATAGGTGACACCGCACCCCGAGACTCCAGATGATCTCCCCCAGCGGCTTCATGTAGATGTTAAACAACATGGGAGACAGACTGTGCCAAATCGAGATAATCTGTTGAGAGTTGAAAGGCCACCACGCGTTCCAGGACTTTGCTCAAAAAGGGGAGATTGGAAACAGGCCGATAGTTGACGAATTGAGTGGGGTCCAGTGCTGGTTCCTTCACAGCTTGTTTTCAGCTGGCTAGAATGCTGCCTTCCCAAAGGGAGGCATTGACCACCGCCTTCACCCACTCTGCCAATCCCCCTCCGGCCTCCTTTAGAAGCCAGGATAGGAATTTACAATTCATTCGCAGTGGCGACTTTCGTTCCCCATCGGGGGCAGGATTGGAACTCTTACAAATACTCATGGTTGTGAGTTTTCGGCCCATTTGGGCTACATCAATATTCTTTATTTCTACGAACTCCATTAGTGATTGTTTGGGAAACCCCCACGCAGGATTTTCTTTATGCTTTCACCCATTTGGGTAATGTATTCCCTATGATATATGATACTATTGTTATGAATATTACATATCTTTATTGACTTTCATGACTATTGCTTCTTTTTGTGCTCTGTGACCCCCCGGGGTACTATTTCACTTGGAAGAGGGTCTACCCTAGCAAACCTTTTGTATTGTTATCCCAATAACCGCATGAATGTGGGATATAATGAGCATGGTGATCAGATCATGATATGAATAAACGTAACAGTTTAAATAATGTACCAGTAAGGCCTTCTCGCGGAAGGACCACCCTGAGAATTTCCGGGGGGCTGAAGCCCCCTAAGCCTCATACAGCATATATGCCACATATAACATTCAATGCCAGTAAGACATACAGCATATATGCCACATATAACATTCAATGCCAGTTAGACATGCAACATATATGCCACATATAACATTCAATGCCAATTAGACATGCAACATGTATTTATTTATTTTATTTATTTATTATTTAAACTTGTGAGTCGCAACTCCCGGGTGGCTCGGGGCGACTTACACAGAATTCAAGACTAAAACATGTTAAAACACCATAAAAACATTCAGCACGCTAAAAACACTCGACGCAATAAAATACCATAGTACAACAATATGGTATGCAGAGCACGGAAGGCAAGTGCCTACCGATCTTATCATTAACACCCGAAGGCCTGCTGGTACAGGAGGGTTTTGCACGCTCCTGTGCACGTGCACACATGAGAACACCTCTCTAGGAATCCCATGGGCGTTTTCCAGCATCGACATGGAGTTCATGGAGTCATAGAGTTGGAAGAGGCCTCGTGGTGGGCCATCCAGTCCAACTGTTGGGTTTCACCCCTGACTGCACAAGCCTCCAGCCCCCAATGAGTAGTTAGCCTAGAGAGGTGAGAGCGAGGGAGTCCTTCCCCACCACGTGCCTCCTCTGCAGGCCTAGTATCTCAAGAAGGGGCTTCGAGGGGGGGGGCTCTGTCCTTGCTCTCCCGGTGTGCCCCTCTCTCCTCCCCTCTTGAGTAACTTCCTCTTTTCGAGGTATGCGCATTGCCCTGGTGAGGCCATGTGGTTAGTCTCCATTGCGGCCGCCCCCCCCCCCCTCTCCCTTTGGTCTTCCTTGAACGAGGGGGCATCTTGCCTTTCTCCGGGCAAGGTGTTGTTGCGTGGAGACTATTTTGTTATTTCACCCTTTTCCTTTTCCGGAGAAGATACTCACTCAGTGAAGCCCGGCCGCCCCAAGAACCTTTCCTGCCCAGAATGGACCTCTTTTTGACTTCAACAAACACATGGTTTTGGGAGCGGTGGCGTGGTGGCTCCCGCAGTCCCCTTCCGTCCCGTGGAAAGCAGGCGGCTAATCCGTGCTCTGGACACGTGAGCTTCTGCCGGTTATGAACTGTGCTTGCGGCACTCGGCTCTAGTTTTGTGGAATCGCCCCAAGTGAGGAATATTTTTGAGTCTAACCACTCCTGATTTCTGTCCCCAACCCCATTCTGCCAAGAAGTAGGAAATCGCATCCAAAGCACCCTTGACAGATGGCTATCCAGCTGTTGATGTTCAGCCCATGGTTGTGGCTGAAATCGATGTCAGTGGGGAAGTGGATCGTGGGAACGCTGGGCCTGCGAGCCAACGTGAGATGCTAAGTCCTGAAAACGATCGACCTGTGCCTGTCTTCAGCCGTCAGTGGCGTTTACATTCCCGAGAGGTGCTGAGACGGCACAGAAGAGTCGTCCTTCTCTAGGATCCTATGAAGCGGGTTCAGAGGCCGAAATCCCAGGTGGAGAGAATAATGATGTGCAAGATAGTGAGCTGGTTGGTAGGAGACTCGGTTTTCGTAGACTTTGTGCTGCTCAACCGAATCTCCGAAGGTCACAGCGCTCGCTCTTTAGAGAAGAGGCCCATACCAGGAAGTCATGGGAAGGGGCACAATTTCATGTGTGTATATTAGAGAGGCCAGGGGGATTTTCCAGCCAGTAATTGAGGCAACAGCTTTTGCCACGCCCTAGTCAGGCTTTCTGAGGGAATTCTAGTTCCATGTCTTTGCTCCTGTTTTCTGCTTCCCAGTTTGAAGGATGGTTCCTGGGTTTTTGTATTGGACTGGGCTGCCTTGTGCTTCCTGGCGTTCTTGTATTCCTGTGCTGGGTGCCCTGCTGCTTTGGGATTTTGGGTTTGTTTATTTATTTCTTTACTTTGCTTCTAGACCGCCTCTCTCAGCCCGAAGGCGACTCGTACCTTGGACCTTGTGGACTATTTTATACGCATAGACTTTGAAGTTTTACTATTTTTTTCTACTGTGCATTTTATATATATATATATCTAATACACTGCTGTGACGACTTAGCTTGGACTGGAGTGTGGTGGTGATGTCCTTACAGAGGTGCTTCCTGGCCTCGAGCGCAACGCCAGCCTCTGTTTAAACGCTCCCAAGGAAGGAGCCTTCACCACGTTCACTCCGGGGGAGGCAGAGAGTCCCACTCCTATCCTTCCTCTTTTAGTATCGGTACCCACCCACAGAAGGCCACTCAATGTTTCCTTCATTTTCCGGGAATGTCCGCTCTCCAGAATGCGGGATTGGCTCGTCTTGGTTCCGGCCTCCCTTTGTATCGCAAGCAGCAGGAGCACATGGTCACTTGCCCCTAAGGACCTGGCCACTTTGCCTTTTGTCACTTGGGAGTTGAGGATGCGAGGATTTAGAGTTCCCCTGCAATTAAAGAGCGTGCTAAATCCCACCAACAATGGAATTGAACCAAACTTGGCACACAGAACTCCCATGACCAACAGAAAATACTGGAAGTCTTTGGTGGGCATTGACCATGAGCTTTGGAGTTGTAGTTCACCTGCATCCAGAGGACAGGAGGAGGGCTCGTGGTGGGAGAATTCGCTGTCTGGTTCCAAAAAGGAAGAGAAGGACAGGCAAAGACCATCAGAAATGTGAGTTTTCTGATCATCTTTAGTGACCCCCCTGAAACCCCCTTTGCGACCCCCCAGGGGTCCCGACCCCCAGGTTGAGAAACACTCGCCTACATGGTCCAAGCCCTGGATGGCGTGACGTTATGCCCTTCATCTTCAGTAAAGAAGACAGAGATCCTTTGGCTGGGTCGTCCGGGCGGTAGGGATGTCCAGCTTCCAACCCTGGACGGCGTGGCACTGTGCCCGTCATCGTCAGTAAAAGCCTTGGAGTTCTTTTGGACCCTCTGCTGTTGATGGAGGTGCAAATTTCCGCTGTCAGCAGAGTGGCATTTTTCCATCTTTTTTCTTTTTCACAGGAGAAGCCATAAGTTATTAGGTGGGAGGAAGATCCAATACACCATCACTCCTGCGGACCCATCTTTGCCAGGCTGTCTCGGCACGACTTCGCCACGGTGACCCAAGCTATGGTCATCTCAAGGTTAGACTACTGTAACACTCTCTACATTAGCCTGCCTCTGTCGGTGACCCGGAAACTCAAGCTGGTGCAGAACGGCGCAGTCCGGCTGCTCGCAGGAGCTCCTGCGAGCTGCCACATCACACCAATTCTGTGGGAACTGCACTGGCTTCCTATTGAGTACTGGATCACCTTCAAAGTGTTAGTTTAAGGCCTTGTATGGTCTGGGGCCAGTGTACCTAAAAGACCGCCTAACCCCATACTGTCCCATGAGAACACTTAGATCCGAAGACGGGAATCTTCTAGCCGTGCCCAATGTCAAACAATACCACCTAACTTCAACACGGAGAAGGGCATTCTCCATCATCGCCTCAGTCCTCTGGAACGCACCACCCCCGGAGGTTAGGGCCTTGCGCAATCTGTTGGCTTTTCGGAAGGCCTGCAAGTCGACCCTATTCCGGCAGGCCTTTGAGATGTAATGTGCTATCCCCTAGGACTTGTGTTATCTCTTAGGAATTGTTTTATCCTTGTGACTTTATTGCTGTTGTAGATTTGTTGTTTTTTTGTGGTGCTTGACGTGAGTCGCCCCGAGCCGGCTGGGAGTGGCGGCCAATAAATATAACAAATAATAAATAATAATAAAATAATAGTACTGGCTGAGGTCTATAGGAGAGGCCCTCACCCGCCACAACAACAACAACAACAATCCCGCCCAAGGAGAAGGAACTGGCCGCTTACTTTGTTTCGAACGGTTGAGGGGGA